>VXAL01014738.1:5627-23015 GCA_013399475.1 Chauna torquata
AGCATTGTTACTCTGGTACTCTGGGGCAGGAGTGGGGATGGGGAATGTCTTTTCTACTGGAAAGATGAACTTGGTGAACTGAAATGTTAAATGATAATGTCAGCACTTTCCTCATAGCCATGTGGTTTGTGTTAATAACTGTGTTTACCAGCCAGTCTGAATTTTGCCTCTAGTCCAAACAATTTAATGATTTTACTCTCTCAACTTAATTCTGCACTAATTTTAAAACTAGCTTCAAAGGATGCTCTTCGATTTTTGTGAAATATAGTTGTAGCAAAGTGGACCTACTTTTTCTTTTAACAGCCACTCAGATTAAGTCATCAAGAAGATGCAGAAAAACTAAGGACATTAATAACCTGGAATTACCAAAAATAACAATGCTAACAACCTAGTCATTAATGAGAATTACTAGTCTTGTTACTATAGAAACAGGACTGAAGCAAATAGAAATTATGTGTAATTTCTCATTTCCAAAAGTGACACATATTATGTCATTACCATAGTAATGATATTATTACCCCAAATGTAATAAACTTAAAAGCTACTTACCCTGAAAGGACACCTCCACACCTGAAAAGGCTGACATGCACATTCTGCTGTTGATCTTCAGCGGAGCTCCACAAACAAATAACTGAAATGGAACTGGCAAATTTACCAAGCAGTGAAGATGGTGGAGTCATCTCAGAACACTTGTCAAAAGTTTGCTCTTTTTACTTATGGCAAACCCAAATTAAGCTGTCATCCATTGCAGATGATAAGAGGCTAAAGGTAAAAGTCAGTCTAATCTGCCGTCCTTTTTTGATATGATCAGTAGCAATTGTTGGCTCAGACTGTGAAAAAATACAAAACCACACTCGCAAAAGGGTTGGACGTTGACTTTGCAGACAGGACTATGTGAAAGGAATTTCTGTTTGCTTTTCTTCTAGTTGTATTGGCAAGCCAGAGCATTTCTATAGGAATGAACATGTATGTGCTGGATGTGATGTATTATACAAACATATAGAAAAAGATTTCTGAGAGTGGGATTAAAAAAGATTACCTTGACAAAGGGACCCACTGGTAACTTCTCTAGCAAGTACAACTAGCCTTCCTATTCTCCATCAGCTTCAATGTTTTCTTGGTTGAGATAAAGGACCTTGCAGGTCAAGTATTTTGAAGATGGTACCTTCTGCTACCTCTGCTGTTAACTTTTTTGTCCTCTCTGTAATCACTTTTTCAGTGCTATTGTCAAGTATAAGCCATTGTTATTATTTTGGCAATTCAGACTGATCATGAGGAAGTTGTGACCTTATATCTTGGCACAAAAAGCTGAAGAGACCTCTGCCCAGAGATTAAGTTGCTTAAGGGTAATGGCATGAGGGTAAGCAAACTACCAGAGCTGCTTGAAACTAAATGTATGGAATCATTTTATGACTGACTAAAAACTCACAAAGTTGTGTGACAGTAAGTCTGCAAGGGCCAATAATAAGGAGTAAATAGAACATTAAAATAACTGATGAATTCCTGAACAAATATCAATAGTTCCCAAACAAATTTACGATGTCATTGCTTCTGTTGACATGGTAGACCTGTTCCAATTAGGGAAAGAAATCCGTTTCTTTCTTGTTTTCCATTGCAAGTTTGCTTGTTGTAACAATACAACTGCAGACAGTCTGCACAAAAAAAAAAAGCCCCGATATGCTTAAAGAAATTATATGCAATAAAATTCCAAATGAAGATTCTGTTTATGATGATAGAAAACAATTATACAAAGCATCCAGGTGTTTTCTGTTACACGATTTACAATTTTGTGTCTTAAAATGCCAGGAGATTTAAATGCAACTTGAACAACTACACATAGCTCTTTTTTAATATGCCTCTATTTGAACTGAAAAATATGCACCTTCTATTTTTACCAAATGCAACTAATGCTTATTTGGCAAAAGCGTAGTGTTGCACCTTTGGCGCAAAACATTGCTCGATTTGTAAGGCAATTCAGATGATTACCGATAAACTTTACATACAAAGAAGATGTGTGCTTTCATTAAGCTATGTGCTTAAAATTCTTGCAAGACAGCTTTTGCTTGCAGAGCCATGTTGATCTATCTTTTGTTTTGATGTGTGACCAAAACTGCAAATCATCTTCAGTGACAGCTCTGCCCCCGAAAAGCAAAGGAATAGAACGAATGAGAGAAACGTTGATTTTGCCCAGAGCACTGTAAAGGAAGGAGCCAACAATCCAGGCCTCGAACAAGCAATCCGTATTTAGAACTCCCTGTGCATCACAGAGTTACAAAAACAAGAGGAGGCATGATGAGTATATAAGCATGAACAGAACTTGGAAGAAAGCCCTAATGATTGAGAACAAGTGTTATTTTAATAATACTCCAGCTCCGATGTAAGTTGCATGAGGATACGTGTGAGCTATATTCTTCTGTCACCATTCTTGGACATAGTGGCTAGCTAATAATTAATGAAACAGCAATTCATGTCTAATGGCATAAACAGTTGTTACTCCTTTGAATAAAAAATTGAGTTTGATAGACTCATATCCACTGTTTGCAACCTCATAAAACCATAGTCATGAGCAATAACTCATTTACTCACCTCTGCAGTTGGTGATACTGTGTATTGAGAAAGAGCGAAGTGGATACATGCCTCTGATGTACACAAAGTGAATTAATGCCATTTTCCCTATTTATGAATCACAGGATAATGTTGCATTATTTAATATTTCCTTTTCCAGTGGAAGAAATATTGAGGAGACACCACTGAAACTGCCAGAAGTACCTGCAATATTTGGATATTCCGCTAAGCGTGGTATTCCACTAACCAGCTACATCTTTTGGGACATCTTTGAAAGCTTTTGATTTTTGCTGGTCATCTAGAACAGACTTTGGTTAAAATCATGTTCTAGTATTCTATGCTTTTTGAGACTTTCTAAAAGACTGTCATTATACATGTATTTAAATCATCTGAGTTATTGCCTGATATTTTAGACAATTTACTACCTTTTGAAGCTTTTAATTTAACTAGCAACTTCTAATGTCATCAAATAGACAGATTTAAGCATGAACAACGCTGCCATTTACATCAGCATCCTGCTGATGCTGAGACACTGGTAGCAAATGAACCACTAAGACTCGCCTGCATGCACGTTACAGTTGAAGGTATGTAAAGACTTGGTGTTGATGGACAAATCAACCATCCTCAGTCTGAATCTATAGCCCAGAGAGAGCCAGTTTGTTTTTCTTTTACAGGCATGAACGTTTCTGCTCTACAAAGATTTTCAATGCAAAGTGGAAGCATATTTCCTCCTTGGAGCAGAAGGTACAGTAGACTCAATACAGTAAGCAGTTGAAGGCCCCATGCAATAAGAAGAGGAAGTGTTAAAAAGGTGTGTCGCTGTGTTAGTCTTATCCATATATGTCAGTCTTGCAAAACTATTCTGAAATTTTATCAATGGAAGGCAAAAAATCAACTTACTCTCGACAGTTTTGAATGAAGAGGAAAAACATAATGTCATCATGCTTATCAAACAAAAAAAAAACAAACCAGTAACCTCTTCTGGAGAGAATGGCTTTTACTTCTTCTGTATCTTCAAGATATTCAAGTCAGTGCAACAATTATTGAGATTGCAGAGTCTATTATTCTGGTGTTAGGAAATACCAGTTGTACAGCTGCATACTGAATGTGAATTGTATTCCATGGTGTAATGCATTATTATGCAGGCTTTAATTATAGGATAATTGACTGGTCTTTTCCACAAAATACTGACCTCATTTAGTTTAATTCTAAATATTTTCAAAACTGGCTTTGACGTAATCATAAAATATCTGTGGTACTATATAGTGTATGACCTGAAGAAGGACTTGCATGACTGAAAAGGTTTACATTCTTCGGCTGTACTATTTGGGCTAATGCATTATTATACCCTTGCTTATAAATCTTCTCTTGCCAATACACTCAGAACATGTTGGCAACACAACAGAACAAAACAAAACCATACATAAACAACCTTTTTCTGAACAATTGTCTTGTCTTTGGTATATGAAGCACCGTCTTCTGCGTTTGCTTAGTGCTGCATACTAACCCCAAGGCCCTGGTTTATGACTGAGGCATACGGGCACTGTCTTAAACAAGTAATACTTTTAAATTTCAGTTTCATATTTGTCTTGTAGACAAATTCAGCCACTTCATTATAAGGCTTTTAAATTGATGTTTTCTCGCAGGTTCCTAATATAGTACAGTTTTAAAATTTCATTTTGATTTTTTTAGATTCTATTTTCAAATTGGAGAATTGATTCCTTTCCCCTTTTGATCATGTAAACCAGAATTATGAGTTTCATGAGTCTGAGTCATGTGAAATGTCATTAAAAAAGAATAAAAATAAGAACCCAGTTTTGGGTGTGATAATATTTAAAATTTCTTTTATACTATTTATCAATGCAAGGCAAAAAATCAACTGACTCTCCAAAGTAAGAGTGAAAAGCTTTGAACAAAAAATTAGTCTCACTTGTGTCTGTACTTGTGTCTGTTTTCAATGTGAAAATCTTTGCTTGGATATTGGTTTCAAACTATAAAAGAAATGTCTATGTTCTTTAAAGATTTGTTCCCAGGTTTGAGAATTCTTGAATTCTGTTCTCTTCACTGGTTTTGGTTCGGTTAAATACTTTTTTGCTACAAATATAGTATATTCATACTGCTGCGTAGATCAAAATATACCTTATCTGTAATAGTCCTTAAGTCAGCAATGTTAGAAGTTTTTTCATTTTCAGTACTGAGTTACTGTTAAAATATCAGACACACAAAAAAAAAAAGAAACCAAAACACAAAAAAAATCCTAATCTAGAAAAAGCCAAATACTATCAGACAACTAGCCAGATTAAGATTTTTTTTTTTTTTTTTAAGTTGCAACTCTGGATGACAAGCTTGGAGAGAAAGGAGATTAAACAAATCCTATTCCTTACATGCAGTCAGGAAAGAAAGCAATCACAATGATATTAATAAAAAGTCATATCTGAAATTTAGTTGAAGCAGCATATAGCACAGACTGGTTGCTCTAAAAAAGCTAAGAAAAAAACACACCTATCTGAAAACTAGGTAGAATCTCTACAGTTGGATTCTACTGTGAGTATACTGAGGATCAGCAAAGGTGTTTTGGGAGAAATTGAAATGAGGACAGAATTTATAATAGGCCTTAGAAAGTCAGGAGGATTTTGGAGGGCTGTTGGAAATAAGGGAGAGATGGAAAGACCGCATGCTTCATGCATCAGTCTGTGCCTACTTTTCTTCCATTCCCAGTAGGTCTTGCCTGTGCAAACTTCTGTGTGCACAGAGAGGGGGAGAGTGGCTGGGAAGGAAGTGGAAGGAAGGAGACACGGGCAAGGGAGGAGAACGCTTGAAAGAGTCTGGTACAGGGTGAGGCTCAAGAGCAAGCAGGGCTTTGACAGTGGTATGAGGCGTCTCCATCACCACTGCTTCCTTTAGCAAGAGCTATTGCCTTATACAACCCTGCTGTTCCCTTGCGAGGTTGTCTGTGTCCAGTTTTTGAGAAATAAAGTGGGTATAAACTGGTGGTGGACAGTACTTGAGAACAGGCAAAGGGGTCTTTGGGGCCATGGGCACCTGTTAGTAGATCGGTTTGCTATCCCAGGATGCTGCTGGCCAGGAGTCTGCATATTGTGCATATAATTAAAATTAGCCCTAACCCTAGAGGAGAAAAGGGAAAACAAACAAACAAACAAACAAAATCTAAAAAATTTTTCTCAGGTTCAGAAGAGAATTTCCTGATTGACTCTTTTATACTGTGATGTGACAAGACAGCAAATCCCAAGCTTTTTAATGACTTTAACCACTAAATAACATGTCCATATAGCCAGTGATCTAAATTGTTTAAATTATTATGGCAGTAGCAGATCTCTAAAAATGTATTAGTGGAGAGCTATATATATAGGAGCTCTCTAATCATTTTCATAAGAATTACTTTTTTAATCTATTACAGAAGCACATGCATGCAGATTAATAAGACCCAGGGACAGAGCTGATGAATGAGCATTTTTCTGCAAAATAAAATGCATACAAATATGACCTTATTGCTCTGGTGGGGGGTGAACTACTGTTCAGTGTGAAAATTTTAGAACATATCTTTAAGTTTTAAATAGAATTCTCCTGGTTCACTGAAACCATGAAGTGGAATTGAGGTTTTTTTTTTTAATGCTGAGATCTTCTCCAAGATAAAACTATCCTGTCCTCCCACTTGTATCTGTTATGACCTAGAGGAAGCTCAGCAGTAGCATATGTGGAAAACATTCATCCCTGACTCACAAGAAAAATCATACTCATTCATTTTCTCCCTGCCAAAGTAAAAATCACTACAAAGGACTATTTTCATTCCATGCTCTCTTTCCTAGTTGCTGAGTGCTGTTAGGAATACCAATGCCACATCTCAACAGGGAAATATTGGCCATAGTTGTCAAAAGAGACACTATAATACAGTCTTAGAGATCCTGTTGACTTTTCCCAGCTGTTTTTATTTATTTGTTTAAAGTGTTGCTACTGTGGGCTATGATTTTATAGTCACTCTTTCCTTCTAGCAATCAGACTTTAATTTGTAATCTGTGCAGAAAACAGATGTAAGTGGAGAGAAAATGCAGGCAGTGTGTGAGGGAAAAAAACTGGGTGTTTTCAGTACAAAAACAAACAAACAACAAACAAAAACAAAAACAAAAAACACCTTGAAAGATGTTACATAATTGCGTTAAATTAAAATTCAGATAAAGAAATATATGGCGAATCCTCAACATTCTCCAGGTCTTCCGAGACCTTAAGTGATAGCTTAGATTACACAAATATGGGAACTTGGCTGCAATTATACACATCACATAGGGCTGGCGTCTGAGTCCTGGTCATAAAAGCCAGTTCAGTCCTGCCTTTCCCTCCTAGCCTATATTTACTTTAAGATTTCATATGTTCCTGCAGACCTTCAGATAGACATGACTGTGTTTTAGCAGGTATTAGATAATTGTCCTTACTAAGTCCGGAGCTGGACTGAACCAGAAAATTCAATGTGCCTGATTTATGCACTCACATTTTCCAGTATAAAACTGCCTTCAAAGTAAAAGAAAACTATCTAAATGTCTTATTTACTTTTCTGTTTGGGACAAAAGATACGTGACTTTGTCATCAAAGGAACTTGTGATGTTGAAGTGAAATTAAATTTGTGCCTAAAATGCCTAGACAGTATACAAGATTTTCAAAAACAACCTGAAAAGTTTTCATTTCTTTCTTCTTATTTGTGCTAAGGACAAGTGACTTAGCTATCAATGATGCTTATTAGAATCCTGTAATATAAAGAAAATGAAATGCATTGTGCCCAATATGCCTTATTTTTCATAATAATGACAACATATATGCTGTATTTCTTTCTTTGTTTTCTTTGTGTCAAGGATATAAACTGTCTTTCTGCCATCACAAACTGTGAATAATGTATGAAATTTAAAAAAAAAAAAAAAGTGAAATATGAATAGAAATAGGCTGTGCAGGAGACCCATATGTTCTACTTCAGGATAGGCTTGATTTGCAGTCTATCAAAGTCAATGCCAAGACTCCTATGGAAGTTAATGGGCTTTGATCAGGCTCTATAGTGATATATTTTGGGCCCCAGATTCTTACGTAATAAGAAAAGAAACAACTTGTCAATGAATGGCATTCTTTTCCTGTATGTTGCTCTTCAAGTGCCAAGAGCTCTCTTGAAACTTGAAGTTTGACTTTGTAACTGCTTCCCACACTTGGTCTATGCTATCTGTGGAAGGTACGGGTTGAAGGATATTGCATATATTATTTAAATACTAGGTAGTGTAATTGAGCACCTGGTATCAGACCGGATGTTAACTTCAGAGGACTCTTGGTAGTTTAATGAGATATATTACCATTTAACTCCATGTTTATTAGACAGATGAGTGCCTCTGTTTTGAGCTTTGATTTGTTAGTTCCTTTAGTCATCACTTCATACATATTTGACATTTAAAAATAATACTTCTTGTGAAAGGGGCCAGCTTGTGTACACTGGGCCTGGAGAGCAAAATGTCTGCTTTGAGCTCCCACCCACAGTTGTAATAAAGCTAATGAGTAACACGCAGTAATGCCAACTCCTATGAATTAGTGATGAGTAATGGGATTTTGGCTGAGATTGCATGATGACATGGGAACCTCCAGGCCTCTAAAAAATTCTGGCTCTGTCACAAGGGAAGCCTTTTATATTGCCTGCCTCTCATGCTTGCCTGCTTCCTGAGGAAAGGAGCCAGAGAGGCCTGCTGTGGGAGGGCTTTCTCCTCTTCTCTTAGCAACCTGCCACTTCTCGGAAGAAGAGTGCTTAAAATCATGTTAGGATAAGGACTGTTTGCTTCCTTCCACATGCAGTGGGACAGGCCAATTTCTTGTTATGTCTACTTGCTGGAAAAGAAAAAAAGGGAATCATTCCACAGTGCTTATGCCTAGCCCCCAAAAGCTGATAAAATAAAAGGGAAACATGGAGTCTGTGAGGAGTAAAAACGGGGCTGGGGTGCTGGCAAGAATTGACAGGAGGTTGGGAACATGAGACTGAGACAACATTTGAGGAAAATGTGAACTGAGGGCAGAGAACCAGGACACGTGGTCCCTCTGGCTGAGCACTTGGCCCATGGGGGTGCAAGGAGGCCAGTCTGATGGAGAGGGGAACAGACTTGTGCAGGGCCAAGGAAGCTGAGAAAATGGAAGTATTTGCTGAGAAGCTCAGCAGAGAAGAGGAAATGAGAGACTGTATAATGCCAAATGCTTAAAATCACATTGCTCATTTTCCCTCTCTCTCCCTTACAAGGACACTATCCAGACAGAGGGAATTTGGAAAAAGAAACACAGGTTAAAAAAAAACAAAAAAACAAAAAAAAAAACACCTGTTTTTGTTATTTTAAACATAGTGTAACAACACCAAGTTCCTGTTTTCTAAGGAGGAATATCAAGACCTAGAAAATCTCTTGTAGTCGTTATTATTGCAGCCTTTTGTTTCTGAGGAAAATAAAAAGACTCACTGTATTTATATATATAATTTATACATCTGTATATTTATTCTTTTCCATGTAAAAAATTGTTCTGACTCAGAAGTCAAATAGTTTGAGCCATTAGCAATCCAGGAACTCTCACTAAATGTAAAAAAAGACTTCTGAGGTCTACAGTAAGAGGAAGGAGCATCATAGCAGGTGTTAGACAAGGCTAACCTGACTCCCATCAGTCTGGGATTGCTATTTAGATACTAGGCCTGAAGCCATCCATGCTATAGGGCTGCCATTGCTCACAGAAAAACCCTTTAAAAATTGCTGAAAAATGTCAAAAAGGACACCAGTAGAGGTGTCATCTCGTAGCTGATCTAAGGCCCCTTTTTTGTTAGAGACGAGCATTCTTTCCAAAAGTGATATTCGTGCCACCCCAGAAAACAAGTTAAAGCAACGCAAAGCATTTTATTTAGGATATTGAATTTCATGAAGAAGATGGTAATGTATGTGAAATCATCTTACGTAGTCTCATTTATGAGCAATTTTTAAAATATATTTCTAATGGATAAGTAGAGCTGAAAAATACCAGTGTGTGCTATATGCACAAGACAAACTAAGATTCTTCATCTTTTTAAATATTCAAATATAACTGCTTCTGTTCCACATTCGTAGAGTTTTTACCTAGCAGTGATTTGAAGAAAGGAATTTTTTTTTCATGGAAATTAAGGAATGAAAACCTAACCAGCTTTGCATTTTTGTGCCTGATCTATTCCTTTTTGAATAGAAAGGTAGCATTCAGTAATCCCATAAAACTTCTTTTTCTTTCCATCTGAGTAATGTACTGACAATTACAACAAAATATGCCTTGATAGCAAGTAGAAAAAAATAGACCATAAAATAGGAAGGACACTTCATGAGTATTTTGCAGAAGAAAACCATTCTTGGGCATTTGAAGACTATGTACAAAAGTATTGCTGCAAAAGCACATTCCTCAGATGCAAAGTAAATAAAACACATCAAAGTAAATAAAAACACATCAAAGTAAATAAAACACGTCTAATAAAAATGTTACTTAAAATCTCTAGGAAATTGGATAGCAAAGCTTTTTAGACCATTCCTCCTCTATTCAAACCAATCTCTAGTCAGACATACACCTAGTTTGTGCTCTAAAGCCAGTGGGTAGCTGAAGATATTTGTAGATGCTTTTGGATGATATCTAGTGTTTACATTATACTGTTGTAAAATGGATTTAAAATAAATGATCAGAAAACACGTATAGGTGAACACTGGGAAAATAATGATATTCATATGCTGATTTGGCTTGTGTTATATAAGTAAATAATTATAACAAAAGGTTAGAGAAATTACACAGGAGAGACAACTAATCAGAAATACATCCAATAAAACCTGTTTTCAACTTTAATCATCCCTAACCCACATATTGTCTGGGTAGAATAAACCTAAAAATGGACCATATTTCTCTCTTTTTTTTTTTTTCAATCGAGGAAAACCATTGGCTGTATTTAACTATGCATGAATGATTGACTGCATTCTAATACACAGTCACACATGCAAATACCATTGGTAAGCAGAGCTGACAAATCTATGAAAAGAAATATTGTACAAATACTTATTACTCAGTAAGTACCATATAAGAGGTATAGACTATTTTAACCCCTTACACAGTCAGAGTTACACCTACTAAGGTGTTAAAATCTTTTAATGCTGACAAAAATTGACAGTCATAAAATATGTCTGAATTCAGCCTACATAAACATTTTAATTATTGTCCTTAGTTTAAAATAAATAGAGGCTGTGAGTTAAACTTTTATATAGGGCAGATATCTCAATATTTAGGTAAAAGGCAAAGCATTCAGGCATGAGATGTGAATTAACAACTTTACAATGTGAATCTTAGTACCATATAGCAAACACCAGTTATGTCTAATGTTTTTAGGTCTCTGTTGATTAATCTTATATTGGAAACAGAGTATTAGCCAATACTTCTTATGCATGGGTGGCATGAGTGTTGACACACAGTTGAATCTTATCTGATGAGTTTTGCACTTTGTGGTGGACTGCATGTTTCTCATTTGTAGTAATAAATGTGGACTTCAAATGTGACCATTTGAAACCATGCTGTAGGATATCTATATTCTTTATTGTCCCTCATTACAAGTACAGTGAATATATATCTATTATAGATATCTTATATAAATATAGAGATGAAATAAAGAGTAAGTAATTTATAAAAAATGAGACTAATATGTAAAAAAGCCTTACTCACTATTTTATCTGGGATTGTAAGCACTAAATCTAATTTACAGAAGGCAGCCTCTAAGTCATAACGGAAGTGGTGCATTGTTAAAAATAATTGATAACCCATCTGTAACAGCATTTTTATTTTTATTTTAAGTGAAAACTGTAAATTGTTTCTACTTAACAAGCAAATATATACCCCATCTCCTGGTCCCCAGGTCACAAAAGAGGGTTATCCTGTCACCACCACTGATTTCTTAAAAGTGTGACATGTATTTAGTTGTCAGTTCCTATCAGCAGCATTCTCGAATCAACATTACATCAGCAGCAAAGCACACCATTTTATGCTCTTTTTGAAGATAATTAGAGTTCCCTTTTGTTGCAAATAAGATGTAAAACAGCTATAACTGCTGGTGAACGTGATTAAAGTAACCTCTATAGAACCCCATTATTCTAGACAGATTCCTTCAGATGCATAATTTCCCCATTTTAAGAAAACATAATGCATGCATATAAAATTCAAATTGTCGAGACACCTCTAACAAAAATTAGTTCTCTATTAAGGCATTCTTAGTAGCTGGTTAACATGTAAAACTCTTTAAGTGTATTTTAAAATAATCATGAAATAATAGTACATGTCATTAAAGGTAAACATTTTACAGTGAGAGGTTTGTTCAGACAAGAGCTGTGTATTAAACTTTTCTTACAAAACTCCCATTATAAGTGTGTGAAGAATATACCACATTCTCATCTTCCTATCAGGTATGTGCTGGAACAACCCCCTTCTCCCCAACATCATAATCATGTATCACTATATACAGACAAATAGGAGAATGTCATCTTTTTTCAGCCCATAAATTATAGCTGAAATGTCCTCATTAGACCTCATCTAATATTGTAAAAATTTTGCTCATAGCAAAAGTATTCATCTTCTGTTGGACAATAACTTGACTACTTGGCACATATGGTCTGATCGTCTAGAGAGAGAGCTGAAAAGTGGAAACACTGTCTGTGAATAATTTTTTCAACATGTGTTAGAAAAAAAAAATAGTGAATATTAATCCATAGGTTCTCACTATAATCCTATTTACCAGTTTTCAAAGGTAATTAAAAAAAAAAAAGGGCAAATCTCTGGCTTTCAAATAATCAATTGTGATTTTATAGCCTAGAAAGTGAAACTCTAACAAATGCTTTTCAAATAGATGCAGCATATTGCTAAATCTCCAATATATCATTGTTCTTCAACAGAAAATGTTAAATTTCTCCTGAAAACACCTTTATGCATACTACAATCTGTGGTGTAGAGAACTAGGCACTGGGTCCCGCACCCAGCTGTTACAGGACACCTCTGAGAAGCTGTCAAGTTCTCTGACTTCAAAAATGGATGGATAAGAGTTTGACTCTAACCATACAAGGGCAATATGTTGTGCAGTTCCCAGAATTAGGTCCTTGATGATAGTTTACCTTTGAATTATGTAACAGATAATTGTTTATTTGAATTTTTCATAAGATAATAAACTATGGTGAACAAATTAGGCAAAGATTGCCAATAGAGTGACCATTACTTTTGCTGAATAGTTGTAATTATAAAATGAAATCCTGGTTTGCTCTGTTGGGTACCTCAACATCTAAAGGAAATGTTATTAAAGAAGCTTACAAATGAATAATCATTCCCAACAACTCACAGCAGCACTCACAGCATGAAAGTGTAAGAAAGAGGGAAAGTTTTCCAGGAGCAAACTGATTAAGGTGAGGATGATTCTCTGTCAGAAGAATGTATTGTGCAAGCATCCTCTGGAGAAAAAATTTTCACCTGAAAAGAAACAGCATTATGAATACTACAGAACTGTAGATTGCAGGACACTGATCTTATTAAGACCCAATGCTAATTTGCACACTGTCTCCTGCTGAACTAGAAGCAAGTTTACCACTGGGTTTGTTAATTTACACAGGACACCATTATCTTTGGTAGGACTTAATGTATCAGAGTAGAGGTCATTAACTGCTGGGTTCATGATTATCTAGCATGAATTACAGACAGTATCACAAAAAATACATTTGTTCTGAAGCTTCATTTCTCCTCATGTGATTTTTTCCCTATTGGTGTTTAATTCCATTTTCAAAACCCTAGGCATTGTATATAACACATGCACACACACTCTCAGTCTTTTTTTTTTCCTATTTTTTTCTTCATTAGCCGTTCAGAAAAGTAATGAAGTTTTATATAAAAATAAGGTGCAATAGTATGTATTTTGCATTTAATAGAATACACAGTCAGCTTGACTTTTTTTAATTCACAATAGTAGGCATAATTACAATGTAAGCTTTAAGCTCCCCATCATAAGTAAATCAATGATAGGTCACTACTGGAGAAATAAATGGTTAAATCCCTGCTTCAGATGTTGTAAGATGGATTTACATAAACTGTCCACTGCATTTCTGTACCCTAAAATCCTGGAGAAAGAGACTACAAAGTCTCATTGGAATATTGCTTATAAGTATATCTCCATAAAATCATACATCCATGAGAAATCTGGAATTTGGAGTTAAACTTGAAAGCTTTCTATATTTAATAGAAATATTTGTGTTTTCTGGTTAAGTAAACACATTTTCATAAAGATCCATGCTTAGTCTATTTTACTTAAATGGAACCAACCATCTACAAATTCATTTACAATTTTTAGATCTGTATAAGCACATTCCTAATAGCAGGGAACACTTTTGTGTCTCTGCATGATATCTTTAGAAAGAGGTGAATTTTCATTTATTTAATGCAAATATTCATACAAGGTAAACTGCTTAGGCATATATGGAGCATGTTTTCATGGAAGCTTTGTGGCAATAGGAAAATAATATAACATAATTGTACAATAAATGGAATGCTGCAGTTTCAAAATTACTCGTGCTATGGTGCAGTGACTAAAGAAGAATATAGGAAGATTGAGATATTATTTGCTGGTTTTTGAGCTGCTTTGCTTACAAATTATTTCATTCTAGTTTTATGTGTATTTTAGGAATATCTCTTCTTTTGTACTAGACAAATATCAACAGGGAAGATGTATCTCATCTTCTCTGAATACTTTTAAAGCTTTGGATACTGAAAGTTGTTTGCATTTTTATTAGAGCTTGGTGAACTACTTCAGCTATTTGAACTATGTGCAACATTTTTTTTTTTCCATAAATTTAGGCCTTTTTCAGTTCACAAATTTTATACAAATAGGGATTTTGTGGTTTTGAAGTGATTTTCATTTCAAGTTGTTTCCCTTTTTTATGCAAACAATTTAAGTCTTACAATTTGTTGTGAATTGCCTACTATGACTATAGTTTTGATTATTGCTGCCTATTGTTACTCCCTTTATGCTACTGGTTACTTGAAAAACATGGTATTTTTTTCTTCTAACTGGATGGCGGAAATATACGTGCAGAGGAGAAGGACTTGAAAAGTTATGTGTGGTACAAGCACACACGCACAGGTGTTCATGCACCCATAAACATTCTGAGAATCAAAGAATATCCTGTAAGAGTATTCGTGAAAAGTAAATAAGAGTTTACATACTTATCAAATTGAACTTGTGGTTCAGCTTATTGTACCCATAGAATCCCATGCTTAACTTGTATAACTGATATACATAACACTTCAGAACCATTCTACCTGGTCAGAGGTGATATAAGAACTGCTCTTGTTTTAGAATATGACAACAGCAGGTAACTGCACTTAGGAAGTGACTTTTCCCTCAGCTATATGTTCTGTATACCATTACGATCCTGTACAGTAGCTGCAAAGTACTCAGTAGATCAGAAGGAATTCTGCCTGAGACTAACGTTTTTAATTTTTCAGCATAGGGGTTTATTAGAGTATTGCAGATGTACAAACCCACAGCCATTGTTAGAAACTCCACTGAGCTCAAGAAGAAATTTGCTAATGTTCTAGCTACTTCTCCAGATAATAAACTGTATGGTTATCTCACATAGAGAGTAACGACTATGAAGCTAGTTAACTGCTAGCTGGGGACAACCTCCTATCCTTTTATTGACATGAAAACTGTACTTTCTTTCTTGAAGATGTAATGGTGATGGTTGAAAAAAAAAAAAAGACAAAATAAAAGGAGGCACTGTATACCTTATTTCATAACTTTTTACAATAGCTTTTCAAACAATCTATGCAAACATGCCATTTTTTCTGGACCATTTCAAGACCGGTATCATCCATATAAGATAACCAAAGATAAAACCCAGTAAATAATGTATTTATGACATTTTCAGTGTTATAAAATGTCATATGCAGCTTTGAATGTCTCCTAACTACAAACTTATGTTTAAAATAATGAGTTAAATACAAAAAATCCATCAGTAGCAGCTTTTCAAATTTAATCTTAGTGTGGACAAAGACATTTTGCTTGCACTTGGTATTTAGTTAGGATTTCATTTGCCTTGACACCTTTGGGATGTATCATCCCCACACTCTGCTTCTTCACTAGACCTTACAAGGTACTTGCAATGCAGCTGCCTTCTGTCAAGCTAACCTTGATAGCTACCACCCTATATTGTCTCTTTCCTCTTACAGATCCCTTCCTAAAACCTTTATGTTTTATATCAAATTATTCATTCCTCTACAGACCTCTTGGACTAGGGCCTTTAACAGCAAGTATCTTTATATGAGCCACTGCTGAAGAAAGCGAGGCCTCTGTATTTGTTACAGTCAGTTTGCTTAAGATTGCTGAATACTAGATACTAGCAAGGCTGCCAACAAAAGAAAATGGAGTGAATGGAGGAGACAGTACACCAGACATGGGCAAAGATGAGACCGAAGCAGAAAAAATCAAGCCTGAGCTCTTGTGTGTATACTGAAAATTGTTGTTTGCACTTCTTTCTATTTATCAAACAGTTTAGTTGGAGGAAGAAGAAAGGGATGAAAAAAGAGCAAAAGAGGGACCTTCCATACCCTCAGAGCTCAGTCAGATGCTCAGTATTCATAGATATCCATTGGCTTAGGTGGCTTCTGTCTGTTTTATAATGACAATAAGTTTTCTAATATTGAAAAAGCAATTAATAAGGCCCAGATATGTTTTCTTCTAGAGAGAGAGGGAATCCTCAGACTACACTACGACTGTTAAACTGTTAACTAAGTGACCACAGCTACCAGGGTGCAGAAACGTGTCCCAAGAAACTCATTTACTCAAATATTCTTCCTCAGAAGAAACAATGTAAAACTGAATTTGGAGGGCTTCTCTGGCAAAACAACATGAAACTCACAGAAGAGACCTATTAACAGAATTGCATGACATACCACCTAAAACAACCCTGCTAAAAATAGCTTAGTAACAGATTCCAATATATCTGTGGTTATTTGGTATCACAAGGCATAAAATAGAGTGCTGCCACTTTTTTTTTCCATATAAAAATTTTTCCCAATAAAAATGCTTACTGCATTGTAATCCAAAAATGATTGCAAGGAATGATTTATCTACCCTATGTTTGCAGTTTTAAATGAGTAGAAGGTTATCAAAAATCATGGAGAATAAATTTAAGGCAGTGCTTATAAACATTGGGAGAGTTTGCAGACAAAAAAGAAGTATTCTGGCATAGGAACTGAGAGGTTATTTTACTGTCCACAATCTTAAAGTTACAGGACTTAAGCCAAATGGTGCAGCACTTGTAGATGATGTCATTCTTCACATCCAGGAGGAGGTCACCCTACCTGTGGGGGAAGTGCTGACAGGATGTTTATGCGGAATTGAAGTCAGATATAATTTGGGCAAATGGGGGTGGGAAGAGGGTGTGTAAATAGGAAGTCTCTTAATTTCATTTAATTTCCCTCATTCTCTTTTTATTGTAACTTCCTTCATACCTGATGGGTAAATTCTTATCCACGCAAGACTGTTAAAACATAAACCAAATGAATTGTCTTCGTATTCTTCAGCTATTTGTATAAACATTCACTTTATTTTTACTTTCTTCTTTATTTACTTCATTTAGGAAAATGTAAGCATAACTGCTGTCTTTTGGCTGTATTTATTTATTCTAAATGGTGGTGTGTAAGTTCACCAAATCTTAATTGTGAGTTGATTATTTTTTAAAAAGTATAAGGGATGACAATTTATACAGCACTGTTAGCACTGCT
>VXAL01014738.1:23039-39808 GCA_013399475.1 Chauna torquata
TCAATGGAAGATTCATTGAGAATGATTTTAACTCTAATCACTTAGAAGCTGATGCTTACTGACATATTGCCCTCAAGTAGCAACAGTAAAAACATGCAAATGTAATGATAGCTTTGCTATACATGATGAGTTAGAGGGAAAAGGAGTTCTGTAATACTTGTAATACCTATAATGAAACCTTAAAATCAGTTTGCTCCCCATTTCTCCCCCTATTTCATTAATTTATTTATTTGAAATATGCTACAGAAAAAAATAAGGAAAGCAAGATGAGAATTTTAAGGAATATTTTCTTCTGCTCCCAGACAAGTGTATGGAATGACAATGTGAATAATTTGCTGATTACATTGTGATAGAGCACAACACACTGAATAAAAGAGTTATTGTGTGACCCCTAATGGACTTCTTTGACATACCACTGGAACTGGCCAAATTATTCCTTGCAGATGCATTAACCAGTATATTTCACCCTTTTTACTGTTCCTGAACCAAACCTGACTTCTATAAATGTCTATATTTGCAAGTATTCACAAACAAAAGACAAAGATGGATTTCAGACAATCTGATTTTCATAGAGTGTCCACATTAAAAAATGGCATTTATGTCATTGATTCATTGACTAAAACATTTGGAAAAAAAAATGACCTATATTATATGGTAAATGGTCAATACTGAACACTTTTTCTGTTGTGAAACTTTGGTGCACTGCTATATTGCAAATCTTCATATAAACAAAACCATTGCATACATAAATCAATGGGCAAATAGAGAAGTAATACAAATAGAGATAATGAATACACGTATGCACACAAAGAGAAATCTGGCCCAACCACTTCTTCTTTTCTCTTTTCCATTCCTTTTCCCTTCCCTTTCCCTCCTCTCCTCCCTTTCTCTGCCTGTCAATTCTTTTTCCTTTTTCCTTTTCTTAAGTTAGGCTGCAGTTATCTTACATTGTATCCTAGCACAGACTGTTGCCTGATACTGTACAGTTCCTATAGGAAATGAGGCACTCCTTTTGTTTCATGAGAGGGTTCAGTAGACAAGGAGACTTACATAAATATCCTTCATGTTTTAGTATCTAGAAACTAGACCTTAGTCCTGCAGTCAGACGATATGTTTCTGGACCCTCGCTGACTTCAGTGGCAGCTTGGGTAAAAATATTGGCTGCTTATGAGTCTAATTGCAGGACAATAGCTTGCTATGTTAGGGAAAAATATTCTACAGAAGACAGAAGCCTGTCAGAGCTTTCATGACCAGTTTCATTTCCTCACTTTATTGCACTGCATTATTTACAAGCTTTTGGTTAACAACCACATCTTTTTTTTAAATATTATTGTACTTGGTCCATCCTTGCAGCATCAATGTACTCATAGTGTTCTGTTCATAAAATCACTTTTATTAACATACCTTCCCACTGTCTAATGGTTTTCTTTTACAGTTAAGATTCTAAAGAAGAAATGTTTGAAATAGCAATCATGTCCTCCTTCCAAAAAACTAACAAACAAGCAAACAAACAAACACCCAAGGATCAGGTGGTAGCTCTACTCTGTTCCATAACACAGGTAGAAGAATTTTAAAGGTGCTCTCAATATCTTGATCAAAAAAATTTACCAGGCTACTGCAAAGCCAGCATAGCCAAGTTAAAATCATTGTCTCACGCCTTTAGCAGTTGCATGCCTAACTGCTGACATCACCTCATGGAGGTGGTGCCATACCCTTGCTAATCATAACAGAAGGTCGTGTTAGTAGTTTCAGCAGCTGAATGCTATTTAGTTGAGGAATGTAAACTGGTGACCAGTGCCCCACGGATCAGAGGAGAAAGACTGAAGACAATTTTCAACTGTCATCTATTCTTTTACCAATTTTTTTGTAGTTCTTCTCTGAAGAACCTATTGCTAGGATGCAACAACATTGTATTAGCTACTTATTAGCAGAGTCCACAAGCCTGAAGCAGGCACTTGGGCTTTCTGACCTGTTGCATGCCAACACATATGCCATTCCTGAGGGTAGAGTTTGTCTGAAAATTAGTATTTTGGTACCTTTCTCAGCACTGAAAGGAAATATGTATCTTCTTCCACTGTAGATCCTAAGCTTGAAATCTGTACCTCAATGTAGATTTATAGCCGCTTTCTCTAAAGGAGTGAGAGTGGGAAGCAAAGTGAAATCATTCCCCACAACCAAAGCACACCCACCTGAAGAAATGTCAATGATGCATCTCATTTTTAGCAAAGCAATCATCCAGGGCTAACAATTGTTTTCAGTGCCCTGTCAATGACAGAGGTACCTCATGCCTAAAACCATATATTCTTCTGAAAGGAGGTGGGGATTTCAATCCAACTGAAGTTTTTCTGCTTTTCATGCAATACTTCTCACCCAGACACAGAATGGGATTCTTTGGCCTCATGCTTACAACACTGCTGGCAATAGGGAGTTCAGTTCTTTTGCTAATTGTTTTGACTGTTTTCCCCAGTGGTAGGTTGCACCTTACCTGTGAGCTAGTCTTGTTTGCTTTCACATTGGCTTTCTGTGGCCCAATGAATATTTCTTACCAGCTGGAAATCCCCATGCTAAAAAGGTACTGAGAGTCTTCTTCAGCTGCCTAGGTAGCGTACGCTGTGTGTGCTACTGGATTCAGGTGGACTACAATCAGACCAGATGCAAAACTGGGCAGTATTGATGTATCTGATGTACTAAAAGGAAAAGAAAATGCTTTAGATACTGAAGGCTCCTACCTCCTAAATACAATTTTATGCCCGGAACATGCAACATGTAGGCAGGAAAGGCAAACCTGAATTCTTTGGGCAAAAGAAGGTTTTCTATACTATGGATGACTCTTGTTAGAAGAAAATAGCCATCTGTTTGAAAACAAAGAAACAAAAACAACAACAACAAAACCTACCGCTGCGTAACATTTTGTTGTTGCCATTGGAAACCATGTTGGCTAATTTTGTACAAACTGTTTTCAGATAGGGTGTATACCTGGTCTGTGGATCCTGATAATCCTTACACACCTGTTAGCACCAGGATTTATGTGACCATGTTTATAACCAATTAAACAATTCCACTGAGGGGGAAAGAAGAAGAAGAAGAAGAAGCAGTTATTTCATTATTGCATAACAATTACTAATTAATAGTCACATATAGTGAGAAGTCATAAATAGGAACAATAATTAACTCAACATGAAGCAACCAGACCCTAACTCAATAATTACCTAAAAAACTTCAACAGTGTTTACAGCAGTGATCTCAAATTCCTGACAAAAAATGATTGGAATGCATCATAAGTTATCCAGGCTGAGGACAAATTATTAATTAATTCTTTTTCAAAGGTGTGTTCATCTTTACATATGTGCTTGAAGGTTCTATTTGACACAGCATACCAGGACTGAAAATACAATGCTGCTGGGCCCCTTGCTAGTATCAGGGGCTAATAATTATTGCTATGCTATTACAATAAAGCCTTATAATAAAGACAGTGATTTTGTTTGATGAATTTCCAAATATAGAGTAATGTAGATGTATTTGTTTTGTCATTATTTATGAAATCTGACCTGGAATGAAATGTTGCCTTTTGTTAGTTTCTACTGATGACTAGATTTCATACTACTTACGCAAGTAGAATTCCCCATAACTTCATTGCAGAATTAACCCTGAAGCAATAAACAGAAAGTTTGAATAAGAGATTTGCTTTGAGGTAGGTTATAGAAAAATCATCTTGCATCAACTCCTGCTCCCTTCATTCATGCATATATGTTTCTATTTAAATGAACAGTGCTATACTTGAATGAACAGGACGTGCCCCTGCCAGAGGATCTGATTATTAACAACGAGCTCAAATGAACAGGATCTGCAACATCTGAAGTATACCAGAACTGAAATCAGTGAAGCTAACCACAGAAACAAGAGTTTAGAAAATCAAGTGCTTTGATTTTTTGTTTGTTTGTTTTTTTCAGAAAAAGAAGAAAAATAAAAAAGGGAAATAAAATAATAGAATATTTACCGCTCTTTTAGTGAGAATAAATACGCTTTGGCAAGAAAGCAGTTTTGTTATATCTGATTTATCTGGCATGGCAGAAGGATTTACACAACAAAAGACAAAACCATTTTATAAAATTGGATGCAATGTGTGTTTACAAACTGGACATTTCCTCTTGTCCCAGTGAATAACATACGGATCGTGTATGCCATTTTAGTTCACAACACCTGTGATGAATTATTTGTAAATGCAATGAATAACATTACTAGGAACATGTCAAATTATACGTTGATAATGAATTTTTGGATGCATCTGCTATGTAATTGTTCCCAGCGGATGTGTATTCATCTTCACCTGGCATTATTTTCCTGATTTTGGGGTTTGTTTTTTATTATGCATTTTCATTTCTATCATAATTGTTACAGTGATCCCTGTTCCTTTGTTCTAATCAGGTCCCTTTAATGGTGTTGCACATTCCGAACAAAAGAGGAGGGGGAAACACACCAGGCTATTGGCAAAACAAAACACTGGTCTTTATTTGTGACTTTGTAAGTGCCTGCTTGGCCTCAGAAGGTTGGGTGGTGTTGACAGGGACCAGTTGTTTTCCTGAATGTGCCTGCCAGCTGCTCCAGTCATATGCTCAGCAGAATAGTAGGTGAATAAACGTTAAAGGCTGCTCTGCTGACAGACAGGTACATGCTGCTTTTACTAAGTGCATCTGAAATTTTTTAAAAAGGTAAATAAAGCAAATTAGTAGCATTAGACAGTATGCTTTTTTTTCACAACACCGATACAGAAATGCTCACAATGAAAATATCTGTCATCAGTTTATGTTTTCAGTAAGAAATCCTACATTAATTGTGTTTACACAAACTTTCTATATAATGTACTGTTTATCATCCAGAGGTCATTTTTACTTTACAGAGTATACTTGTCTCTCAATAGCAGTAATTTGACAAAGCTGCCAAAATTGACTGATCAAATACTGGATCTATGTGTGCAGAACTTAGGCTTTTATTAAAATTCTACTTGTTTTAACTTAGTAAATCATTTACAGCATCTGCCTGAAACCATTTTTAACTCTGAAGTATTTGCTTTACACTTTACTCCACTCTGACTTCTACGTCAGTACATGCAGCAGCTGACATTTCTCTGCCTGACAGCGGACTGTACCACACGGACAATTTTAACCACAGTCAAAAGAACAGACTGGTTCCAGCCTTTTTTAAAGGTTCAGGGTTTCTATTCTATGGCTATTTTCAAGAGAGAGCAAATCACAGAACTTTGTATCTAGACTTTTTTTTTTTTTTCTGAATTCAGAGAGGCAGTTTTGTCCCTGTCTATGAAAAATGTCAGGTGGAAATTTTTAAACAATGCTTAATTAAAAAATAAATAAATCAAAAACCAACCAAACAAACAAAAAAAAGCACTCCTACTCAATATTCTTTCTTTCATTCTTTTTTTCTTCCTTCTCTCATGTTAATAATTGGTCTGTGGCTGCTATTTAGCAAAATACTCCATTCTCTTTTGTGGAAGACTGAATTGGAACATACTCTCAGCTGAGCTGCCTGACTTTTAAACACTCATTGGCATTTTAGATTTTTTTATGGTTTCTTTTAAACATTTGTAGATTGCCACATTCTGCCAGTTCCATGAGGTCTCATTATAATCATTCATAAGAGGCTGTTCTTAAAAAAAAAATTCTAAATATTTGGCTTTGTGAAAGGGGATACAATATGAAGGTAAAATACAACTGGTCTCTTGAATCAATCGGGAAATGTTTGTATTCAGAATCATTTTAAACTGTTCTTCCCCCAGCGTTTTAACATCAGTCTCACTGCATGCAGCA
Source organism: Chauna torquata (assembly GCA_013399475.1). Lineage (NCBI taxonomy): Eukaryota > Metazoa > Chordata > Aves > Anseriformes > Anhimidae > Chauna > Chauna torquata. Next base: position 28,862 of record VXAL01014738.1, read on the forward strand.
CTGCATGCAGCTACACAGTATGCACCTAGATTTCTTTTTAATACTGAATGTGAAAAATAAACTTAGTGTTAATCAACAGACAAACACTAGTTTGCATTAATTTTTACAAGACTACAGAACATGTCTTCAAAAACAGCATTGTATGAATGCAGACTGTATTGCATTTATTCACATTAAATAATTAGAAAGTGAACATTAAGTTGACTGTAATGTAGAAAGACGTTTATTTTTAAGGCTTAATAGCTACAGCCATACCAATATTTTGTACATAGACAGCATCTCTTAACAAGGAGTATTGTCAAAAACATTAATGAACTAAATGTTAGGGACACATGGAACTAAATTTTTCTCTTTATTATGCTGGCCTCAGCTAAGGAAATGGATGAATGAAACTTCACACTTACTATGAGAAAGTTGAGAGAAGAATCCGGTCAAACATGAGCTGTTTCATATCAATGTTTTGTAGATATGCTGCAGTAGAATTGGGTTTGTAGCTATAGAATATGTTTACATTTCACATACAGATATGGTTTTCCTCTTCACTATCACTTTGTTTTGGCAGGTCTAATATAATCTACAATAGAAATACCTATTCACAGAAATTTAATAATTTACACCAGTTTTTCCTGTTGAAATCTGGACTTTGAATTTCTTCACTGGTTATAACCTTCATAGCAAAAAATATACAGCTACTTTATGATGCATATTTGGGAGTTAGCCCAAACTGCAGCAAATAATAGGCATACATAATTATATTTCATATAATTACTCATTAGTCTAACATATCTGTTCCTGCTTGGATCCTGCAAACTCTAACACGAGGCAAGTGAATATTCTCTGTTTTTGTTCTTCTGGGATTTTTTCATCTGTCAAGAGAGTTTTGCCCAACTATTTCCAAAAAAATGATAACTACGAAAATCAAGTGGCTCAGTTTACAAAAGCTATAATGAAATAAATGCCACTTTCTTCATTATGCTAAACCAATTAAATCTAATTTCTCTTCTGTTTCCATACATAAGCAACAGCTGTACATGCCATCCATGGGTAATTAATTGCTTCCAACTGCCAGCCAATGAAAGTGGTATTTCTTTAAACTGGTGACACAGCACAACATGGGCCTCTAAATACATCAGAGTGCATCCAGTCTTGCAACATGTTTGACATACATACTACAATGTACATGTTCCTGTAGCAGCTGAAGAGCAGCACATTCCCCTGCAGTCCTGTTAGGGTCTGGGCTGGGCTTGCTGAAGCTCTGGAATAACCACTGTCACCGTCGGGGCTCAGCACGCAGACTGCCCGTAAGACGTCCCACAGAGATCAACAGCACACATCGTGGTTCACACCACAGTGCCAAGCAGCTCATACACATGGCACCCTTGCATGATGCCTCACTGCCAAATACAGCCACCTTCTCCCAGCCCAGAGCCATTGCTTCCAAGAAGTGTCTCACCAGTGGAGAAGGACTGACTTTTTTTACCAACTTTTAGCAGCAGCTGAAGTTTCATTAAAAAAAAAAAAAAAAGGTGAATGTGAAATGGAGAGTGGAATTAGTGTCCTAAATGTGCCTTATCAGCCTCTTGCCTCCTCAATGGATAAGGTAGATGATTTTACTTCTGAAGAGAACATACAGCTTGAGAACCTACTACTCTAACTAGATTGTGTCTGGTCTCGCTTGTTATCGAAATGAGTTTATCTGATCCAGGGATGGCAATGTAGCCATGTGGCTCACGGGTAATAATAAATGATATTTTTTTTTCTTTTTTTCTTTTTCTGTTTGAAAAATTCATTAAAAAGATTCATGTAACAAGAGATTTTTTCTCCAGCTCCATTAGGGAAAAAATGAAAGATGTTTGAGTTGGGGCTGGGGGGTGGGACAGCACAAGGAAACAGCTTTTATTGTTTACTCTTGAAGTTCAAAAGAAGTACTGTGTGTGCCAAGCCTTTGTAAAAGCAAAGAATAAACAAACATTTTTCAGTGAAAAATGAAAGAAATTGCAGGGTTTTTTAAAAAGGTACATTGTTTTTTCAGGTTTAAGCCATTGAGTTAAAGCTTTTAGTCTCTGACATGTTTTCCTTTATTTGGATTTTCAGGTTTCGTGCTCTGTATGTATGTATAAGAGGACAACTTTTAAAACTGTACATATTTGAAAGAGAGGAGAGGAGACTTGATTCACCTTTTATGTACACCAATACAAAGTAGGAGTGAACATACATAAGTCTTTGAAACTGCACAGCTGTAAATCTGGAGAAAATGACAAGAAAATTAGACATGTGGAATAACATTAAGGCATGCTAAGAACATCAGAAGTGTCCTAGTGGTTCAGCCCCACGGTCGATGTAGCCCAGCATTGTCTCTGGCAGTAGCACAGGAAACAGTGTTAGGGACAACATGCAAGCCCAGCACCTTCTACAGTTGATTCCTCTCATATTCCAGTGTCCAAAAGTGCTGTACAAGGGATATTAAAAGGTATGTCCTTGTCCAGTTCTTGCAAGAGTCATTCACTGACCTGCTGTCTTTCTAATCCCTTCCTGAACCTGCTCTTACTGGAAGTAAGTTTCTGAAGTCATCTGCTCTCTGTACGAAGAAGTACTTTCTTTTACATGTTTTTAGATGACTCCTGATAGATTTTATTGAGCAGTCCTTGTTCTCATGTTGTGTGGAATTTGTCAAACAGTTCCACATTCAGATTATCCACACGTTAATAAAACTTCGTCTTGATTCTCCTTAGCTATCTCTGCAATCCCAGAATTCTTAGCATCACAATAATGCAGTTGATCCATCTTCTTGATTACTTTAATTGCCTCCTCTGTTTCTTCTCCAATTTCATGGCACCTCTCTTGAGACATGGAGACCAGAACCACACACAGTACTAAAAATGTTGGCACACCCATATTTTTATATAGCAGAAAATTATGTCCCCTGTCTTGTTCTAAAACCTTTTTCTGATGATGCCCTGTATTTTGTTAGTTTTAACTGCTACTACAAACTGAATTCATGACTTCAGAGACTTGCCAGGGATGACTCCAATGTAACTTTCCTGAGGTCTAAATAGTTACTCTGAGTTCAGCACCGTGGGGCAGAGTTCACATTATTATTTCCAGATACATTGCCTTATATTTATCTACTCTAAAGCTCACTTGTTACAGTTTTTCTCTACTCAATTTTAAAAGGTCCTTCTGAAGTTCCCTCAGCCAGTTGACAATGACTTTGACTACACAGAAGAGCTTGATAAGACTTGGAGATATCACCATGTGCTCTCTTCTCCAGGTCATTGACGAAGATATTTCATAAAACTGATGCCAGCACCTAACCCCAGGGACCTGACTGCTGAAAATGAAATATCCATCCTGAAAAACAACAAACAAACAAAACAAAACAAAACAAACAAACAAAAACAAACAAAAAAAACAAACAAACGAAAAAAAGCCCTACCCTTTGCTTCCTATACTTTAACCAGTTTTTAAGCCATAAGAGAATTTTTCTCAACACTTGTAGTGACTGGGTTTCTTTACTAACCCTGTCAAAGGCTTTTTGAAAATCCAAATATATTATGTCCTCTGGATCCTCCTAATCCATGTGCTTTCTGAAACCTTCACAGGACTCCAGCAGGTGAGAGAGGCAGAATTTCCTGTTACAGTTACAGAAGTCATGCTGATTCAAGACAGTTTCTACTTCTGTGCTCAGTGATCTTACTCTTTATTACTGAGTCTACCCTCTTACCAGGAATGGATGTAAGAACAGCTCAGGATTCCTCAAAGGCTTAATGAAAGATCTGTACAATTTTTTTAATTTTTTTTTTTTTTTTGTAAATCATGTCATGCACATGCTCTTTGTAATATATCTGTGGAATACAGCTTTTTAATATCATAAGCATTATTTATTATTACAAATTCATTAAGAACGGAATTTTTCTACTTGCCAGTTTTCACATCCTGCCAGAGAATTATCAATTATTCAATAAACTCTGAAGGAAGAAGTTGGAATAAAAGGTATGGACCTGGAAAGACTGTGGTTGTGCATGATGCTTCCTCTGTGCACTCAGGGTCTCCTCCAGAAGCCCGTCCTGCATTCTGTCTGGCAACAGGAACTTTGCCCTCTGTAAGCTCTGGCAGCTCTCGCTTTTTTCACAGAAATGCATGGTAGCATATTGGCTTCAGCTTGAGCAATTTCATCCTGCTTTTCCTGTAATAAGAACCTGTCTAATGAATTTCTATAAGAATTATATTTACAAAAGAGTATTCCTGGTTAAGTTTATCATTAGAGCCTACAGAGCTTTTGCTTTGACACGTCAAACACCAAGCTCAGTCTTTTTCCATTAGCACAAGCAATAAAACAAATGCCTGATCTTCCCTACTAGAGGCTCTGAAATACTGGTCTTCTCAAAACTTCATTTAAGCCAAAGAATGTGATCAATATTTTGGCAGTTTGCATGCATCTATTATAAATATATTAAATACATTGCATATGCACAATAAAAATATACTGACTCCCTATAAATTCTATTCTGTGTACACATATAAACCACTGCAATTTAGTTATTTACTGTGTACTACAAGAGCTATAAAATGCCACTTTCTAAGAATACAACTGAGGCTTAAGTCAGCATTTTTATGATATCATCTGTACTGGGAAAACATTAAAGGCTCAATATTTAATAAACATAATAAACATCCCCATGAAACAAATTGTTCATAAACTACCTGTTTAATTTTTCAGGGTTCCTGAACCACATATTTTCTTATTAGTTGTGAGCCTGCTGGGTTGCAGGATAGATAGGGCCTGTCAGGGATAGAATATAATGTAGCGGTTTTATGAATTATTTCTGTGAGGAAAAGCCTATTACAGCTGACAAGAGGATGATGATATTAGCCCATCATCATTCAGATGGCACCACCCTTCCCCCTTTCATCCATCAGACCTCTTGTATGGAGGCTGAAAGCCATACAGTCTTTGCATAGCCAACACAAAGACAAATACTGCTCTTTTTCTGCGTCCATGAAACATTTAGTATTTCATTTTGAATCATGGCAGATGACAGTAACAAATGGCCTAATGAATCTCCCTTATTGTCCCTTGTGAATCTGAAGATGAGCTAAAAGTAAAATCTCTATTTCTTTTTTTGGATATGTTCGTTTGGGAATGAGAGGTTTTTGCTGCATTCTAAATAGCATTCTTCTGTTACTGAAAATTAGTCCAATAAACAAACAAGCAACTAGCAAACCAACACCTACTGTGCTATAGACCATTTTTTACCCTGTACCTGGCAAATATTGTTTGGGTGAAAGTGCTTCAATCAACTTTGGCACAATTATTTAAAGCAATGTACATATGTAAAAAAAGCTAAGTGAAAACAAAAATAAAACTGGCAAATGAAGTTCTGAGTTAGAAAACAATAGTAATACATCAGTGAGCATCACGAATCACAAACCTGTTTTTATCACCTTTCTGTTTTATTTAAAAGCAAATGTCTGCAGTTGACTGCAAGAATATGGCATTGCATCAATTTAGAAGATCTGATAATGTAAACATTTCTTTAAAGAGGGCAATCACTAAAAAATCATTACAGCTAACCTTTTCCACCTTACTGGCACCTCCTCCCAGCCTACAAGCTGGACACATTTATGCAGCTGTCTTGCCTTCATTTGCCCATGCAGGAACTTTTATTGTTCATTGAGCACTGTGTGATAAAATACTCCTATCACAAGACCACGCTGTCCTTTACCCAGTTCCACACAGCTCCCCACACCTTCCTGTTGCTCTTCCCATTCCTCTGGCACACCTGGATTCCAATCCTTGCGTCAGTCAGGCCTGCCCTGCAGGGCCAGTATGCTCGGGGTTGGCCTTAGCTCCTTGTCTGTGCCCTGACTCCAAGTCAGAAATGGAAAAGCACATGCAATCCCTCAGTGTGCTTCCTTTCTGTGGAAACCTAGATAGACATGTACAGAGGGAGCTGCCCCATTCTGCAGTAAGGTTCAGCAATCCGGATGATGAGGAAACTAAGACTATGGACTGCATCTATCCTGCAGCATAGACACAGGAAACCTTATTCTCACTGGCCCCATTTATACTTCATTCCAGTCCCGAGATATTCTGCTGTTCTGTACATGCAGATATATCATGACTAGTCACTGGGGCGCAACCCATTTGCTCATTCTTAAGAGCTACCATATCCGTTTCATGGCTGTATACAATGATAGCAAGCTCACATTTGCTCCCTTTTACTTGAGAGTGTTTTCCCTTCTATTTATTTCACTTTTTTTTCCCTTTTATCTGATTACTTCTATCCCCAGAACATTATGATTCATTGAGCTTTGCACTTCTGTAATGTCTCCCCTGATTCCCTTTCCAACAACACACAAGCTTTGCTTCAGCAAAGCACAAGGCAGTGGAATGGCAAAAACTCCTTTTCATTTATTATGAAAAGTTGTGAAAGTACTTCAGCAAAAAGTGCTTGTTTTGTTTTGTCACGGACACTAACGAAAACAGCTTGCTTTACGTATGAAACTTTTTGCACAGCTCTGTTTGTATCTGCTGTAGGCATGTACATTTTTGACATGACAGATCATAATGGCTCTTTCAGAGCCATTACAGTTACCAAGTAAATCCTTCTTAGTTCAAGTACATATAATTGATTCCCATAGACTGTAATAGCTCCAAAACCAAGGCAATACCCTTACCAAACATAAAAGCAGTGGCAGGACTAATACATAATAGCAGTCAGTTTTTACCACCATGGTACTAGAAAATGATGCAGTGCTAACAACATGGCTTTTTTATTTGCTGATTTTTTGGCACAATAGAAAGGCAATAATTCCATGGTATTACAGTGGCATCATTCCTGCATAGTCCTGGTAAAGCTATAAATCCTCAAGTATCACAGTAGTCTCCATATGGAAAGTAAATTAAGGGTTTGTCCATTCAACTTTTATGCATACAAATATTCCTGTACAGTTCACTGGCATAAGTGCATGAATAAGGCTTTTTTTTTTTGTAGATTAAGAATGCAGAATAAAAACAAAAACAAAAACTGAACAAAAACAAAAGGACAAAACCAAAAAAACAGGCAACTTTAAAATTCTACCACAAGTTACAATGCAATAGTAATTTAAACAGCATTTGATCTTCGTAAGTGTCTTGATTTGACACTTTAAACTCCAGTAAAAAGGAGAAGAACCTTAGTTATGCTCTATAGCCCTCTCCTGTAGCTGCAGATTTGTGTTGCTCAAGGAAGAATTGTGCAAAAGCCTTTCCCAAGCATCTTGGTAAGCAGTGGTAATACAGGGCAGGCATTACATTTTTTAATGTAATAGTCTGCTCCTCCTCAGCATGTCTGATAGATTCGATAAACAGCTTGGCAACATACATCCCTGCCTTACTACTGCATAAGGGTATGCGAAAGGATAATCTCTGTGCCCATGAACATAGATGACGAATGACCCTAAAAGGAAGGAGAGTACCAAATGATATATTGACAAGAAAGGCCATTTTCTTCTCTTACATACAGAAAATAGGTAGAGTGCAATAAGAACCTCCTCCTTTTTCTTTTTTCCTTTTTCTTTTTTTTTATGACTTTTGAAGAAAAGACAAGTTTTTAACATTTTTTCTTTTGTTCTGAAAGAGTTTATATTACAATAGGAAAAGGTGCTGTAAGCTTCAAGGAGCTAATGTACCTCTGTAAAGAAGTCTCGGTGGAGATCATAGAAATTTCACGTCTCCCATATGTTAATAATGTCTTTGAATATAAAATCCAAATTAAAAACTGGAGCTGAATAAAATACTTTTGTTAAAAGTAACATTTTGAAATGCTGTCAGTAACTATCATAAATATTTGAGAAGTTAATATTTTAATCTTCAACTATAGCTCTGAAAACATTTTTAGTGACAGACAGTGCTTCATTAATAGAGTTCTGTATGTCTAATTGCTTTAGGCAAAGTGGGTTGCATTATTTTGACACATGACATGCAATTAGTACATGGTCACACGGCTAAAGGAAGATTTTACACCTTTTTTCCTTCTACATTCAGAATGGATAATTAGCATATTTTTTCTGCTTAGAATAATCATCAGAGCCTTAGATCAGAAATTGCCTAATGAGGTAAAATTCCAGTTGTTGACATTAATACATACGACATTTTTTTTCAGTTGTAAAAGTAAACCTACTGCTGCCATTTCATTTACTCCTTCCACCGTGTTCTTAAGATTCTGTTATGTTTTTCTTAGCATGAAGCTGTTGAATAATCATATCTTCTGAAGATATGAGAGAGATGAATGATGTTTTTATATTTTACAATATTTGCTTGGTGGTGATATTTTAAGAAGGTTAAATTTGGCTATAACCTGCAGCCATCCTAGGTAGATTTCTGTTGTTTTAACACAAAAGGTAAACCACAATTGCAATATATGTGCTCCTCGCTTATGAATGTTTTTCATACACTATGCAAAAAACAGGAATTCATTTTGCTCAGTTATAAGACCAACTCCATAGGCTATGGATAACGCACCTATAATGAAAGTCTATCTTTTTGCATAAAAACATATTTTGAATATTTTGTGTTGAAGAAATAATGAAGATTTATTACAGATAAACTGATGTAACAAAATATACTTTGGATACAGACATAAGCCTTTTCCTAGAGAAGAGACTTTGAAAACTAAAAAAAGAATTATGTTAGGTCTTTTCCAATATTTTTTTTTTCTTGCATCCAGGACAAACACATATAATAACCTTTAATGCTCAATTTCTAAGGAGCACATTTATATGGGGCAAAGGAAGTGGTTTGGATTCTCATTCCTTCACTCCTTCTTTAGTCAACCTTTCCTCTGAAAAATTTGAATGAGGTATGGGGTCTGCAATTGAGCCATGTTGCTTTATATGGTTTTCTGGATGTGAGTTCTACAAATGGTTCTCAGCGTAGAACATAGAGGGATATTTTTCAGAACTACATCAATCACTCAGTGATACTTACAGTAAAGGACCAACCTAACCAAGAATAGGATAGATTATTTCTTTTTTACTTTTAACATCCTGCTATTCATTTAAAGGACACATGAGAAATGAACCACAGAGAATACTCTTGCCTCATTCCAAGTATTTATTTACTAGGATTGGAATGGCAGTAGGATTAGCACTTAACATTTACAGAAAACAAAAAAGGCATAGACATTTACCTTTTTTTTTTTTTTAATAAATTGGGAGGCAAATGTATTAAAAACAAGCTTGCTAGTTCCTCATGAAGGATGAGTTTGTAATTATAGAGTGACCTGACTACTTCACAGACATCACAGGAGACCATCCTGTTTCAAGTATTGATGTTATTTATCACAAAAATTCATTTTTTCCCTGTAATTTGGGTTTTATTATTAAGTTAATTAAAAATTAGCAAGATTAATATAATCATAATCTTCTTTTTCAGCATAGCTGTCCCTGGTTTTCATTTCCTATGACTATTTGCTTTGAGAGCAGAAATTCTTCTAACTTCCTTTATTACAATTTCCAACTTCTCCCTACATGTGTAGCAGCAGTCAGATTGATCTTACATCTTCTTAGGTGATGAACAGCTGCTGTTTTAAAGACTCCTGACAACTTGCTAGCCCCCCTTGCAAGACCTCTGTAAAAAAAAAAAAAAAAAGAATGCAAAACCTGCACTTCAGATCAGCATGTATGTCATGCATGTGTGATGAGGACCAGTGCAGAAATATACAAGTGTATGTTTTCTAAAAGAAAAATGAAATTTTATTGAAAGGAATGCAACAAGCCACCAAGGCAGTACAGCAATAACATATGCCAGCAACTGAAAGGCAACAAAGTGAAGAAAGTCTCTTCTGTCATCAGCTTCACTTCCTCTTCTTAACTCATTTCCAGAGAATAATGTGGAGATCAAAGTAAAACAGGATAGAAGAAGAAGAGATTATACAAGTCAAGGTCCATTGGTGGGTACTGAACACAATGGTAGAGGCGAAATCTCCACCTTTGACTCAGAAGCTGCCTGCTTCTGTAACTGCCAGACACTTGGAAGATATGTTCCCATAAGATATAACTTTATATATGCACTTTTACTCTTTCCTTATCTACTTCTCATCATTTATCAGGCTAGATGGACTAGATGCTGTAATCTAGCCTGACTACTCTTCTTTGGCATCTATAAAACAGTGTATTGAAATTGTTTAGAGATAAATTTTAAAGTCTTAATCAGGGTTAATAAGCTTTACATAAGGACATTTCTATTCTGAACATGTGGCATGTAGGATTAGTTTATTAACGTCTCTTGTGCTGTGCCAGAAGGTAGTCATGCACCACTGGTGCTACAGGTCGGATAACACAGAGCTCAGAGAGCTCATGTTGCTGGTAGGTGTATGTACCACTAGTTACTCCATGCATCTTCCACTGCCTTTTGGAATTATGTCGCACTGCTGTCCTCCAGAAATGTGTGCCTTCTGATAAGAAAAAAAGCTTTTCTAAGCTACCTTTATGGTTACAATAACACTGTGATAGTGAGGTTTAGTGGCAAGATGCAGTCATTCAGCAGCAAGTCAACAAGAAACCAATGTCCACAGATTATATCACATTGCCACAACTACTACATCACAGTGTATCAACGAAGATCAAATTGGCAAACAGCAATACGCAGAAAATCAGGAACACCAAAGAGGGCATCTTAGACATTTTTGTTTAAGCATATATTGACTGATCTTACTCATTATGTAAAGGCTAGAGAGACTAAATAAAACAGATTAGACTAAACCCAGACATAGAAAGATCCTCATAAATAAAGAAATATTACTGCAAATTCACAAAAATACCTGAAACCAAACTGAACACATGCCAACAAGATTTCTTTCAACCAGGTATACATTAAAAAATATATATATATCTGCTCAACTTGCTTTAGATGGTATTCATCTGGGACCATGATGTAAGTAGGCAGGGTTTTTTTTTTTTTTT
>VXAL01014740.1:7274-26726 GCA_013399475.1 Chauna torquata
TAACTGTGTAAATAAGATATTTAGTGAATATCATATTTCAAATACTTACCCCCACATATGCAACATAAATGAAGAAGAGAGAGGCCATTTTCTGTGCGGTAATTTAAATTGACTTTGCAGAAGGCTTCATCAGAGCTGAAGAAAAGGATTTTATAGATGATTACTGCTTTCATCCTTTAGCATAGTTTTGTTTATTTGGAAAGCATTTAAAAGAGAAATCTCAATGGAGTTTTCTGCAGACACAGGGCTAAATTCAGACCCAGTTTGCACCCTGTGAATCTAGAAATACTTTAGTGATATCAAGTCAGTTGTCCAGATTTGTCTCTCAGTAAATTAAATCAGGGGCTAACTTCTATTGTATTCTGAACAATCCTGCTATTCAATGACAGTATATACCTTCTAAATTCAGCTAAAACAGAGGGAAAAGAGAGAGAAAAGGCTCTTTAGAAATATAAATAATCCATACAAAAACCAGTTTCTTTATCAATGCAAAAATATGAAGAAAATAATAAAAAAATTATTCATTCTATACTGATGAACAGGACATAAGCAGAGAACTAGAGACAAACAATGTAAGTCAAAAGAATAGCCAGAAAAAGCTTTTCAGAAAGTAAGTCTGTGTTCACCAGAAGATATCACAGAAACACTATAAAATCATTACATGGAAACTCTTATATGAAAGCACTACAGAAGCACATATATTCCTAGTCTTTGCCTTTTTAAATCTTACACATGTATCTTTAACTTTCTTAAGAATTATACACAGGCTTTGACGTTTTAGCATTGAATATGTTGTCATTTCTAATGTTAGCACTGAATGGAGCTGGTAGAATCCCCAAATTACTACTGTACATGAATTATCAGCATTTAAGATCTAATTTAATCCAAATCCAGTCCTTCCTCTGAATCAGAAATTCTAGGGCAGGAGAAGGGACATTTGTTTTTGGAAGAACATTTGGTATTTTCTGACATGCTCAGGCAGAAGCAATCAGGAAAGCCAAGCAGTATGGTTGTCTGGAAGTCTGCAGACCTCGATAGAAGTCTGCATGGCACAACTTTGGGTACAGTGGTGCCTCGGAGTCCTGGGCTGGAAGGTAATCAAAGGTCAGACACAAATTTGGCAATGGTTAAAGGAGAAGGGTTTCTAAAGCATTTTGATGTGTGAAGTAGCCTTTCCAAAAGTTACATTCCTGGATGAGGATTTGCAGTTCTAATGGCATACTAAGTCCTGAGAAGATCTGTGAGTGTCTGAGATCTGAGAGGGCAGGGAAGGAGGGGCTGGAACTAGGTAGAGGAAAAGCCACGTAAAGATAGGACTCTCAGAGGACTTCTTTCCTCAGAACACCCGTTGCTGACAGTTACTTTAAGGCATCAGAAGGACCCATAACATCCAGCAAACAGATGTGGTTTTATAGCACTGTTTTTCTGTTTTGGTTTATTGCACTGGAATGTGATACACTAAAAGAGGATTGTAAAATAATTTATAGATCCTCATTCTGACTTCCCCTTAACTTCTAGTCTAGTATTCCTGGTCTTGACAGAGACAATTAAAATACAGTTTGTACACACATCTGATGAAGGAAAGGCCTGTTTGCACTCAAAATTTTCTGACAAGTCTGACTCTCTAAAAAAGACTTTTAGCCTTTCTATTTGATGCTCTTTTCTTTTTTAGTAAAAAAGAAAAAAGAACATAGGTAAAATGTTACAACCCATGCCTTTTTATAATTCATTAATTTCCGTTCTCCCTTTCCATACAACACCTGTCAAAGCCTAAAAATAATTCATAAATTATATATGGCATATTTTGCCAAAACTGAGTGCCTCAGTGAGATTAATTTTTACATCACTCTAGATTTTCATATGCATTCCTTACATGATGGCCGTTATGTGTTAAGGAAGCTTGTTTTTTAATATATGTAATGTAAACTACTTTTCTATGGAATATTTTTTCACACATGATAGTCACATTTACTTTTGTTTGGTGACAGCCCTTCATCTACTGCTACTGCTTTACCAATGGGGAAAATGCTTTGCTCAGTAAAAATAAAATCTCATTCTCCAAACATGTTTCAGCTTTATGCAACTTTTTGACATACTGTGATTAATGATAGTGATATAGGACTCATCTATTCTTCAGATTTTCCTTCAGGGGCAATTGCAGGAATGATAAATTCCACGGTCTGGGAAACAAGTCCTTTTAGTTAACTTGTCTTTTGCTGTAACATGTTGGGTATTCATTGATGCACACATTGTACATATCAAAACACTGTAGTGACTGTGTGGTGAAGTGGCTTGCTTTGTTTGAAGGATAAATTTTGCTAGTCTCAAAATCACTGAATATTATCATGCTGTAAAGTCATGCCTCCTGCTTCAATTGCAGGCTGTAGAATTACATTCAAAATTCACATTCCTAACACTTAATGTTTAGTTAAGGATCCAGGATTTATATTTTCAGCCATATATTTAAACTTTCCTCTTTTCCCACTTTGAAAAATAATTAAAAAAAAAGTTTCTGTTTCATTTCTTAGTGATAATCAATTTTAATATGGTTTGAGTTCTTATAAACTGGCAAAAATTTGATTTTTTTTTTTTTTTGTGGGAAAATAATGCAGGGAAAGTTTTATATATTAAAGCTTGTGATTAAAAGGCCTGTATTGAAAATGCGAAGGACTACACTCAAGGTCCATTTTTTCCTAGGTGTCCTCCTAATTGCTTTCTGAAGACATAATTGCATGTTTTAGGGAAATGAAATTCTCACTTTTTATTTGTAGGGTGATCTTCTTAGTAAATCATTGCTTTAATTGCTCTGAGATATAGGAGTAGAACAGGGACAATTTTTATCCAAGAAGTGACAGGTGCTATGCTACTTGTAGATGTACTATTATAGATTTACTTTTCACTGTTGCAGCTGTTTTTTTTTCCTTTGGCACTGAACAATTTACCCATTGACCTGTGTAGGTGTTCCCTAAGTGTGAAATGAGGATAATGATGTTTCTTTCCTCTACTAGGCTTTGTCAATTTTGTCTTATTTACCTTCTAAATCTTTCACGGCTGGGTCTTTAACTTTTACTTATTTAATTTCCATGAGGCAAAATTAGCATCTTGTATTTATCTTCCAACAGCTATCATGTTTCTTAGTCCTAACTTTTTTAATAAATGAAACTTATTAGGGGAAAAAAAACAAACGTAATTTTTCTGGTACTTCAGAGATTAGAAGTCTCCAGAAAATAACCACTACTACTGTATAGAACTTTAACACATAGTCAAAACAGATTTTTACATAGGCCAGATTTAGATTTTAGATATTTTAAAAATCTGACTGCTTTCATTACTCATGGATGAACACAGTTTTTGGAACTGAAATCATTGGCTGATTCCTCAACCCTGGCTGGAAAAAAAAAAAAAAAAAAAAAGCCTTTCCATCAGAACATAACCAGTGTCATTAATTCCCACTCCTCTGGTGTAGAAGAGCAGTGCTCTTTATCTAAGAAGAGGAGTTTCGCTGCCATCTTAAAGAGACTTGCATGGGTTGGCAAGGTGGACTGGTAAACTCTGCTGCCACAGATCTGCTAGCCTTGAAGTTAGCTGTTTCTTGTTTCTTTTGTCTAATGCAGGAACTAAGTAATTTCACCTACATGTTATCTCTATGTGGTATCTCTATCTATATTGAGTAAATCTGAATTGTTTTGCTTATCTGAAATAATGAGTACTCTGGCTACAATTTGTTAAGATAATTAGCCTTACTACTAAACAGGCTTAAAATTAGGCAAGTGCTGAAGTATCTTACTGGATCATAGCCAAAATGGTCAGCATATTGCAGAATCAAGCCCAATACTATCTTTCACTTAACAAGCTCAAACAGTGATAATTATTTTAGCTAAAGGTGAGCAAGATGAATAATTTGTATCACAAGTTTGGCTTTTTTTTTTTTTTGAGTTTATGATTTATTCTGATTAGCATTCCCTGCTTTTGCAAGCGGCTTTGATGTCTGAAATTATTTACCTGATCATTTTCTTAAATTAACTTATTCACAGTCAATGAGCTGGGTGTTTTCTGTATTTGAGCTTTTCAGGTAATGAACATGTAAGTAAGTTGGTTGGGTGAACATAGTTGATAGCGTGTGCAGTCCTGAGAAAGTGACAGTAATTATGAATTTGAAATTCACTTTCACAAGAAAATCTGCTTGTGTGTTCATTTAAAATTTGTTACTTCAGCAATATTTCTGTCTCAAGAAACACATAGCAAACTTAAAGTACATAATAAAATTAGACATACCATTAAAGCTAATTTGTTTCCAAAAGTATATAGATGTTTGCTGTAATTTTGGCTTTAGAAATTAACAGCCACTAATTTTGGTACTGTGCTGTGGGACTCTTGCCCACAAATGTAAGGACGTATTCCCAAAAATAGACATTAAAGAATAGGCATTCCATACATGCGAAACTGCTTCCATAAGAAAACACTTGAAACTGAAAATACTGTTTGATAGCAAATACTCATCTGAAAGGCATTCATAAGCAGGTTTCCTGAATATTTTACCTAAAAACATGCTTCAGTTCTGCCAGCTCCTTTTCTTTGATCTGCAGGTCATCTTCCAATCTTTCTATGATTATAGCATATGATTCACTAACTTTCTTCTTCCATTCATCTGACAACAACAACAAAAGACTGATTCATGAAACACTTCAAAACATACAAAAAACAGGAACTCAAATCACAGTGTACCACTAACCAAAGCACTAAATTTTAAACACACAATTATACCCTATTTCGTCTATTTTTCTATTGAAGTATGAAAGTTTAATTAAGATATTACAGCCATTAAACTGTTCTTGCTACAACCAACATAGATACATATAGACTGATTTCATAGACAACTAATACATATGAATCCTTATCAGAAATATTTTTAATCTGAACAAGAGAAAACTTTAACCATAGGATGCATTTTTTAGTTCTTATTTCCTAAATCTTAGCACAGACACACAACATAGAAAGATCAAAAGTTTTAAGGTTTTTCTAATGAAGTATGAGTTAAATCAACATAATAAAGTAAGCTAATATGATCTTACATGATAGCACAAAGAAATCTAATTTACTAGCTTTTTGTTTTTCACAGATCATATATATGATTTTGATTAAGCCATTATTCATGTAAACAAAGAACAGTATAACACCTTACCCTTGAACTCAAGAGTAAGTTAACAACAAGTTATTTCGTAAAATATAATTTGTTTCTTGTAGATGGAGGTATGGTATATTGTATTTAAAAACAACAACATTAATTACCAGTGCAAGTTTGGGTTGGTCTAGATTTATAATTTCCCATTTGTTCAATATATCTTCTTTGTTTCAGCAAAGTTCTTGCAGTAATATGATTCCTTGTTCAAGAGCAGTGACAGTCGTACTGAAAAATACTTTGATAGTCTCTGGCTAAAAATAAACTCTGTGCCAAATGGAATGTCATGCAACAATGACACAGAGCAAAACAGTGTGTGCTGTCAAGTGCAAAAAAATAATAAAGGTACCTAATCAGCTTGTTTAAAAATCTACTGTTTGTTTCAACAGAGATATTTGCTTTCATCTGTTGAATATCTAAAACTGGTGGGAAGGAGGTGATTTGGCACCTTGCTACCAATTTTGTACAGAAAAAGGAATTTATGAAGCTGACTCCAAAGCATACTTTCAGGATCCCCAAGGAACGCTGAGGGTCCTCAGTTCGAAGAGGCCAGAGATGATCTTAACTCATAACATTAAACTGTGTCATAACATACAGGATGGCTTTGGAGCTTCTGGGTATTTTAGTTATGAAGTGTAAATTGTATCATATCAGAAAGTACTGACTTCTTGCACTTCGGTAATATTTGTACATGTTGCTATGCCAAGGAAGTCTCACTGAATTAAACTAGAAAATGAGTTTGCTGTCAGGAATTCAGTATGTTTACTTTGCATTCTTCTGTCCTTACATAGAGAACCACCATAAAGATTCAGACCCTTCACAACCACAGGCAGCAGCAGATCCACAGGCTAACATGTCCATCAGGCTGCTAATGAAGGACGTGACCTGGAGAAAGCTGGGATGGTCACCTCTTACAGACTTACTATGAATGAACGAGACTCTTGAGTTTGTTGTGCTGCTGTTCCTGCTCCAGGTAGTTTCCCCAGAAATGGAGGAGGACATATCTGACCTGCTTTGCTCATACTCTGAGCAGACCATGGACAAGACAGCTGAGGGCCAGGATCTATATGGATACAAAAATAAATGCTGTGCTCAATCTACTTCATCCTGCTTGTTAGTATTTTAGCTTGGACCCAATGTCACAGTAATGTAGAATAAAAACACGATCCAGCTAGGTTGAAGGGTGAATGGCGCAAACTGGGCTCTGTGCTTACCCGTACATGCAAACAAACCACGACACAATGAATCTAGACTATGTGCACAGATGATTCTTCCAAGAGTCTCTGCTTAGGAACCCTGAAAGAAGAGTGGTTAATTGCAAAATAATATTGCTTTTCACTCACATAAACTGAATGTCCTTGGTAATCCTGTTAGCACAGATCCGCTCATCTGTTGTCTACCCATTTCATATCCATTTCCCTGTGTTTCCTATCAAATGGAACTACTTTAAACTCATTTTCCCAGCGCTTTTGGGGATTTGTGCTGTTTTCTGAATCTGTCTCTTTTCCTTCTTTTATTGCTTTTTAAAATGTATTTGATATATATGTGTATGTTGATATGTGTACATATATATATATATTTATATATTGAAAGCCTGTTGATTGACCTTGGCAGCTGTTCTGTTTAGTTTTCTCAGTTAAGGATTTCAGGCAAGAAGATATGTAAATATAATACACATACATAAAATCTTCAACACGTTGCATCCCACTGTAAAAAAACTTGCACTCCTGTGATAGTTCCTGACACATCACGAGCTCATCCATTTGTTTGCACCGATTTACACATAAAACCAAGGATGTATTTCAGAAGACTTTGAACTGCTTTGACAATATGCCCTGTGATATGCAACCAAATATTTGCAAAAAGGCACCAGCCTCTTAACTGATACTCCACATCCAGTTGCCAAGCAACTAGAAGAGCTGTAAATATAGCACTGCAATGGGTATCTGCTCTCCCACTGCTTTTATTAGCTTAGCGCTGTTCGTTTTTCTTCAGATTTCTTTCTAAAAGGCAGCCATGCCTGTGCAGCCCAAGACAAGTCTTTGGCCACCTGCCCTACCTGTTAGAGAATGCTATGGCAAAAAGGCCTGCCAGGACGCCCCAGCACACATCTCCCTCCATGATCTGGACTAAGAGCTCAGTAACAAACGCTTTTTTTCTTTTTATGTTAATGGACCTTTCTGAGCATTTTGTAATCCATTCATGCAGGAGAGTTTTAATCTTAAGGATTTTTACCTTTGATTGTCAAATGAGACCGATCTGTCTATTTCTTCATCACCTGTGCTCAGGAGCAGCTCTGGGAGAGGTGCCTGCAGCTGGAGCAGCCGGAGGTTTCTGGTTTTTGCGGCTGCCATGGCCGCCACAGCAGCGCAGCGCTCGTGCAAGGCCTGCTCCCGCAGAAGTCACGCAGCTCCTGTTGCTGCATGCAGTTCTTTCACCTCTTAGGTGTTTGAGGCTAGGCTTTGTCCTCATTTCCGCCGTACACACATATGCAGTGCTGCATGTTGCCTTCTCCATGCCTCCGTGCGCAAGCTGTGTGGTTGCGGAGCAGGAAGGGAGTGGCACCGGCTTTGGTCACCTGGAAGGACCCTGCCTTCAGCCATGCCGTGCTGCCCCTGGGTGACCCAGCCTGCAGCTGCCTGCCCGCGGCACGGCCTTGCGCGCCACGGACAGAGGACGCTGGGACCGCGCCGTGGGGCCGCCGCGTGGCCGCCCCGGGTGCACGTCTTCAGTGGATCAGTGGAAGAACGGCCGTACGGCATGACCACAGTCAGGAGATGCATGTCTTGTTTCACAGTTTTCCAGTATTGTGGATAAAAGCACTTCGGCTTTCACTTTTGTAAACAGCAACAATATTGTCCTTTTTTGTAAAACTCTGAGATTTACAAATGAAACCCTTGCAGTCAAGGACATAAAAATATAACCTTCTCCCCGCCAAGTCCCTGAACATACCAGGATGTACCCTGTGGCTTGATTGCCGCATCTTATCTGCCCTCACTGGACTTATCCACATGGAGCAGCTGAGGCTGATACCCCAGCTGCCCGCTTGGGCTGGGCGAGCTGGCAAGAGATCCTGGGCAGCGCCGAGCAGCGGGCGCAGCCCCGGATGGGAGACTCGCGGGCGGTCACTGCACGCACAGGAGGCCCGTAGAAGGGTCTGGCTTCAGCCTGCTGTCCACTATGGGCTTGGAGACACAGTAGAACCCAAACTGGAGATTTGTCACTTCAGGCAGAAATCATGGGATAGTCTGAAAGATGTCCGTGACAGCTCCTTGGCCCGGGAGCCCCCTTTTCTGGCTGGCTTTGGCGCTGCAGCTCACGTTGTCCCTGGGGGATGCCCGGGGGCTGCTGCCAGCGCCCAGCGAGGGGCTGCGCCAGCCCCCGTGCCATGGCAGCGCCTCTGCCTGCAGGCCTGCTCCCGTGGCTGGCGGGGACTGCCGAGAGGGAAAAGGCTTTCAACAGCAGCTAGACGCGAGGCAAGGCGAGGTGAAGCAAGGCAAGGAGCATAAAGCCGAGGCACGAGGTGAGGCGAGACGCCATGGGCTGAGGAGCAGAAAATGCATTACACTGCAGCAGCATTGTAAAGTAACAGCATTTAATTTCCATGAGACGGATGGAAAAATATTGGCTTTAAAAAATGCAAATAACTTGCATGTTATTTATATTCTAGTTCTGTCTACATTATGAAGTTAGGTCAAACAGAATTCATCAGTTTCTATACCATTCTTTTATTCACGGTTTGCAAACACTAGGGTATGTGGAGATACATTCACAGAGACACAGGGTGAAGATTAACTCATATGGACACTCAGGGAAGATCAACTTTTGACTGGAAACTACAGCAAGGGAGGACAATGTGGTGAGTCAGCGAAGTCAACACAACCGTCTAGTTCACCAATATTACACTTCCGAAAACAATTATCAAGTGAATTCTTGAAATATTCACATCATTGCTTATGAGAAGCAGTTGCAGAATAATTGACTCAAGGGGGAAAAAGAAAAAAAAATTGCAGAGCCTGTTAACAGACTATTTGCAAAGAAAACAAAAGGGATAACTACACCAACTACTGTGTTAGGCCATGTCTAATTAACGTCTATACAAGAAGCACTAAAATGTCAAGAGCAATGTTTTTCAGTGAGTAAAGTATTCGGATGTAATGTTTACAGAATATTAAGCTGTTCAAATGTCTTTGATTAATTTTTAGAGGTTTTATTCCATTTTGCCTTTATATTTGGAATGTGCAGCTGTCATCCAATCTTACAGGTGCACCATGTGCAAAATTATTTTCTCATTTGTGGTTTTAAATGTCCTTCTTAGGGAGGTTCTACAGGATTAAGTCTTTTGAAATGATCTTTATTTCAAATTAATTAGAACATATCCACATCCATCATTTACTTAAAGAGGCTGTAAGCTGCTCCTGTACATTTCAATGTAATCTGGTAACATTCAGATATGTCACAGAAGATGAAAAGGACGTTAAAATAAAACACGTTATTATAAAAATAAAGCACAAGAAACTTTATAGCCCATATAACAAAACATGTGTTTACAATGGCTTCCATGTGGCAGTGGATTAAAATAAGTGTACAGAAGACTAGTACTGCTATTTTTGTTATCACAATACTACAGTGGCATTTGCACAGGGCTTAGTCTTCCACATAGGCAGACAGGAGAAAATGAATCTGTTTCATCAGAGATTTAGCAACATGAAGCTGGAAATGCTGAGCAGCACAATCTCCTTGTCCAAGTCAAGAAAATTTCTTTTGAGATCCAAATGATGGAACTTACTTTCTTACCTCGGTTCCCCAAATCTCTCTGGCACAGATATCTTTCAGCTGCTCTTTTTTTTTTTTTTTTAATTTCAGCTGTCTTCCCTTGTGTTCTTTTTTAAGTGCCCAATTGCTCAGATTTCAATTTCCTGCCTAAAAGGTGACTGAAATAATCCTCTTCTCTCAAATTTCATAATGTAACACATACAATACGGCTAAATCTCTGTTCGTGATAGCATGCTCTCAAAGCAGACAGGGAAATCATTATGATGATGTTCATTATGAGCCCTATTATTACACTACAGAGCAAAACTAATTAAGTAAAGAAAGCCAACATGAATAAAATGATTAAACACTCATCTTGGCTTTTTTTTTTTTTTTTTTTTTTTTTTTTTTGTTCCNAGCCCAAGTTGCTTCAGTATCGATGGAGACAGGCAGTGATCTAAAGGTCCATACAAATTCTGCATCCATCTAGGAAACTCAACAAGCCTTCCTCAAAATCATACTCCAAGTTTCAGTAGATACCTCCTGTTCTTAGAAAGTCCTACCTGACTGTCATTTGCAATATTGCATCCTTCACTATTCAGACTGGAGGAAAATCACAAGCCAGGATGACACAGTAGCCTTATTTTCAGAATCTGGTATTAGAAACCAGTAACCCCTGAATTACAATTATCTTACTGTTAAATTTTACTGTGTGGCCTTGGACAAGTCTTTCAATTGCCCTGGGACATGTTTATTCCAGCTGGTTGAATGAGAAAAATGTTGTCATCTGCTTTAGCAGTCGAACTGTAAAACAGAAAGATCAACTAAACTTTGTAAAATGCAATATAAATAAAATAGATACATGTATTTTGTACATCAAACTTAGATTATTATTGTCAGGAACTGTCCAGTCTGAAGTCCTTTTGATTTTGATAAGATTCCATCACGTTGTAAGATGACCCTTGCTTCAAGGACTAGAGTATATTATAGGTAAAAAACATCCACACTGCATAAGTATCTGTAATACATACAGCAAAGAATTACCTAGTGTCTAAAGAAAGATGTTACTTTTCATATGTGTCATCAGAGATAGATACAAATACTGGCTAATCTGTCATCTCCTCTCTCTTTTTCTCTTGACAGAAATATCATTGTGTTAACTCAAAAATGACATTACATCCATTATAGACTGAACATCCTCCTTGCCACTACTTCTGTATTCTGCAGAATATTTCTCTGCCTACTGATCTTCTGCTCACCCAATGCCCAACAGAAACCAACAAGCTGCACAAGGTGAGTAAACTAGCGGGATCTGGCAGGTGTATGCAAGGTTATAACACTTGCTGTCTGTGTAGTTGACAAGAGCTCTGCAGTTCTTGTTCTTCGGTTCAGAGATTCTTATCTCTGGTGGACTGGAGAAACCTTTACTCATTCAAAGCGCTTGCCAGGGCAGAATCCTGGCCCTTGCTTAAATCGCAGGCAAAACTCCCAGTGACTTCAATCAGACAGGGAATTCATTCCAGGTTTTCAGAATTTATTCTAAAGTTGATACAGCAAAATCAACAAAACTAGCTACTTGCTGTAGCTTGACAGGATAAAGCCACGTTGTGGCATTTAAAAGTCACAAGGAAGCCTGCAGAAAAATACAACTCATCTACCAAAGCCTTTCAACAAAATTCATCAAAGTGCAATGGATATGTATGTTAATCTTTAAATTCAACCAGCCATCGACAGATGTATGGCTGGATTGCCAATACCACTATCAATCTTCATGCGCTAACATTCTCATGGCATGGGCCATTTTCTCTAGTTTTTCTCTACTGGAATATTTCCACAGCTTTCTAATCTCATACTTCACAACAATGATTTTATAGATAATAACAAAGGCCACAAAGGGTTATGGATACATTAGAAATTTAATGGGCAAACACGTAGTTCCTGTGGCTCACTGGAAAATAGTAGAAGCTTATACTTAAAAGTGCTTATGAATAAGTGTGGAATCCAAGAATGAAATCACAGAACATGTATGTGAACATGCACACACATAACTCTATATGATATAAAAACATATGGGAAAATTATAAACAGAGCTCTGCGTTAAAATGTTGTTTTTAACGCTTTTCATATATATTACATTAAATTTGATTTTAGTTTAAAAATGAAAATAGTACAAATCCATATATTTCAATATCTGTGGAATAAATTCATTCAGATTGCTAACGTTACGGATGGCTAATATTGACCAAAATCTGCTTTCTAAAATTCTAGGCAAGAGTATTTATTGTAGGAGGAAAGTGTGTAGTGGCATAAAGACTTAAAGCAGTGTAATGTTTCCTACCTAGAAAATCAAATCTACACTTATTCCATTGTAACAGTAGTGGCTAGCGTGTCTCAGAGGATAACATTTTGTGCAGGAGTGTGAGTAGAGGCAGTCATCCCTTACCTCTCTGGCTTGCAGCTGGTCCAGCATTTCTGAGTGGTCCAGGACAGGACAGGTGCGCTCCACGAAAGGAATTCTGAGCGAAAAGTACTCCAATACCTCTTTCTTTTCCTTGTGTGCTTCTTGGTGGACTGACAGAGCCTGGGGCAGTTTGTTGACCCAGGTGCCAACATGGCAGTCTAAGAGTATGTCCAGGACTCCACTCCTTCCTTATTTGTGTTTGCTTGGAAGGAACACTGTTTCCAAGACCACAGCAGCTGCTATTCAATCACATATCTACCTCAACACTTTCCAAAACTGTTTAGTCAGTATGCTTTTCCTATTACTTTTTTTCCCATTACTTATGTGTCAGAAGCAAATCCATTTTCTATTTATACCCAGATTGCTTTCAGCAATGAAATCAATCCATGGTACTTCGGGAAGTTAGAACAAATGCAATTGTAACAGTTAAAGTGAAACATGTAAAAAGAATGTGACTTCACTTTACTGTTACTAACATCCAGCAAGCTTCTCTAGCAGTAAAGCAATCATCATGGAGTTTTTTTCAGAACATAGGTTGGTCTCCAATTGAAGATGCAAAAAAAAAAAACATTTATTTTTTCCCTAAACATTTTTATAATCTAACAACAGATGAATAGACCATGCAAATATGATAATTTACAAAGCAAAATTTCATGCTCCATGTTCCATGACTATTTTTACTTTGTGACTTTGTGAATTCAGTCAGCAGGGAGATAAACACTGTTACAATGAACTTATAGGAAGCTTGATAAAAATTAATCAGATAGTGTTTGTCCTTCTTTACAATCCTGAACATTAAAATAAGAATGTCTTTGAAAAGCAGGCCAAGGTACTAACTGATTTGTCATCTTTTCCCAGATCCTGGATTATAATCCAAATCTCTTCTTCCTTCTGAAGCAACTCAACACAGCATATTTTACTAATGGGATTAAATTATCAACTTTACAAGTGCTTACAATTACCAGAGTACCCAAACTGCTCAGAAATAGAACTTGCAGAGTTTTAAGGGAGAGATTATGAATGGGTTGCATGATATGGAAAGAAAACTGAAAGCAACATTATTCTCTAGGAGAAACCTGAAGTGTTAACAGGATACACGTGGACATAAGAAAAACTAACCATAACCAAAGCCCAGTGCCAGACTACTCAAAAGGAACTGCTGCAGTCTATTGTGAGTTATTATGCAGCTTTTACACATATATATGCTGAGGGAATTTCAGCGATACGAAGTGACAGGGAACCTGGAATGATAAAGCAATGGTAGCAATTAGTTTCTGGGAACATTTTGGAAAACAAACAGAATCTCACCCTCCAAGTAGCAACAGAACAGACAAGTAGAATGGGTGTCCTACCTCTGACATCACATTGAAGATGAAGTCCCCAGAAGTCAGCCTAGTTCAGAAGAAGCAGATGGAGCTAACCTCCAGAATGATAAAAATGATGTGGCACAATAAAGAGAAGCTAAATTGAATCCTGACTTTGAGAGAATTAGGAGTCAATTTCTTTATCCTTTAAAAAGGAGACTATAAGACAAGAAAAGAAACACAAAAACCCATAGATAAATGCAAGAGAAAAAGATGCATTATGTTGCTGTCAAATTAAGGCTACAGAATACACAACACATTCTTAAAAATAACGTGAAATAGAAAAATTAAAAAAGCAGTCTTTACAGAAGCAAAATTAAAAATAAATGATTTGAGGTATCTGAATATAAACTTTGTGTGAACTAGCTTTTTTCTACCTTGTATTACCAAAGTACGTACTGATTATTTATGTTATGAGCTGCTGGAAACAAAAATTGGACAGGCTTGCATGCTCTCTCTGCATTACATCTTTGTGGTCCCACAGCCTACGACAGAATATGGAGCTAGATGGAGCACTAGGAAACAAAAGACCCCTTTAATACAAAGTGGAGGAGGGGAAGAGAGAATAGATAATATTGTCTGTTTCTCCAAAGATATGCACTGTGGTCCCACTCAAAATACTTAACCTCTCTGTTGTTGTTCTTTACTCCACTGCATGAGGATGAAGTATCACTCCAAGGACTCCGACAGTTCAGTTCAGAGAAATGCAAATTTGCATGCGACATGTATCAGTATCTCTGTGGGTAACAAAAAGTTGGTAGCTGCCCAGTCAATCTACCACTTTCCAAATAATTAAACAGTAATCCCCAGGCTCCCCAGAGAAGTGGTCATAGCACCAAGCGTGCTGGAGTTCAAGAAGTGTTTAGACGTATGGTTTAAATTCTAGGTAGTCCTGTGTGCAGTCAGGAGTTGGACTCGATCCTTTCGGGTCCCTTCCAACCCAGGATATTCTATGATTCTATGAAAAGTTGTCACGTCTTGATGTATTATCCCCAGTATTATTAATCATAAGGGAAAGAATGATCTCTCATGCAAATACTTTTTCTCTGATGAAAAACAGTAAGTATAAAAATTAAAAAATGAAAAAAAACAGAGAAAGAAAATTATTAATGCTCAGACAGGATGTCTTGATTTAAAAAATTTTAATAAATTTACCACCACCTACTTGAAACATTATTGTAAAAAGGCAGCATGAAAAGTGAGAAACGTAAGTTACTGCTATACTACCCCATGCTGCTGGAGCTGATGTACTACTTTAAGAAACTTTTAACGCAGTTTTCAGTCAAATTTCTAATTAATATGTTCAGTATCATATTCTTACTGACAAAAGACTAGAAAACATTATAATGCACACCCCAAGAAAAGCCACCAATTAGTGTTTTCATAGATCTGAAATAATTCATTGCTTCTTTCACCAAAAGAATAGTTTGCTGGTATTTGCTGCATTGTTAATATTATGCTACAACAATGTTAATGCAATTTCAGTATTTCTGCTTCAATGAAACCAATGAAAAGATCTGTGTACTTTTTCCTTATGATTATAAGCTGGGAAATAATAAAACATCCACAAAATAAAGACAGGAAATTTGTTCAAGTACCAATCCTTCTACAAATCAGATCTCTCTTTTTGTCTTTGTAGACAGATTTCATCATAAATTTCATTCCTAAACTTCAGCATATCTTCTACATCCTTGTAGATGAGCACTTCTTCCAGAGACAGGAGCTTAAAGCCATTCAATTTAAAAGCTGACATGTGCTGCACAGAATTTAACATGTTTAATGACATACTAACTGATTCACTTAAACTAGAACACACAGGAAAAATCCTAGCAGTCCACAACCCAAACTGTGTGTTATCACCGGAGAACAGCTGGTTTGAAACCTGTACACCCCACAGGCCCAGGCATTCTAGTAAGCTGACTCCAAAAAATCGTAGTGATTGTATATCTGACAACAATTTCACACTCTTTTTCAAGTCGTCTTCTACACTAAACACCATACTTACATACTTTACTTGATTGTCAAATTTTATACTTAATGAACTCAGAAAACAGTTTGAAGGTATGTCTACTTTCAAGTTTATGTAGGATCCACTGATAATGCAGTTCTTCCCTACTAAGACTTCAGGTCCAATTCTAGAGTATTCAATAATGGATCCAGGTCCTATAAAACACCCAGGCTCAAGTATGCTTTGAATGATACTTGCTGATCGATCAAAGGTCTCAGCTTTGTCAGAAAAGATGCTAAAAGCCTCAGACAGTAAGTTAAGCTCAAACTTCAGTTTGCTATCAGATGTAAAATGAAACAAATACTCTTGAGTAGTTCCAATGTGATAGAACTTAGAGTTGTTTAAGACTATAACATTAAGTGAAGTTCCTTTCAGAAGAGAATACAGCTTCTGCCGTACTTCTACTAACTGTGATTCCTCTTTTGTGACATTACCTGTATTTTTTGTATAATCTTGAGTGGCTCCAGGTCCCAGGGCCTGGAGGAAGTCACCATATGCATCTATTTCACAGCAAAGAGTATCCATGTGCTTATAAAACGTCAGCAATTGTTTTGCAATGCTGTGATCAATGTAAAATATACTGTCTGTATACACACACTCTGAGTCCATTTCCGAGTCACTGGGGTCTCCAGAGGAACACAGCTGAGAACAGTTCCTTCTTGTGCATACTGCACCACACTTGCGCATCGTCTCAATATCAGGCTTGTGCAGGAAATGATGGCAAGATGTGTATTCAAGTCCTCCTTTTCGTGAAAAACTGGATGGATCTAAAACAAACACTCCATGAGTGGTCCCAACTGTCAAATCTGAAGGATGAGCTAAAGCTGTAAATCCAGGTTTATCAAATGTGATTGTTTCTGTAACTCCAGTGCTGTAAAGTTCTATGTCATCCGAACAAGTAATGAGAATACCTGGTTTCATGTGACTGGGGAAATCAATGTACATGGCAAGCTTCAGCTCCAACATCTGGTAAACAGGATCACCAAAAGGCAAGGCTGTGAAAATCTTACCCAGTGCACTTGCATTTGGTAAACGTTGACTATAACCACCTTGAAGAAAAAGACATTTTTAATTACACAGAGTATACACTTCCTTAGTGATTGTATGTAAGTAAGCAAAAATGAAACCTACATGGCTACATAGCTTGGTCATATACTACGTATTCCTCAAAAAATGTCAGATTTAAAAAAAAAATCTCATTCTTCTTCAAACATTCCTCAAGGCAGATCTGACCTTATGCCCAAAATGTAGTATACCTTAAACAGCTTTTATTTAAACTGCCATTGATGTCATTACCTTTACTCTGCTTCAGAGCTGGAATCTGAACCATGTGTCTATAACTAAAGTGAAGAAATCAAATGACTCCTTCTCTTTGCTTGAAAATAAGAAGAAAAAACACTCCAAAGCAATTTTAAATCAGAGATGAGCCAAATAAGCAGCAGTTTGGTAAGGTGGCCTGTTATTGCCTGGTTTCTTTCTCCTCTGCAAAAGTGATAAAATTTTCCAGCTAACACTTTTTGGAAGTATTCTAACTAATTGGGTAAGGTGGCAAGTTTTCATTCTGTATTTAGTTATGAGGACCCCCAGGGAGGACCAGACTGCTTAAATGGGCATTTCAAGGCAGAAGCTTAATTCAGATACTCTGAATTACATTTCTTTCTCCACTGACTGAACAACTTAAGTGCTGAAAAATGCTTAAGTGACAGTGATATCTCCAGAAGTTTCAATTGAAATTCAAATGATCAGATCAGCTACATTTGGGATTATTTTTCTAAGGGAACTGTATTTCAGAACCTTTATTACTCATCTGCCAACATAATTTTTTCCAAAAAAAAGAAGAAAAGTACAATTTTAAAGTGTGGAATGTAAAACAGAATTTACCAGAATGAATTAGCAGCACAATAAAAGAAGTCCATTTATCACCATAGAGATTTTCTAAGCATCGAAGAACATGAAGTGTTGATCCACCATTTCCTAAAGGAAACAACATTTTATTATCTGCTGAAAAGAACACCATTAATAGACATAATGACGTGTGAAGCATACTGGGATCTGGTGATGTGGTAGGGTGATCAGGTACAGTTTTTTAAATGATGCTTTCTTCTGTTGTACAAAATAAGCTGTCATTTATTTTTAAAAAGTCCTTATGACTGCAGAGATAATTTTTTAAACAAACTGTCAATGGATGCACAGATGTCTATCTGAAATTTCCTCAACCAGTTATGACAGAATAGTCTTTCTACTGTACCGTAGTTGACAGAATCATACAAAGAAGATAATGGACACTCACTCAGGAATCTTTGTGCACTCAAAGTGAAGGACACCTCGAATAGGCAGGTCTTGGGAAGACATGTTTTTCCCTCCTAGTCCTTCTCTGAACAACCCCAGCATTTGAAGCATTTAATCACTGCAACAGGCCATAACTCAGCCATAAAAACTGACTCCAGTATGAAACACGTTACAGAAAAGTTCACTAGTGACTTGGCGCAAGTTTTCCAAAGTACTTTTGACATTTACAATACAGAAATGAGGGGAAAGTATAATCGTTTGGGATATCTTTGTGTGTTTCTACAACTTCAAACAGCTGGATTTCTGAAAACTAATTTTTGCCTATTATTTTATACTGCAGATAGACCACTGGGATTAGTTACCTTCTACATCAATGTGAACAGATATTAAGAATTATAGGATGGTATTATGGACAGTCAGACTACTTTCCTCTATGTTTTTGATGCACATTGGTTAATATATTGAAATATAATCAAATAGTTTAAATTTAAACTATCAGGTTAAGGTAAGTCGTATGAATTTATAAAAAAAAATGAGTTATTGATATTCTGTACTTCATACTTAGAAGAGCGCCCTACAGTATCATCTACATGCACTCACTCAAAACCACCATGATGAAGGCCCAGATACTACAATGGAAATTTTAATTGCCAAAATTAACTTACATGCAGTCCAAAAACCACCAAACCCATGACACTAGCAGCCGTGCAACTGAATCAGAATAACATACTGTGTAACGGCATTAGAAGCTACACTGTTATTCCAAATGATACCTCAAGTTTTAGCAGGATTTTGGAGCCCTTCCACTGCAAGAGACAGCTGTCAAAGCGCTTAAGCCCAAAGACGACTTCTGCCTGACCAAAAGTGAATATAATTATGGAAGTACACTATACAGGTATGAAAATATTGAATCAATACATAATCTATCAAGCGAGTATAACTCATACAACATCTGCAGGAACTTAAGTCAGAGCAGTCCTACTATCGGTGGGATACAAGGGGTTCGACCAGAGGTCCCTGCGGCCCCTTTTGTACCTCTGAAATCAAAACTAACTTCCCGCACAACTGACACACACTCGACGAACTGCTGCTCCTCGCGAGAGCAACGAGAAAGCCGGCAATAAAATGCCCACCGATCTTCGGTCCCGGTGGATCCACGAAGACGTGATACCGCACGCCCAGAGGAAGCTCCCCTCTTCCCAGCTTTGCGGACAGCTGCCGCCGGTAGGCGACCTCCTGCTCTCTGTCGGCGGCGGTGATCGCGACGAGGTCCCAGAACTCCCCGGGGCGCACGGCTCTGCCTGTCCGGCGGGGCGGAACTCGAGTCAGAACCACCGCGAAGACCGGAGCCGGGCCCGCGTTCCCTGCGGAGCCGCCGCTACGGGCCGCACCGGGG
>VXAL01014740.1:26925-162373 GCA_013399475.1 Chauna torquata
TGTCCGCGGCCGGCGGAGCGGGGCGCCCCGGGGAGGGCCGGAGCCGGGCCGAGCTGGGCTGTCCGGGGCGGCCCTCTGATGCCGCGCAGCCGGGGGCTTCTGTTGCAGACATCGGCGTTGCGATTTTTGCTCTCTGGCCTCCAGTTAGCATCCAAAACCCGTAGTTTTTCATGCCTGTAAGCTGCTGACAGAAGATTTGGGAAAAAAGAAAAAGAAGAGTACTTCAGCGCTGCTTTATCAGTCTGGGACTTTATGCGATGTAACAGCCTTAGTCAGAGCAATGTGCACCACAGAGGTCTGTTTGATCCTTCCTGATGTTCTCAACTTACTCTAGTAAGAAACACAATAAATCTTTGTGAAACTATACTTTTGCTTTTTTCTTTTGCGTTGAATTTTCAATGACCTAACTGACATCAGTGAGGAAAAGTTCCTGGTTCCTGAAGTGCAGCTTTAAAGATGTAACTGCACAGTTTAATTACGATAGGTGAAGATTCACCACTTTTTATTATTATTTTTTTTTAGTACAGTTTTCCTCTCTCTTTCCTTTTGGCTATTGTAGCACCAGTGATGAATCCCATCAATTGACTGTGTTTCACGAACCCAATTAAAATGCATATCACCCCAATTACTTTAAAAAGTGCTCTAGGTGTTAAGCAGACTTTTTGTATTTTAAGTCAAAAGAATTAGTGCTGCTTGACAAAGCTGGGAATCCTCACACAAGTACTAGCAAGTTTTCCCGTCTCCCATTCCGTGTAACTTAATTGCCAAGGGTGAATTTCTAGCTTCCTGAATTGGAAAAAAGGAACTGAAGTTGGGAAATCTATTTACTATGTTATGGTAGAATCCCCTTTACTTGATTTTGCTTTTTTTTAAATCTGTCCCTGACTCACCTGTAGTTTAAGACTTTGTACATAATTAGAGTTTGCAGGAGGTGACTCTTATAGTTCACATGTATTTTGCTCAATAGAGACATGGTTTTTACAGTGTGATTAAAAACATGCTAATTTACAAGTAATTTGGGAAACTACTAAAGATACAAAGTAATTAATGGTTTACTGACAATAATAGTAATTTCTCTTAAGGTATAGCAAGCCTGTGTTGCTATAATTGGGACCCTAAAGCTTGCACTGAAGTATTGCTACAGTTAACAGAATTTTTGTTCTGAGCTTTTGGTCATTATTCAGACTTCCTAATGTATCTATTTCTGTTTGCACTTGCTAAGATAATCCAAGTCTGTTAGTGAATCCACCTATTCATGGTAATCATTCTTTTTGTAATTATTTCAGTTGGGTGGTTATTCATACTTTTAATAGTAATATTTTAGAATCACCTAATCTAATAGTTGATTCCAGGAAATAATAGATTTTCATCAATACTGTATTGCTTTGTCCACTGAAATTTCAAATAATACATAAAGTAATGTTGGTGATTCACTGGATTTAGTGGTAGAGCCAGTAAACTGCTCCAGAAAATACATTTTGCCTGAGTAATGAAGGCAGAGGTGTTCAGGTGGAGACCCGTGACAAGTGGTGTCCCCCAGGGGTCTATGTTGGCACCCGTACCGTTTAACATCTCTATCGGTGACACGGACAGTGGCATCGAGAGCACCCTCAGCAAGTTTGTGGACGACACCAAGCTGTGTGGTGCAGTCGACACGCTGGATCCAGAGGGACCTTGACAGGCTTGAGAGGTGGGCCTGTGTAAACCTCATGAAGTTCAACCAGGCCAAGTGCAAGGTCCTGCAAGGTCCTGGGTCATGGCAATCCTAAGCACAAATACAGGCTGGGCGATGAGTTGATAGAGAGCAGCCCTGTGGTCAAGGGCTTGGGGGTAGAGGTGAACGAAAAACTGCGTATGAGCCTGCAGTGTGCGCTTACAGCCCAGAAAGCCAACCATATCCTGGGCTGCATCAAAAGCAGCATGGCCAGCAGGTCGAGGGAGATGATTCTCCCCCTCTACTCTGCTCTCATGAGACCCCACCTGGAGGACTGCGTTCAGCTTTGGGCTCCCAGCACAAGAAAGGCATGGACCTGTTAGAGCAGCTCCAGAGGAGGGCCGTAAAGATGCTCAGAGGGCTGGAGCACCTCTTCTATGCAGATAGGCTGAGAAAGTTGGCGTTGTTCAGTCTAGAGAAAAGAAGGCTCCAGGTAGACCTTACAGCAGCCTTCCAGTACCTAAAGGGGGCTACAGGAAAGCTGGGGAGGGACTCTTTATCACAGAGTGCTGTGAAAGAACAAGGAGTGATAGTTTTAAACTAAAACAGGGTAGATTTAGATTAGGCATCAGGAAGAAATTCTTCACCACGGGGGTTGTGAGGCCCTGGCACAGGCCGACCAGAGAAGCTGTGGGTGCCCCATCCCTGGCAGTGCTCAAGGCCAGGCTGGATGGGGCTTTGGGCAGCCTGGGCTGGTGGGAGGTGTGGTGCCCATGGCAGGGGGGTTGGAACGAGATGGTCTTTAAGGTCACTTCCAACCCAAACCATTGTGTGATTCTATGGCTCACTGTTTGTGCTTAGTAAAGAATCCCAGCAGAGCTTTTGTAAGAGCAAAGCTGTTTACACTGATGTTTTAACTGAAGTGTAAATCCCTAAGTTGGTTTTACTATGGAAATTGTGTTTACAAAGTAGCAGAAAACACATACTTCGTTGTCTATTGCTGAAAGCTATCTCACCTTCCATCTGAAAGGGCTAGCCTCCCTTATACTTCAGTGTATGGTGTAAACAGCCTTAGAGCCTAGGTCTGCAATCTTTGTGTGAAGTGGAGAAGATGGATTAACACACAACTCGTATTTGTGCATGAACATTTGGTGGAGTAAATGAAATGTAAGTGGTGTGGAATCATGCCAAGAGCAAATTACTTTGTTACCCTCTGGAATGCAATATGTCATATAAAATATGTTGTTAGCATAACAGCATTTCTTACTTAAACAATTAGTGTTGCACAAAAAACAGTAAGTTTTTTCTACCGTGTGGGTGTATGCTATTTCGTAACTAGTGCTGTAACAAATACCTGGATATTTTCTTCAGTTATCTGAAATTCTCCTTTTAAAGCTGAACACATAGCCTTTTTTTGTCATCTTTGTATTCTTCTTTTCCTGGATCTCTGAGGGATGAGTCAAGGAAGAGAGTTTATCATGAAGAAATTAACTGAATACTGAATATCTTGTTCCTACTTCAGAAAATCTGATACTTGAATGTGGACAAACTATTGTTCAAAGACTTGTAAAATAATAGAAAGTCTGGTCATGGGCAGTTAAGTGGGCTGTATCTAAAGGATGTGGGACATTTACGGTATTGTTTTTTTATTTAAAATATACATCCTCTAAACAAATTACATTATGAATATTGATTCACTTGGTGTTGTGCTCTTTTACTTGAACTGGATCTCCGTGGCTGTCATGGCTGTCCATTGCTGAGGTAAATAATAATACTTTGTGGAGATGCAAAAACTGAGTTAATACGTCTTTAGACTTATGTATTTGTGTTCCTTAGCAGCAACATATATTTTGAATAAAGTATGATTTCTTCATGGAGGAAGCTCTTCTGACTATATTCAATTTTAACTAGGAACTGGCAGTTACATCTTACAGAGTTTTTGTTGTTAGTGAGAAAAAGGCAAGCAGTTTTCCCACGCCTACCCTGCTGTTTGGTGAGAAGGTCTGATACCGGGGAGCTTCAGCAGCTGAGGTGTCCCTTCTTTTATAGCTGAGCGCAAAGGATGCCGATGATAGCACAATTAGTGCATGTTGGTTAGTTACATGTAAATACAAGGACTTTCAGCAATGAAATGGATTTGGCTTAAAAGCTGTAGTTTGAAATATGTTTTTCTGCTCTACAGAAAAAAATGGTAAAATAACTTCTTCCCAGTATTTTGTACATTTTAAATTATGTAAATAAACAATAGGAAAAGTCTGTATGACAATTTGTATGACAATTTGTATATTACAAGCTGGTAATGATTTATTGCTCCTACTGTGTTTTGAAGTGCTTCATCAGTCTCTTTGTAAATTGTTAAAGAAGGAAGTCATCTGCTGCTTCCCCTATCCCCAAACTTATTCTGAAGGTTTTCCTGTAGATATTTGGTATACATTTTCCAGTTCTCAGTTTTAATCTACTATTAATCTACTATTTAATCTTTTGGTTCAAGGAGCAAACATTGAACTTTAATCTGTAGTTTCCGATTTGTCCTTCTGAGCTCTGTGTGCTAAAGATGAAATCAGACAGAACAAACCAGAAAGAGAAAAATTTTGCTATGCTATTTAGAATAACATAATCCAAAAATTCCAGTTTAATCAATGATTTGTGGTTATTTCAGTTTTATTAGATGTGTAAAAAAAGTCATTGAAATTAATGACTCAAAGATTAATTTATGTTTCATAACTACAGTGACATCTGAGTTAAAGGTTTAGTGTGACCATCCTGCAGTAAGGAAGGCCAGGTTCAGCCCTTGACTCTTCAGTTAATTTCATTCTATTTATTCATGTACTGAGCTGGCCTGTATATGGTGGCTTATAACTTTAAGTGTTAATAAACTACATTTTTCTGAAGGATGAATTTTCATCATTATTTCAGATACAGCGTCTTCCAGGTCTGTTGTTTTGGGAAGGCATGAAGGAATTAAGTCTACTGTATCTTCATGATAAAGAAATTGGAAAAATGGATAATGTGCATTCATTATCTTTCTGTCCTAGTCTGATAGCCCTCACCTTGTTTGCTACTCTGCTGAGCCTGAAAATAGCCTGTAGGCATATTGTTGTTAACAGCATTTTCTCCCTCAAAGCACTGGATTACTATGTAATTTCTGATGTGGAAATTGTTGAGAGATGCAAACTTCCTGAAGAATGTTAATTGTTTTGCCATTGTCTTTTCCTAGATATCTAGGTAAAGGTAAGCCATCTCATAGAACATTGTTTTATTCTAAAAGATTCAGTTGTGAGCATGCTTTTTCTAATTGCTTGGCTCTTGTTTGATTAGAGCTTCATTAATACAGTATTTTATTGAACTGTACTCAGTCTAATAGGATTAGGGAGCTGTTACTGAAAATGTTTATTTAACATGGCTGCATAATTCTTTTAGGGTGATGCAGTGGAACTATATGGTATCTTTTTTTCAGAATGAAACATT
This sequence comes from Chauna torquata, assembly GCA_013399475.1. Lineage (NCBI taxonomy): Eukaryota > Metazoa > Chordata > Aves > Anseriformes > Anhimidae > Chauna > Chauna torquata. The sequence continues at coordinate 32,048 of VXAL01014740.1, forward strand.
TATTTATTAAGAGGAATGCTTAACAGAATATACGTAGTCTACCCAGTCAGCTTACATAAAAGTTCCTAATTCTTTTCTCCATGTTTGTTAACACCTTCTGTTGCATCCTTTAATTAAAGAGATAGGACATCGTATATAACCCCTTTGTACATGTTAAACCAGTCAAGCTTCCCAGTTTGAGCTATTTGCAAAACCGTTGTGCTGTGTTCCAGTCCTGTGCTCTTCTTTTCAGATGCACAGAAGTGGTTACTGCACTCCTGTGTGCACTTAGCCCAGCCTGCCCGCACAGCCGCGGGTCAGCCACCGCTGGCTGGCCGGTCCAGCTGCTGAACAGCTGGGGGCTCTGCCCTGAGCCTGCTCCAGGCCGGGGGCTGCTCCCCTGCTTCCTCTCCTGGCTGTCTCCGTACACATGGATTAAACAGCTGGTGGGCTCAAATGGCACACAAAGAGATCGTCTAACAATCTTATGTAACACTTCATCCCTATTTGACAAGACAGGAAATACGCAGATGTAGGCAAATAGGAAGCCCATGTTATGTTGTTTGCCGCGGTTTCCTTCTGACTCTGGACTATATTGTCCCATGTTCTGTATGTTCCCTAGTCTGTTTTCTGTAGTAGTCTTTTCAGCATGCCTTTTCTCATCTTGGCTAGATTTACAGCTAAACTAAATATTTCTTATTTACTACAAAATCATGGTAATTTATTTTCCCATATATTCAAGGCTTCCCACTGGGCTTTTCAAAACTTCCCCATTTATACTTTTTGTGAGTGCTTTCTAAACGTTTTCATTATCATTTTTGTTACTTTGTCTTTGGGGAACCCAAGTCCTTTGCCTGAAAACAGATAAGGAAAAAATCATTCTCCTATGTCTAACACTTCTCTGAGCCTAGTAGGTACTGTAAAATATTTTCCATTTTTTGTAGGCCAGTGGGCATATGATAAAACTTTCATCAAAACTGGGTACCTGAAGACATTTCACAATAAAACGATTTTTTAATTCCAAATGTTCGTCAAGATCCATGATTTAAATACAGACCGGATCTCACATTACTGTTTGGATATAGGACAATATATTTTCATATGCTGTTTGTAAATTGATTATTGCCTTGGTGACTGAGAGTAGCAAGGATACCGCATAAAAACATTTAAACTGTCTTTTAAAATTTCAGACCGGGTCTTGTAAATGGCTACACTTGATTTAATTTTACACAGGTCCTTTTTATTCCAGAAAACAATTGCATGTGGAAATAATTTCAAGGGCCTTTTAGGAGTCAATCATTACTGAATATATACAGTCTTAAATATGCTAATGATTTTAAAAAATAATATTTTCAGAAGTAAAAAAAAAATGGTATGAGAAATTCTGTGCATGGAAGAGACCATACTTTTACTTAGGATAGCAGATTTTGATTTTACAGGGTATATAAATCCACTATTATTATATGATATGAAAATTTCTATGTTACTTGCTTTTCCCAAAGTAAGATAGCATGAAATGCTACACCACTACATCTATCTGCTGTGAGCCAGAACATTGGATCTGAACAACTCTGAACTTGGTATCTTTCATGTCATACTCTTTCAAGGACATTATGTTAGAACTGTGTATGCTGCATTCAACAAGGTATTTCTTTTCTCACTGAGGATGAACTTTTGGAGCCTCAGCATTTGTTTACTAGTATACTTAGTTTAATTTGTTAAACTCAGGTGAATGGCAGAAAACAGGTACTGTAAATAGCATCTCTACTGCAGATAAAATCATGACTGCATTTTTTTCTCTCTTACCTTAAGAAGTTATTTGTATTTCTTTGTCAAGTTTTCCATCCATTATAACTGCAAGAGCAATCATTCTTCTAATAATAATAAGGAGAAAGTATTTGGTATTTACATTGTGGAATATTCAGCTGGATGACTTTATTTAAAAATTTTGTATATCAGGATTGTACTGTTTTTTAGATCCTAATGCTGAAACTGTTTACAGAAATTATCCAGACTTACTGCATTTTTACTGTTTGGTGGAGTACTTGTTAATGAATTGTACTCGCAGAGTTCAGTTGAGCTATAGCTGCTTTTTCTTTTACTCATAGTTTCAAAGCGAGAGAGGCTTGTGGAACAATTAATGTTCCCTATACTCTCCTTCTTGGTGGGGGAAAGCTGACAAAAAGTAAAAACGGAGCACTTTGGTGAAAAGAATGTGCTTTTCAGTTCAGTGATAAAATGCAGACATTTGCTAAGATACAAATAAAAAGATTAAATTGCTCTTTAGAAGCCCTGGTGCTCTGAACAGCGAAGGGTGCGCGTACAGCCCCATGCAGACACGGTGTGCTCAGTACCTGACACACAGCAACCTTGGGGGGAAGGTGGTAAAGCTTTTCTCACTGTTGGTTTCTTCTGCTGAAAATCAGTCCTGTAAGCCTGCCTGCTTTTGGGTCTGCGGGAAGGCCAGGTCCTCCTCGCACATCTGTTGGCAGGAAGTTTCTGTCTAGGGACGTTAGAGCAGGGCTTGGACCTCAGCAAGAGTGGCAGTGCCCAGACTGCTGCAGGGGCTTTTTTGTGGGAAGCTCCCAGGACACAGTTGGAGGGAGGGGTACGATGAGAATGAGATCAAGTTTAATGGATCCCAACTGTGTCTCCAGCGCTGCAAAGCAACAGTGCTGTAATGCCAGGAGTGCGGCAGGGCAGGGGCTGCCATACACGTTAAGGAGCTGCCCCGGTGTGGAAGGATCCTCCTTACCCCGAGTTTCTCGTAGAGATCCGGGCAGTGCAGACCTGCCACAGGGCATGATGTAAAGGCAGAGATCTGACCTGCTGAGGAACTCTCCCTGACATTTGGTTACAGAAAAAAAACAAACAGACAACTAAATGAATAACACGAATGAAAGAAGAAAAAATAGATGAGCCATCAAATGGCAACCCATATAGCTAATTGATCATATGTGGAAGCATCTTTTTTAGCTCCTTTTTTTTTGTTTGAACAGACTAATAGGTGGCAGTATGTATAAATGAAACATTTTGGCAACCAACGGGAATATTGTTTTTAGAGCTGCTGTGCTGGAAAGTCTCCAAGTGAAGAATGGAGCTAACTGTTTATTCCTCAGGTGAAAATTTAGGTTATTCCAGGAGAGTAACAGATGCCATAATGAATCTTGCAATGGACTTTACTTATTTAGAGAAAGGTGATGTTCAGTCTGTCTGAGAGGTCAACACACAGGTCGAAATGAAAAGCAGTAAGGTCTCAAATTCTTTATTATTGAGAATACCTAAATATGCCTATTTTTATATCTGCAGATGTTTTTCAGATGAGGATTTCAGAGGGGCATATGTGTTATTGAAACAACTGTTATATTTTGTTGTTCACAAATACATTCTTCTGTAAGGTGCATTAAGCTTGACTATAATTTTGGCTGGGCAATACATGAAGAAGACAGAGAAGCTGAAAAAATACAAGAGAATTGTGGAAGCCAGCTGAACTGAAGTATTGATGTTTCACTAAACTGTAAGATACTAGAAACTGGTATTTTTGACAGTCAAAAATTGCAAAAAGAAGGTGAGATCTACTTGAAATAACATATTGCCCAGCTTCTGCCCTAGATAAGGTTGACAGGAAGGCTAGTATTTCACTCATTTACCTTTTGCACAGCCAAAGGAATTTTTCCAGCAATTAATTTCTTCAGTATGCAATATTGGATGTAGCTCAGAGAATTTTTAAAGCCTGTGCAAGCAAATGTCTCTGTAGATGTGAATTGAACAGTCATTGCCTGCATTGAATCAAAGCTGCCCTTCCTTGCTGTAAGACAGATACCCAATAGTGCAGAAACGTGGCCCATTCTCCCAGCCTTCACTTGCAGCCAAAGTAAAGTGATTCTTTATCTGGTATGGACAAGTAGACCTGCTTGCAAAAGAGAGCTAAAATTCTGCAGTGTAAAACTTCATATCAATAGCAGGAGGAACAGCAGAGTTATTGGGAACAAATTTTGCAGAGTTTTACAGAATTTTCTTATGATTCTCACAAGCTTTGGTAAGCTGTAATATATTTATGCACTGTTCCTTGTCTTCGTATATCTGGAATGAAAAAGTGTTCTCATGAGCAAATGAGGCAGCAATGTAGAAGAATGCCCACGGAATAGAAACAATATGCAATTATTCAATGTTGTTCAACATAGACAATAAAAGATCATTTTTGAAGATCGATTACTCCTCACTTCCCCAAAATGGCCTAAATGAATTCTTAGCTTTGGTTATCAATTTTTTTTACAGAACTACCGGTTTAGGGATAGTTGGTTTTGGCCTTGACCCTTCTGTAGTGACAGCTATGTTCCACGGAATTTACTCTGCACAGGTTGCTGTTCTTGTTTTTAAATGATGTCGTGTTTATTTTATGTGTGGTTAAAAGCTCTTGTGGTTATTTTTTCAAGAAGAAGACTTGCCTTCTGGGTAATCTTGTGACAAGTTCCCTTTCTATGATTGGTGCTATAATGGAATCTTTTCAGTCTTTCCATTTCCTCAACCCACATCTCTTTCCTGACGGTCATTCTTTGTATTCTGTCTGTCAGAATTTTAATCAAGACAGACAAAGGATCATGGCATTATTTTTCTGCCTATTGAACCTTCTTATTTCAGTTCATGATATTTTAATCTATTTTTACTTCATGGACAAAAAAAAAAAAAAAAAATTTCTGTGCTCCAGTGATAGTTTTGTTGAACTACTAAGCTTACGAAGAATGACAGTGTCTATATTGTTATTTTGAAAGATCAAGTTTTTCCTCTGGGAGAGTGACATTTTCTCACTCTAGCTGGAAAATTAAAAGCAGTCTCAAAACACTAATGCTGTGGATATGCAGAGCAGTGTACTGTGTTTGGAGAAGGCTGATGGAACTAGTTATGAACTGCCGTGTTACAACTGAGATGTCCGTATGGGATATCTGGAGAACTTGCCAAGGTTCGTTTGGCGGCTTCAGTCTCAGAAGCTGTGTCTGAAACAATTGAATTGAGTTTTTGCTCATGCTGTTTGACACAGCTTATTTGAGGAGCCTTAGTGCTCATGAGCAGAGGTGGGCCACCACACTGGCTTGGTAACCAGCCACAGCTCTTAGAAACGTCTTCTGGGTGTGTGAGGGGAAAAAGTGTTAAGATGGAGAAGTAATTTCTCCCCAGTTTTCTGTTCTGCTGCAGTGGGCTGCATGATTTTGCCTGTTGTTGTGTTTAACTCTGTAGTTAAGGCAACTTTGTCTCCAAGTGGTGCAGAAAAAGCCTGTGCCGGGTTTTCACTGGTTCCAGCTCCGGGGCAGACGAACCACCGCCACAGCATGGCGGAGGGCAGGCTGCGGCAGGCCGGTGTGGCTTCCGATGGCAGCGGTGCCACTGGTGCGCCTGCGCAGGGCCGCAGCCGCAAGGGCTGGGGCCAGCTGCCAGCAGCGACGAGCGCACGGCAGTGGCGCGGGCCTGGCTCAGCTGCTGGCGCCGGCGCTGCGTTTTGTTTCTGTCTTACGCTGCCTTGTGTTAGCCTGATTTTTCACCTGTCTCATTTCTAGGCAGAGCAGTCCCGATCTGCTTTGTCCCTCTTCCTTGAAGAAGTGTTCCAAATTGAGGGCCCCGTTTACCTTTCTGGGAATAATTTCCAGTTCGGCCGTGTCCTTTCTGAGATGGGGTGGCTGGCACTGCGCACAGCGGTGTACCCAGTGGGTGTCCCATGAATTTACACAGCCACATAATGTCATTTCTGTTTGGCTTTGTCCTTTCCTAATGGTTTCCGTGATGATAGGAATCGTTTGGGAGTGTTTTGGCTGGAGCTGAGTAGTGGGCTGACTTTTCATAGACCTGTCTGTTTTATCTCCAGGTTCTCTTTTCAGAGGGAGTTGAGAGCTCAGGTTTGTGGTTTTACAGCTGTGATTGTTTTTTTCTGATGTTCAGAGCTTTACATTTATCAGTACTGAACTTCGTCTGCTATTTTATTATCCAGTCAGTAGAGATTATGAGATCCTTCTGCAACTCTTTGAAGTCGACTTTCTCTATTACCACCTTGCATATATTACTGTAATGTAGGATAACATTGGATGACAACAAGCTTTATTATCTTACTGTCTTTTCTAGATCGTTTATGAATATACTTATGAATATGTTGAACCAAACACATTTTCATTGTGTTCTCTGAAACTCCTCTGGTGATCTCCTGCCGAACTGGTCATTTCTTTCTACCCTTCCTGTCTTTCATTCATTTATTCAATTAGTTAGTTAGGCATTAGAAGGCCTTCTTTTATCTCATAAGAGCTTACCTTTTCAATGTTGCTTCTAGCAATTTGCCTATTTAGTGACACAGACCAAAGGGTCTGTGTTTGAACGGTTTCCCCAGACACCTATTTAAAAGCTGGTGTCCAATGCACGACCTGGCCTTCCTCGGACACCCAGGCAATGTAACTGGTGGTTAACACACTGCTCTTATCAGTCCAGCTCGTTTGTAGCTGCATTCATTTGAACTCTTATGTCAACACTATGAGTTTGTAAAGAATATCTTCCTATTGCATAATACGTTACTACTTGTACTTCAGCCACAACCAGGTATTTAAGCTTATCCTACATCCTTTACTTTTTTTTCCATCATATACTTAGCGATCCACATAGTGAGAATTCCTAATAAAAGCTTATACAGAAAAAAAATAATATTGACTTGGAGGAGTCTCCTTGGCTTTCTGAATCCAGAACTCTGTGTCTCCACCTTGCTAGCAGCATTGCCACTGGGAGTTGTGGCTGGTCCTCCTGCAGGTGGTACCTGCCAGCCTCCAAGCTCATGTGGGCTACCTCTGCCTTGCCCGGCTGTGCATATTAAATTTCTTCCTCATTTTCATTTCCCTTCTTTACCTCTTCCCTTTTATTTTTTCTCACTGCAGTCTTGAGGGACCATGTGAAGTAGCTTATCTTTAAATTTTATTTGAAAAAAAGGAAATAAAAGTATGGTGGAAAGGATTTTAAGAAGGAAACAGAAGTATTATGGTGTGTAATCATCATTCTGAAAATTGCATTTACTGTAAGTCTGATCTTCTCATCTCATCTGTATCCACTTTTTATTGTTTCTGTTGCCACTGCTCTAGGTTCTGTGCATCTCTGGGCTGGTGATGTTTTTCTTCATGAGGACCACACTGAGGTAATGCAGAAACAAAAAGAATAATTGATGCTTCCGAACTCACCAGAGACTCCCAAATACCCGCAGTGTATACGATGATTCTCAGACTGGTTTAGTGGAGGGAAAGAGGGAGGGAAGGGCAGGAAGCCCTCCCAGCTCTTCCCGCTTGCTGCCTTTCGTGCAGTGCATCCATCAGTCAGAGCAGGGCTGCCCTTGCACCCGCCTTGGGACAGCCCAGAGCCTCAGATATCCCACAGTCTTGTTCTTCTGGTTTGCACTGAGAAATCACTCTTGTGTCTCCCTAATCACTGGACACCAGAGACGATACAACTCAGAGGAGGAATAGAAGTGATAAAATTAACTCTGGGTCATAAAAGCAATGGCACAAGTGCACTTCCTAACTGTCCTTTGAACTACTACTCTTTATTTGTGCTGCTGCAGTAACATGAAGAGGACACGTTACAGGCCAGGAGCTGGCCTTGGAAACTGAAGTGGATAGTCTTCTTCCATACCATGACAGCAATAGTGGAATTATAGCAAGGTGCATTTGGAGGAGAAATCATGAAAGTGCTACTATGCAATGCTAAACTTGGTAGGTTAAATTATACTTTTTTTGATGGAAATTCTGGGCACTACATCAGGATCTTACAGTAGAGAAATTTATGGCTGTTGCCAGTTCAGTACTGTACCTCATTTCTTTAAGAATCTTTAAAGATATGGTTGTGGTGTTCTTGAGAAAGATCCTAAAAGCAAGATCAAGACTAGGACTGCGTGGTGCAAAGCTCTGTAAAAGTACTTGCCAGCTGCTATCTTTGCCCAGAAGGCTTCTGCTCACTGCACTGAGCTGAAGTGTGTCCACTTGTTGCTGTCAGGTGAGTCACGCACTGCGGACGTGACGGTGCATGGCAGATGCCTTAACAGCCACACAGCATCTCCATCTCGGTGGGCAACATGCGCAGGATGCGCGGGAAGTGCTGGGGAGATGTTGGGGGGTGAGGCAGCGAGGCAGAAGAGTAAAGAGAAAAATAGGTGGTGTGAGCGAGGAGAGAGAGCAGGAGAGGAACTTGGGCAAGGCAGCAGGGAGAAAGCAGAGGCATGGCATGGCAGCAAAACCAGTGAAACCAGCACCAGGAGGCACAGCTCAAAAGGACAGAGTAGCGACTCAGGCAGTTCAGGAGCCAGCCAGGTGCATACCAGGATCTGAGGGTGATTTATCACATACCTTTAAGTCAGTGTGGGGCTATGAATGGAAGGGTGAAAAGAGAAAATGATACCTTGCTTTAATGTTTTGTTGGGAGATGATATGTGTGCTGATATGATTCCAAGGAGGGCTTAATGTGTTTAATTCTTACCAGCTGTGTTTGGTGTCTGATACAAAATACGCCAAAAAAGTATGAGGAGCATCACTGCACACTAGTAACTTTGGGATCTTAAAATAGATAGCAAGGTTAAATACCAACATTGTCTCAATGACAAGGCTTGCACATTGTTCTACAAATTTGACAGAGAACATGTTGTCTTATTTATTCCAGTGTAGCATGAGAGCTGTGTTATTTATAACAGAGCAACAAGACTTGCCTTGCAGAATTTTCTGTGCAAGTCTCATGTTGCCATTCTAGGACAGAGGAGAAATGGTGTTGATGTCCTGATGGTTTTCTGGCAGAGAGAAGTAACAGCAGTTCCTGAACACAGCTATTCAAAGCATGGACCTTTAACATTTTTGTTCTTCATGCTTATGCATTTTACAGGTTATTATTGTTGCATTACATACTAACATAAAAACCTCAGTGTCTCCATAAAGGCTGGAAAACTGCTTCATTAGTATGTTAATACGAAGCTTTTTACAGATAATGTTTTGTCAATCTTTTTAAAGTACTGTACGTTACATTCTAAAAATTATGTACTTATTCTTTGTACTTTGTGAATATTAACTGTGACTAGCAAGGGTTTCCTTGAAACTTGAAGATCTTTTCCAGACAATGTTTCACTTGATTAAACTCTTCTTTTCATAACAGACCAGAGTCAAAGCTTTCAGGACAAATAATACCTTTTTATAAAAAAATCCTTATTTTTCTAATTTCTGGTGCATTAAAATCAATCTCTACAATTGGACAAGGAGTACCTATGTAAAATTAATTTAGAATGACCGATGCTTCTTCAGTAACAAACCCAGATGTAAATTAAACCAAAGATTACCCTGGTACTGTTTCTTTCTCAGTTACAATTGCCAGCTGCGTTACAAGAAGATTAAGAAAATTCATGGAAAACATCATTCTAAAATTTAACTTATTTTCATATGCTAAGCCTATGGAAATATGTGTCAGTGTATGAGCATGAAATATTTGAAATCACGTGTTTAACAGTTATATGTTAAAAACCTGTCTTCCAACAGTATTCTGGCAGTAAGGGGAGTGCTACCCTAGAGCTTCCACTCTTCAGTCCACAGCAGCTGTGGCTAGAGGGGGCAGAGCCTGGGCTCACCTTCCCCTGGGCACAGATGCTGCTCTCCCCATTGCCAAGGCATCCTGGTCACCGTGATTGTCCACAGACAGAATTATGCATTACTTGAAGACAATTATTTTGACCACTTTTGGATTTGGCATTTTTAAATTGTGTTTTCCTGTTTCAGACTATGGGAAACTGAGTAGGAATATCCAGTCTCCCTTACGATCCTCACAGGATTTGAATACTTCTTTCAATGTGCACTTGTATTTATTTTACTCTTTATTAATACTTGTGATCTTCATTTGAATACTTAGCTACACCTGATATAGTTTCCATTTTCTGTAAGTGAATTTTCCACCTCCTCACATTTTTTCTAGTTGGTATAATCAGAACCAAACAGTATTGTTGGTGAGAATACACAATTGACCTCAAAAGTGGAACTGTATCCAATTTAATTTCTTTGGTACTCATTTATTTCTTCTTCTTCTTCTTCCTCTTTTTCATTGCAGGTCCACTGTGACAGCAGTTTCTTTTCATGACTTTATGGGTATTTCTGAAATCAATGAAGTTTATCAATAAATCAGACTGTTCCTTTAAGTGTGCACTACTTTGTATTTACCAACATTGAATTTCATCTGCTGCCATTTGTTCGTTAGCTTCCTCTAGAGATCTCCTAGACTTTAAGGCCCCATAAGTTTGATGACATGCACTTTTTGTTATCTCACAAAATGATAGTTGTTAAAGATGAATAATAACTCCTCATTAGAGGTATGGAGAGTATGTGCTGAATTACTCGGACCATGCTTACTAACTAGTGTGCTGCAGTTTCAAAAATGCCAGCAGAGAGCAAGGGGGCATTTTTCCTTCTGCTCTGAAACTTTACTCCTTTGTCCCTAATATATGGGAGCTTTTGGTTCTGTTTCGGTTTTGATCATTTTATGTGACACTGAAACAGTGCTCAGTAGTGGTCTTTAATGTCCAGGATTATCACTAGCACTTTATAAAGACAAATGACTTTTACCATGCCACTCATATGTAGCTGCTGATTTTAAAGAAGAAAGAATATTGGTTTTTGTTAGTGTCTCATCTTTTGGTTTAAGCATCCATCAAAGAGTCCCCAAGTTAATACTGCAGTTTGCACTAGGTTACATTGGGTAAAGCCTTGTAATTGATTTCAGTGGGAGAATGCACTTGATGCGTGTGAGGTGAACCCTGGGCAAGAGGGAAAGTGGCATACACAAAGCTCTGGGTTTGTGGCAGAGAAATCAAGTAAACTTAGGACCAGAGAGCAGAAAGATTTCCTCTCACTGCCTGACGGTGGTGCTGGAGTGCTGTGGGAAAAATTGGTCCTCTTCATGGTGTATCATTGGTTTGGTTCTTGTTATCACTACCATAATTTCTTGGGCTGTATCTGTACGAGACTGCCAATGTCTATAAATACCGGAGTTGGACTCGATGATTCTTGTGGGTCCCTTCCAAGTCTATGATTCTATGATTCCTTGTATAATGTCGCTCAAGTGAGAATAAAGATACAAGTCATTGTACTTAAGTAGGATCGTTGTTTGTAAACAGCTAAAGAGAGGGAAGACTCAATTGTGCTTACCAGAATACTGGTTTTTTTTTTTTTGTATTAACATCCACACAAAGAAAGCAAGCTATCTGACATAATATCTGACATATCTGAGATACCTCATTAATATTAAATGAATATTTCAGTATGGAGGTTCATTTAATTTCAGCTGCAACAAAAAAATAATCTCTGTTTATTCTAATTTTGAGTACTCCCTACTTCTTTATATACTCTGAAATAGTCACAAAGGTTGTTTTTACAGGAGAATTCTTTTGCCTGAACTTGTACTGCAGAGACATTATGTCACAAATTAACAGTCAAAGCACACCTTCAATGTGAGATTGGAAAAACTTTGTGTGTCACATCGTTAAACTTGAACAGAACACTAAGGGTGAAAAACACTCATCTCTGAAATAAGTAAGTGCACTATTTAAAAGCATTTTTTTAAAAAGAAAAATAAACTGTGCAAAGAGAGGAAAGAATCATTCTAAGAATTCCAGAAAAGTCTGTTAGGAATAGAGACTACATAGGGAAAATTTTCACAATCATGGAACAGTCAAGGCTGGCAAGGTTGGGTCTTTCTGGTCCAACCCCTGCTCAAGCAGAGACACTTAGAGCAGGTTGCCCAGGACCACGTCCAGATGACTTTGGAAGATCTCCAAGGAGGAGACTCCATAACCTCTATGGGCAACCTGTGCCAGTGCTCCATCACACGCACAGTGCAGAAGTGCTGCCTGATGTTCAGAGGGAACCTCCTGTGTTCCCATTTGTACCTGTTGCCTCTTGTCCTGGCTCTGGGCACCACTGAGCAGAGCCCAGCTCCGTCCACTCTGCACCTCCCTTCAGGTGTTTGTGGACATTGATGAGATCCCCCCTGAGCCTTCTCTTCTCCAGGCTGAGCAGTCCCTGCTCTTTCAGCTTCTCCTCACAACAGAGGTGCTCCAGTCCCTTCACCATCTTCGTGGCTCTTCATTGCACTCTCTGTAGTTCCATGTCTCTCTTGTACTGGGGGCCCAGGACTGGACCCAGCACTCCAGGTGTGGCCTCATTGGTGCTGAGCAGAAGGGAAGGATCAAGCTCTCTTGACCTGCTGGCAATGCTCCTCCTAATGCAGCCCAGGACACTTAGCCTTCTTACAGCTAAGTTGATATATGACAGAAATACAAGACAGAGGTAGATTTCCAGGCTTAATTACTATATCTACATATGTGAAATCTGAAGCCTCGATTTGTTGAGTGCCCTTTAAAGGTCCTGGTACTTGAAAATCAGCTCTTGAAGAACTGATGAGGAAATGAGAGGGAGGGGATTATAGGGAATCAGGAGCTGGTGGTGGTGGTGGTGGGCTTTTGGGTGATTTTTTTGTTGTACTGTTCCTGCAGTATGATTCCATTGCTTCTGCAATTCACAGACAGATATTTTATGTATTTATCTATCACAATAATCTCTAGGATACATTGATGCATATGTAGTGCTTTACTGTACTGTTATTACATGAGCTCCCTACCATTCAGCACAAGAAGAGTATTTAGATGTGCCATATTTTACATTGCTGAAGTAAGAAATGCTGTACTTAGTGGTATCAAGTATAAAGAACATCAGAAAACCCACTTTTCTGAATAGATGAAAAAGTTTGCTTCCTTCTTAGATATAACTTTTTCTGCTCTTCTGCCTTTTCTACATCTTTTTACCCTTTACAGTTACAAGGTAGGATGGTTTTGTCCTACTTTTGTCAGTTAATGATAATTTTCTCTTCAGAGAACAGGACTGGGATTTTTTTCTTTTTAAGTTTAAAAATAACAAAATTGCTTCACGTAGGCCATAAGTCAGAAAAAAGAGGTGAGAAAGATGAAGGGAAATTCAGAGAAAAGAGGATTGGTAAAATTGTTGGATTTGGTCACTCATTTTTTTAGGTGATTTATCTACAACATTACTCTGTTACTTCTTTAAATGGGCTTATATTCTACAATTTTAATTCAATAATGACTTTCATATGGAAAGCTTCTGCCTTTATGTGAAATGAGATTATGATTAATTGCAAACAATCCTGATTGTTTGAACCTTAAAGAAGCAAACGTTGCAGAAGAGTAAGCTTCAGCCATAGTTTCTGGGAACCAAGTATTCAATGATAAACACGAAAAAGAACCACTCATGTAGTCTTTGAAGTGTGGATTTTTTTCTTGTCATATGTCTGTCTGGTGAAAGTATGTTACATTTCTTGCCACTGCTCCAAAAAGAGTAGAAAAGTCCACAGAGCATTTCTTCAAAGTCTGATACAGTATGAAATATATGACCTTAATATAAGGAAGTTTTTATTAGGACATTGCTCTTTCTTTCCGTAGATTTATTTAGTGTATTTTAACAAATATGATGAAGTATTAGAGTAGTATGTTTGTGCATTATTCTCATGAATTTGGTCACTGGCTTTAGTAGATCATGCTCTAGCATTTGATCAAGTGCCTTAAGGGTTTCACATATATCTTGCCTTGCTTCTAACACACAGTTTGTGGCAAATGTGCTAAAGCTGGAGTAGAAGCAAAGGTTAGAGAGAGGCAAACAAACAGCAGGATGGTCTCCGTAACAGGGAGAAGAGGAACTTCCCTGTAGTACACTGTGTTAAGTTGTATCTATCTACTGCAAATTATTAGATGAATTCTTAGAGGTTAATACTTTCAGTGCAGCAATGCATTTTGGCGTAGGTCTAGAATTAGTACGGTGAATTTCCATAAATAACGTAAACTGTAAATAAAGGACATTTTAAACTCTGGAGGAGAATAATTTGGACCCTCATCAGAGTTGAGCTACTGAAGGTACTGTTTTTGAATAAGACATTAAGAAAAGTCTTGACAGCTTACTGCTGTTACGGCAACAATTCAGCAGAAGACTGGAACTGGCTTTGGTACCTCTGCTGAGTATTCATTTATATTAAATATTGTAACACTAATGCTTTGGGGGATTTGTAAATAAGAATTTAATAGCCTTTTGAAAAGTTTTGTAGAAATATGTGGAAGAGTAATTGGCATAACAGACAGAGGTGCAGTGTCTTAAACAGGAGTATGATGGTTTAGTTTTAACATAGAGGAAAGCAAAGGATTCTGTTAAGGGAGTAGCAAAAAGGACAATTATTCTTGAAGTACATTGCATAAGATTTGAGATGTTTTCAAAACAGATAGCCATGATCAAGCAACGAGATACTTCCAGTTTCCATCAGTTACACTGATGGGGTTACACTGGGTTTTCTCACGGTGTCTGCATGAGAATGTGCTCACATGCACTGTTGGGAAGGTCGCTGCCCCTTGTTCCCAACCATTGCTGTGAGCCTTTGATCCAAAACCATCCAAGTCGAATGCGAACCAGCTGCGGAACAAGCCCAATCCAGCCGGGCCGTCTCAGGGGCAGCGGCTGTGGTGGGGCTGGCAGAGGGAGGTGGTGAAGGTGGCAGCTGCCTGCCAGCCCTGGCAGCTGGGCTAAAGGCAGTGGGGCAGCCAGGCAGCTTCACTCCAGGGACCTGGAGAGCAGCCCTGGACCGCGGTGGGACGGGCGGTGTTCAGAATGATGTTGCTGTACGTGCAGGACGTCTGCAAAGCTTCTTTTGGAGTGCCTGAATATAGTTTAGAAAAAAATAGAAAAATTTAGGTGGAAAAGGACCTCTGTCATTCATCTGATATCCAGCCTTGATGTTTGGGAAATAAATGAGAGTTTGGATGACACCGGTTCTGTGAGAAGTAGTGGTGGATGAGTATGGGGGATGAAACAGATACCTTATTTTGCAAAGCCATCAAAGCTGTACATAACAAGAAGGTGGTTTTTTGGGGGGGTGGGGAGAAGTGGACTTTATTTGGTGTTAATGATAAGAAAGTTAAACTTTTAAAGATTTTACAATTTTAAAGTCAAAATACTATTAATGGCTGTCATGTAATTTGTAGATGGCAGGACTGACCTAAAAAAAATTAGTGTTTCTTTGGTTTGTTATTATGCAATCATCAATAGCACTGCTATTATGGCCAGTTTTGGGGTAATTATTCCCTGTTTTCCGTTTTGGAGGTTGGGTACACAAAAGTGGGTGAATTTTTCTTTCCAGCGCCTCCAGAAATCACTGCTGTGTTCAAGCAGCTGATGCAGTGAGCACTGCCAGAAGTCGATACATTCCCCTGGTGGAGGAGGTAACATGTGCACTTGGGAGGCTGATTCGGATTTTGTTTTTTCACTATCAGTCATTTCTAGGTCTAAGTAAGAAACTCTTAAAACCAATAGGGCTTTGATGACGAAGTGCAGTGATTGCAAACACCCTGGGCCACTGAATGTTCTGTACACATCGATGAGTCTTAAAATCCCGTAACTGAATCCAGCCTTAAAGGGGAAAAATCCATTCAAACTAGTGCAGCTGCTTTATCTTAAACTTGACCCAAAGTTAGCCACTGAACTTTTTGCTTCTGTGTAATACTTTTTCGTTTGCATATGACAGCATAAATACAGATTTACACAAGTCTGCTAAAAGCTGTGTTTTAAGATTCTTAAAAAGGTGGTGTGACAAATTAATATCTTTAGGTGTGAGTCTGTGTACAGAATTAGCATTTTGTTTCTTTTTAAAAAGCATGACTAAATTAAATGTAATAATTTATAATGAATGTTGTTAGTGAGACTTCATTAAAGATAATCGTAAAATTAGAGAAAGTGATAGGAGACCTACATCCATATTTACTAGCTGAATATTTCTATACTTAAAAACTAAAATGTACTTTTAACAGTAGTGAATTGTAAAATATTTCTTCCACAATTAAGTCTGCCATAATGCCGGAGTCTTTAAGAAAAAAGCTAATTGTCATTTTGGTAGTGAAATTGTTGGCATCTACTATAATCTTCTAAATTGTTTTTAAATCTCTTTAGAACAGATGTATTTAACATCTATGTATATTACTGAAGAAGTTGAAATCTTTCATGAGACAAACCATTGCTTTCAGTGGACTGAAGATAAGAAGCCTGGATGACGTTACTTTGCAGTAGCATGGCTTCCTCCAGCTCTAGTCTAACAACGCTCTCTAGTTAATTACATAAATAAATGCATAGTTCAATCAAAGTGAGAATTGATTCTTACCCTGTGAATTTCATACTTGGAGATGTCATTTTTTGTTCACTAGGAGGAAGAAAACCATTTCTGGTAAATGCATTTATAGGAAATAGCTGCTTCATACTCCTTGGAGATCTGGGACACAGAGGGCCAGAATCATATCACTGGGGCAGCATTGCTAGTTATTACCAATTCTGTAAGTTATCATAATATCATTTCTATAAAATTTACATTCCTATAGGAAAATGTTATGAACGTAACTCTTACAAATTAGAAAAATCACATTTAGCAATCCTTATGTAAGTAACCTTGTTCCCTGAAAGATAAAAGCAGCCTCTTGAGGGACACACTAAAGTCCAGTTAGTAAATACACATGCAGAAGTAATATTACTCCAGCATTAGATATGCTTTTTTTCTTGGCCACTTGTATTCACTAGCAGTTTTTGATAACGCTGCCAGTATAGACACAATGGTTATTTATTTTTGACATAAAATACAGAAACTGTTAAATGTACTGTGAGGCTGTTTTTTAACATATAGCCAAGGAATGCCTTTGTTCTGGCCTGCTGTGTGTATACACAGCATTGTTTCAGATCATGCATCACTCGCCTGTTGTGCACAAAAGCTGCTCAGATGCTTCCTCAGATTCAATGCTTTTCTGCCTTCACCTGTACCTCACTCTGCAGTTACTCGTTTCTGTACCTCGCGGTGATCTCGTAAAAATGTTATGGTGACCACTTTCCCTGTTGGCATGTTATTCACATCCTGAATTTTGTTATTGTTGTGTCATTCACTAAAATGTTTTAAAAGCCGTCTTCCAGGTTTGTAATATACCTCTTAATTAATGAGAATGAGGTAGTCTTTCTTACAAAAAAGTTGGTTCTCACATATTCTTAACTAATGAACTTATTGCATAGCTAGGTCCTGCAACTTCTTTTGTAGGCGATACTTCTTCATATTGTAAAAGTCTACTACCACAAAAAAACCCTAATCCACTAACTTCTTTCTCCTGTGTGTGTCTCTCCTCCCATCTTTCCCCTAGATGAATCAGGGCATTAGTTCTCAGATAGAAAATAATTCATTTTAACCTGTCACTTCTGTTCTGACACAGATTGACAGTGTGTGAAACAAATTTAAGTCTAAATTTGGCAGTAGGTCGACATCTGTCTTCAGAGACATGCCTTGAGAGACAGTGAGACAACACTAGGAAAAATACAATTTCATCATTGAAAGAAGCGGTTACTGCTATTTTTTTAAATCAAATGTGTAAGATAAGAAGTCATATTTTATCACATCATATCCGGAAGTGATTTTTTGGTTTGTTTGTTTATATTTTTCGGCATGGAAAGAAAAGTACAGGCGGCCTGTCCTTTACTGAGGACATTGGGATGCATACCACAGCTCATCTGGCTAAGTTGCCTGGCTGAGCTACCAGGGTAAAATTAAATAGTGTGTTGGTTGACGTTTTGATTCCAGTGCTAATGGCAGGGCTGGGGTTGGTTTACTTTTCCAGTCAGACCTCAGCTTTCCCGGTGGGACTCATCTCACTGAACCCAGGCACACGGCTGTGTGGGGTGAGTGCAGGTGCTGGGACACGGAGGGGACATGGAGGGGATGTTGGAGGTGCCCAGGCACCCGCACTTCTAGCCTGGGCAGCTCCAAGGACACAGCATGGACAAGCACCATGTACACAGCTCCAATGCAATGATGTTGCAAAGCTGCTGGAGAGCTTAACTGGTCTCGTGCACTTCTTAACACACAAAATCTGCGATAAGTCTTGAAGTGGCAATTTTGGCAGTGACTGTACTGGATGCTACGTGCATATCAAATAGCATGTTCAACCTGTCGTGGATCAAACTGACAGACACATGAAGTATCACAGGCTGAGGAAACAGGATATTTCAGGTCCTGCAAACTGTTATCATCGTTTCCAGACACCTGTAGGCTTGGACCTGCTTCACCGAGGTGAGATGAAACCACTAGTGTCTGTTCTGTAGTGTATGCAGAAAGGTCTAATGTCCACTGAGTGAGTATCATCCTCACAAAATGTCCTACTTCAGGTAGCACCTTTGGCATCTTTGCTGGCGGTCCTGGGAAAGCAAAGCCCAACCTACACCATGTAAAGTGTAGACACATCTTGTCTTAAGGCTGGAAGCTCTCAGTCAGGAAAGAGAAGTGTTTGCTGACAATGGATTGCTGCCCTGTGTCCTGCAGATAAATAATGCGTCTGCTGCAGGCGAGCAAGCTCAATGAGCACTGCTGTCATGTGGGAGTGGGAGACCCACACAGGTGCTAGCCTCAAGCACTCTGTACTTGTTCCCACTGTGACACGAAATGTGCCCTTGTTGTGGGTGTCTGGAGAGTGCATCCTGGGGGAACAGGGTGAGGGAAGGGCTGCTCAGTCCACAGGTGGGGATTTGTTCCAGGAGCACAGAGGTGTGGGACAGGGTTCATCCACCCATGTGAACAGACACTGCCTGGAGATGCTTCTGCAGAGATGTTCTCTCAAGACAAAAAAGGAGAAGAGCATCCCATGTCATTTTAAATCATAAAATAAGAATATACTTATTACAGGAAAAACAGTACATACTGCATTAGTTCCTCAAGGCTTCATTTCAATTAGAATAAATTCTGTTTTTTTTTTTTTTTTTTTTTTTAACAGGTTTTTAAAATAAATNCTCTTACATGAATGGTTTTAAAGAACTGCCCACTTTATGTCTTAGAAGAGAAAGACTACCAATTTTCTCTGCTTCCCACTCTGCAAAAAAAACCCCAACCAACCAACCAACCAACCAAACAAACAAACAAACAAAAAAAGGTAAATATTTGCATCAGACAAGAAAGATCTCCATGGAGGAAGGGATGGTTTTAATTCCTTCATAATATGTTGAGAAGTAAAAAACCAATCAGTAGCCATGAATAAAATGAAACTTGTATGAGGACAAGAGATGTTGCCATGCGTGTCAGCTGGTATGATACTTGTTATTAATCTCACCCAGAACTACTGGGTGCCTTGTGAAAGACCATCATTCCTGGCCCAGTGCTGGCAGAGCTGTCATGCTGCTCGTTACAGAAATGACTTGCCGTGTTCCTGCACCTGTCTAGTGTTCCCACTTGTGGAGATCTGTGTAGAGGTATGTCAAGCCTTGGCAAACACATGCTTTGACATTTGAGCAGTTATTTGTGGGTCTAATTCTAGTAGAAGTTTAGCTATTTCCAAGGTAAATTTGAATACAACATTTGGATACAAAGATGACATTTGTGCCGATGCGTATATAACATACAACAGTAGTTAAACAAATGTGGAAAAGATGATAATGATTATCATTTCAGTTGCAAAAAAATGACTTTCTAATTGTGTTTCATTCTTCTTAATACCCATCCTCATATTCATGCCTGATGTGTATCATACCATACATCATTTTGAGGATAAAACTATCATTAGATATGAGGAATATTCTTAGATATATACTGCAAATACCAGTTAGTAAAGCTATAACGATGCTTGTGTGTGAAACGGTTAGAAGTTTAATGCATCAGTTCTGAAACACTAATGTTACCTTGTCCTTCACTCAGTGATCTTCCTAAACTTTATCCTTTCTACAGCCTAATTTCTGACAGCCGCCCTTTCCCAGGCTTGAAGGATGCCTTCTCTCTCCATTTCCCTGTCCTTGATGGTTCCACACAGAAGAGATGTTCTTCTAGTGATGATTTCCCTATCTGCAGCATTTCATCTGTGTTGGTGGTATCCCAGTAATTGTACACAGTATCACGCATTAAGCTCTTCTGCACAAAACCCATTCATCACTGCTCCTGGACTGGCTGTGTACAGGCAGGTCAGCAGCTTTCAGCAAAGACTAGTGGAACAACAGCTGGAGGACTCTAGAAAATAATGGCTTGTCATTGGACAAAATCTGAGCTTGTCACAGATATTCGACCTATCCAACCTATGTAGCGCTGAAGGAGTAAATGAAGTTTAGAGTAGATACGGGGGAGGCTGTGGTTCTCTGGCCTGTGTTGGTATTTTCTTTCAGCGGTGAGTAGTGTGATCTCAGGAATAACCATTTGAATTCCAGTTTTCCTCCCTGAATTAAAGAACATCCCAACAAGGGACTGTTGTACTGAGAATGGAAAGGCTAATCATTGTTTAATCTAGCCTTGATTAATTATTCACACTACCTCCAAAGTGTTATCAGCATAAAGTAAGAAAAATTAGGCAAAAGAAGGATGTGCTATAACTTTTGGAGTGCTGCATTTTGTTTGTATTGCTTTTTAATACAGCATGCAAGGAAGAGAACCACGGCTTTATAATGGACTAAGGTAGAGAATGCTTGTTTTGCAAACAACCCCCCTGCAAAAATAATTAATAGTCTTGTACACAGTCCCACTGTTGAAATTTTCCTCATAAATAAAGTGACACAGACACTATTTGAATCTGGCTTATATCTGGATTATAAAAATGGGAAAATTGGATTTCAGGTTTGAATACAGTGGATGGAATACACATTTACACATAAATCTGATGTATAATTTCAAGGGAAATATTGAAACAACTATTGTACCAGTAGATAAGGAGTGTATTTCAAATATGGACATGCAGAAACATCATTTGTATTATTATCTTCTATTTGTATATAATTGTATGCAGTGAATTTTTCTCTGTCAGAAGATTTTTAAAATCTATTTAAAACAGCTGCCATTGTAGGAAGTTGTGAAACTTTCAGGGAATTACCGTTTTCACTTACTTTCTTTATAGAGTTTAGGGTCTGTAAGCTGTTGATTGAAAGGCTTGATTTACCTTCAGTGAGAATCGCACTGGTGTTTATCTTGGCACTCACAGTAAGCACTTGTGTTGTCTCAAGGGAAGCTCCTTGTTGGCTTTTCACTTTGAGCCACAGTGTAGTATCATGAGCAGGTTTGAACATGCAAATTCTGGAAAATGGTGACATAGTGTGCAGAGGACATATTTAAATCATATTTCAAAGAACAATGATATTTAATTCAGCACAGCAAGACAATAGTTTGCCTTACATATTGAATCTGCTGTCGGCAAATACTAAATTTTAATAAAAAACTGAACAATCTTGAAATTGTACATTTTTATATTCCACAGACTGGGTCTAATGCTATATCATTTTCTTCATAGGTTCCCTAAAAATGGAAAACAGTGATATGGAGAAACAAACAGAAATGAAATGTAGCCTTTCTACCCACAAAACACCTTTCCTTCCAGTGAGGGACAAGTGCCCTCACTGGACGAAAGGGCCACATAGAGTGCTCAACAGGGTCACTGTCGCAGTCATTCTGCTCCAGAGCAGGATGCCAGACACCATCTGATTAGTTGAGAAAAGAGAGATTTTGCTGACATGGATCTAGGAGATTTGGCCTGTTTTGTGCAATAGATAAAAATCTGTTCAGGGGATGAACAACATGACAGCCAAACTCAAATACTGCACAGGGTTACACAAATGCAAATCACCACAGAGAAAGGTAGTTATTATATTCAAGAGTTTCTTGAACAGAAACATTACAGAATTCAGAAAAAAAAAGAAAAAAAGTGAAGAAGAGGGCTTGAGAGCTGTAAGAGCTTTACAACAGCATCAAATGAAACGATTAAGATTATTGAAAATGTGAGGCAAAGGCATTGCTCAGTTCTTAGAAGGCAAGAAACAAAACCATTTGAGTATTCATCAGGTCAGAACTTCTGCGCACGACATGTTTCTTTAACACAGGGTTGGTTAAGATTTGATGGTGGAAACGTGAAGATACCATAAAGGAAAGACAAAGAATTGTCAAGGAAAATAGAGAACAAATGGAGAAATATTAGCAGTTGATTAAAAATGTTCAGGATGAGAGGTGTTTATCTTTTAACACTCTGTGCAGTAAATATGAATGTATTGCACAAAAGGGTGTTATTGTTGTATACCTAAATACATCTGTATGCTTGATGGATATTTTCAGTACTTGTTTGTTGAATAAATCAAATCACAGATAAATCAGCTTCACAAATAATAGATCAAAACTTGGGTTATAGTATTATAAAGAAAAAGCTCTTCTAGAAAAAAAATACAAAATGAAAAGAAATAATGTTTTCAAGTCCTCTTGTAAATATGAAGAGACGATCTTAGGACTCAAGTAGCTTGTGTAGTCATATACTTGCTTCTGTGGTGAAGCGCTAGTGCATGCACAAAGTGGTGTACTCGGAAGTGCTGTGTGTGGGTCCTGCTTCATGTGGCAATATGAAAGCTCCCAGTCTTTAGACTGTTAGAGGAAGGGATCCTGTGCACTTTGCTCTTACTATAAGAGAAAATTGCACGGTTGGAACTTCACTTAAAAATAAAGCAGGTGGCTCACTCCTTCCTTTGAATCTTTGAATAACAGAAAATAATAGTGAATATTATACTCTTGTCATGGTGATGCCCAGAATATTTGCTTAGTAAGATCTTGCTTAGATTAGACACAAGCATTTTAATCAATGCACAGTGCTTTGTTAAATTGAATGCTGAATTGAAAATGGTCATGCAAAATTTTGTTTTCTAACTTAAGCCAATTTGGCTGCAAAAAAATGAATAAAGCATGTCAGCGTGAATTTTGAAATATATCGTGGTTCATTAAGGATAAGATCTTGAACCGTAAATACTATTTTTTTCTAATGAACGGTAAAAATAAATTGCCTAATATGTTTTTCTCTATACCCATTTTATTTATAAGTACTCTTTTCAAAGGCACCTTACAAGTTGCCTTTTGCTCTGAAAATTGACTTCAAAATAAATGTGAAGTTTAATGTTTTTTGGATCTGAGAGAGAATCCATTTCCATTTTGTGTTTCACTAGTGTTTGTAGATGTTCTGCAGGATGTAGTAAGTTACAGCTGTGTCACTGATTCCTCAGTTTACGACCTCAGTGACACCAAAGCTCATCAACTGTGTTCTTTTGATTTACACTTGTGATGAACAGTAAATTAATAAACCATGCACAAAATGTAATTGAGTTCAGCTTTCTCCCCTTAAGCTGTTTATTCTTCGGGTAAGTGGAATAAAAAACAATAATGGTGTTGCAAAAGATATATCAATTACACAGAGCCATGTGAATTGACTGGGTTTATCTTGTTTGTCCAGGAGACAGTGAGGAGGCGATGGGATCTTGTCTGTGAGAACCTTTGTGAGGAATTTCTTCTGTGACTGCAAGCTGATGCTATAGACAAATTTAGAGAATAACTAAGTTGCAATTATTTAACATCCAGTGTAATTTGCCGTAGGAACAGCCCACTTAGAGATCTGGTCGATCACTTGAAGTCACTAAATCAAATTGGAAGTCTCTGCTCTAGTCAGCCAGAAATCATGGGCTTCATATAGGAATTACAGAATGAAAATTGGTTATGTTATCTAGAAGGTCAGATTAGGTAATCACAATAGTCTCCTTCTAGCCGTAAAATGGTAAATGCTTATTTTTGTCTCAAATGTCAATGGGAATGATTCTGAATGTACATAAGTTGCAGCTCTGATGAGTAATTCCTTTGGTCAGGTTTCTCCCATTGCTAGATTTCTCTCTCAACAGGTATATTACTTTACTTACTCTTGCACTAGAGTATAGTGTATTTAAAACAAGCACATGTATTTCTCAGCGTGGTTGTTTCACAGAATGATGCTAAACCCAAATCCTATTGAACTGTGTTTTTCTTCCAGGAATAGCTTTCTTACATTTGTAGTATGAGAGTAGTAACCACTGTTTCCAGTAGAAGAGCCATAATCACTCTGATGCCTCAAATGAAACGTTCAAATTGTGGGTATTTATGGAAATGCTGAAATTTGATGTCAATTTCATAATTTGAACTGAGCTCTCATATAGACTTAATGCAAAGAGGTAGTAGTCCTTAAAAGCAGTCATCCTTAGAAATTATAAAACTATGATACTAGACCCCCTTTTCATATTCACCTGGCTAAAAAAATTACATTAAATAACCACTGCACTGCAGTCTCTCATTTAGCTCTGATTTTTCTGTAATCCCAGAACAATAAATCACTGTTATTTCGGATGGAAAGCTGTGGCATTGAATATTTACATTGATAAAATAAGTACTGCAAATCTGTGCAGTTACCTGTCCTTTTTCTTAGAACTAGATTTTTAGCACTGCATCACAAGGGGATGAAATTCCTCCCCTGTGAAGGCAGCAGACTCAAAGTGAAGCCCTGGACTGAGGCTGCCTGGGCATCTGCGTGCACAGCACCGCACACAGTGCGTCCTGTAGGACGGGTTTTCCACTGCTCTCTGTTCAGTTGTGACACGGAAGAGTTTTCCTAGCTGCTAGCTGTCATTAACACATTTTGTACTTTGATTATGGTCATTATCTGTTCTCATACATACAGTTAACTATGCTTCTGGTTTATTTTGCATAAATACTTTGTGCATCTGTGTTGCTGTGTACATATACCCGATACGTATTTGTGGCTGTATACAGAAATCCTCCTGCAGGCCCTGAATCAAATCACAGAAGAATAATTTATATGTATCATTTTTAGTATTAACATCACTGGTGGTATTTGAAAAAAAGGGAATACAGTTCAGAATATTTGCCTGTAAATAGCCTTCCCCCCACAATTAGTTTTTCTGTGCAGAATTAATTTGTTAGCAATACCTAACTTAGTTAGAAAAAGCTTCTGCAAAAATAGACATAAAATATTTTATTCAAGTCATGTGCTAGACAGATGTTAAGTATTTTACAGGCATATCAGCTGTGCTTGAAACTTCTTTGCTGTGCTTAGTCACCATTTGAAAGTAATATCTGTAATTTATTGGAGAAAAAGCAATTGAAATACTCAGTGTAAGATAAATGCTCTTTTTAGCTGGAGTATAGAGTCCATAATTACAGTATGAACAGATTAGGAAAAATAACATTCCATCATATCTCCTGTTCAGCATTTACAGAAATTCTGGATATTTATTTAATATTTAAATAGCCCATCTCCAATAGCGTTTTCATTGTTTGATGTGGTGTAGCTGTTCTCTGACACCTTTCATCATTCATCCAGATTATTTTTGTAGGCATGCAATATGTTAAAATCCTGTCTTTTTAATCTGCTGAGTATTTTTAGCCATGCGTTTGGTTAAACAGCTAATACTCCCATGAGGTAAAATGTTTAAATTAAGCATACACTAATACCTGGTCTAAATTAAACAAAAAAACAAAGAAAGAAAAAAAAGAAAATGTCTCACTATATGTATAAATATATAGCTAAAATACACTGTTAAATGATTCATAATTAAAAACAGGGCTGACTTTAATGTTTCTTATGAGTGCACGCAGTGACCAGCAGTTTCTTTGCTCCTTTGCTGCTGCCAGCTGTGCCAGAGCAGGGGAAACACCCCGGTGTCACGGACAGCCCCGCGCCAGCACGTGCTGTAAGCGGTTCCCCCGGCATCGTCCCTGTGGCTGACCCCACCTTGGCACAAGGTCCCAGGGACCCATGCCGCTGCCTGGTGGCACCTCCACCCTGGGCTGGGAAGGTCGTGCCTGGGAGAGCGCGGCGAGCGGCTGTGTCCCTCTATATCTAACGACGAGCTCTGCTTTGCTCTGCAAGTGTTTTTTCTCATTATGAGCATGCTCCCCCTCTGCCTTGGTGGAGGATCGGGATGTGGGTGAGCTGGAGTGGGAGCAGTGAGTGCTCAATAGTGCATGTCTCCTCTCTAAACAGGAGCATCCTTCACAGGTTAGCTGTGGAAAAATTTTTAGCCCAGAGGACTTCTTAACCTAAGCAACAGCTTAGCTGATGAGGACCTTCAAACTGCTTGAATTAGCCAGCTGATAAGAGCAGTGCAAATTTATACAAGGACTTTTAAAATGCATTTTCTGGAAATGGAAAGTTTGATGTCGTCTCTTAGCTTCGGCAGTGATTGTGCCCAAGCCATGCTGCTCGTACAGGGTCTGTGCCAGTGCCTGGTCTGCTGCACATGCCATCTTCACAGCATTTTGCTGGATAGGAGGCACGTGGCTTCACCTGAAATGCCCCATTTTGTCTGATCTCACCCACCAGGAGGTTTCATGAAAGTTTCCCCATGAACTTCCCACTGTTGGGTACAATTACATCTGAAACAGTGACATTACCTGCACTATATGTGCACAATTCTTGGGAGAATTTGTCACTTCTGGCAGGGCAGAGCTACAGCTGCGTGAGCATGCATGTCAACTTGTTAGTTCTAGTTTCACAGGTTGGCCTGTTACCCGTGTCAACAGAAATGAAATGAAATTCCACTGCATAGCTTTAATTCTGCGAAGTTACTTACAACTTCATGGAGGACACACAGTTATTTTTCAGTGAAAAATAGATAGTAGTAACCTTATGTCAGTTTTTTTAATCCTGAAATTTGATAGTGTAAACCATTAAAATTTTTCTCCCTGTGCATCCTGCACCAGGCCAACTTGTCATCTTGGGTCTTGTCACTAGCTCTGATCTCTTGGTGGTGAGAAAATATCAGATGTTGAAACCTTGGTGAGCGAGGCAGGGCTATTGTATTGATTCTGGCTGGCAGCCGGTCCAGGTGGAGCTCATTACCTACAGTCTGGAGTATAAAAGAGCTTGCATGAGGCCTTGGGGAGAAGGGTTAGGTAGAGGTGTGGTTGGTCTCTTCATAGTGCCAACAGTGAGCAGGATGCAGACTAAGGTTTGCTGTTCTTCAGCTGGCAGGGAAGTACTCCCTTGAAGGAAGGTAAGATGTTTTGTTAGTGTTTGGCTGAGAAATGCTTTTTGGTCACCCCAGTGCTATCTGTGCTTTTTTTAGAGAGAAGGATGGTGAGTGCGCAGACTGAATGGGTAGGGGAGGATTGCGCTGGGGTGCTCTGGCAAGAGGTCAGGCTGGAGTCCTGCTAGCCTTGGCAGCAGGGCTTCTGCATTTGTTCTGAAGGACCCTGCATAAATAAAGCTGTGAGGCTGACAATGTAAATTACATTTCTTACTCTGTAATCAGGGATGCAGCATGACCCTGTCACAGATGCAGAGCTATAGGTCACTGGAGAGGCTGCGCAGGTGAGCTCCTGGGGCTGTGCTCCTCAGCTTCGCTGAGTGCCCTCACCCATGCTGCTGTGCCCCTGCTCCCCGGGGGCTCCAGGCTGCTGCACTGTCGGGGTTGGGCCCTGCTGTTTCCTCCAAGCTGGCATTCATGTGTGGTGTTTATGTGAGAGTGTACATTGTCCATCCAATTCTTAGTGAAGGGACTGGAAATGGAAAGTACAGGCTGTTCAAGACTGAGCTTTCCACAACCCTCAATATATGGAGATAGCTAATCGCTGTACTTTGCTAATTAACAGCTACTTGCTTGTGGCAATTTTCTTGGTCATATTTTTCCTTGAATTGTTCAGACAACAGTTTTTCCTCTTCTTGGTAAATTAAGTTACCTGGTAACAATATTTTAAAGCTAAATCATGCCTAATTTGTTCTAGCTGTCCAATGTTGCAAAAATAATTCCAATTTAAAAGGGTATTAAGCCCAATGATTGCAAAGACCCTGCTTTCATTAGTCCGTATTCGTTATCTGCCTGTTGCTCTTCCTCAGCATAAGAGGATTTGTTCCTAAATGCTGGCTTTAAAATTCCCTTGCTGCTACTTCTCATCTGTGTGTGGAGCTAAACCAGCAAGTCACTGCTACCTCACTGTGTACCCCACAGCTGAGACAGCCATGGTGTTTCTCCTGCTAGGCACTGCAACTACTTTGCTATTTACTGGTCTCTTGGGTGCCCCTTTGACCATTACATTGGGCTTCGTGTTTAATGCTCCTAGATGCCTTCAAAACAAAACTTTCATGGATAACTGTACCTAAATTACCTCTGTAATCATCTAGCTGTGGTTATTCAGGGATGAATGCTTAAGTGAAGCACTTCATTTACTTCCCTTTGTACTTTTAATCTTTGTACCTTATCCTCTACTGTTTCCTTCCCAAACTTATTTAACTGATATTCTATTTCTTTCCCTTTTTCTGTTGAAATTGAAGATGAATCTGTAGACAGCTCTTATGTTAGTAAGAAATGCTGACAAAAATAATACCTCACATTTTTTTTAAAGTGGTTCCTTTCTAGAGCTTATTGCCATGTATTTCCTGTCCTTCTCTAGTTCTAATAAAATATTTTGCCTCTCCTTTACCCAGCCTCAAAAAAGATGCACTGTTTTAATGTGAAAGGCTGGGAGGGTAGTCCAGATCTGGGCATCCTTCTAGCACTGCAGGACAGCTATGGTGAGGCAGGCTGTCCCTGGAATACGCTTGAGAGATCCCACTGGCTGTTTCTGAAGTAATGGATGTTCTCTTACTAGGCGATTGCATCAGAGTGAGGAGTCTCACATGCATCCACTCTCATTTATATCACTGTTCCTATTTGGCATGTTGTCACACTGGCAGCTGCAGCCATAAAAAAATGCTGAGAAGCAACTGTTTTTCACTCATTCACTAATACAGTAATAATTAGAATTGCAGAGGAATACTGAGTCGCCTGAGACACAGGTATGTGCTTTAGAGACCATGATCTAGGAATACAAGTCAAAACTGCTGGAGGTTTCTCTTTAGATGGACAAAGGACGTTTGGGAATGCCCTACCAAAACCTGCAGAAAGTAATTTTTTTTATTTTCCCCTGTTCTGTAAGTAACAGACCTGACAAATGCTATCTGAATATAGTGTGTTTTCTGCAGCTTGAGCTGCCAAGCCATGAAGGGTAAATGTGCCGCACGTCCTGCGTGTGGAGGCATGCTCTGAAGTCACAGCTTTGTCTGTGCTGCCTGAGAGCAGTGCTGTCCAGCCACGGGCAGGGGCATGCTGCTCCGCTCCCTTGGCGCCTGCTCTGGCTGTGGACTAGCTCTCTGAGTGGGGACAAGATTCATTTGAGATGAATATTGAGCATTCTCAATGCTCTGAGGATCTGTTCTCTTTCTCGGAGTTAGCAGGCTGCAAAGAGTGTGGTCAGGCTGTAAACTCTTAATCCCACCTAACATCTTACTAAAAGCTCAAATATGTAGCCCAGGAAAAAAGTGAAATTTGCTAAATGGCTTCAATAAAGATAAGTAAAAATTTGCAGAAAGTGCAGTGAGTAAGAGCTCCTACAGTAAGTTTTCTACCTAGTATGAGGAGAACAAAACCCTCAAAGAGTATTAGGAATTTTCTGTACCTTTTCTGCTTGTTTTTTATTTTTCTAAATCTAGTCTTTCTACGTATGTTTAATGTTAAGCAACAGAATTAGTCCTTTAGAATTAGGCAGAGCAACTGCAGTGAAGTTGATCCCCTCAAGTTTTCTGGGGTAAACATTTAAATTTTGCTTAAGTTATCTTTCCAGTAGATGGCAGCATATATTCAGTGTTTTTTTTTAAAAAATTGAATGTAAAATTTTTAGAAGGAATGAAGGAAATGTTTACAGAAATTCAAAATGTACTCTTACAATGTTGTTTACAAGTATTTATTTTTTATATAATCAGGAAATAGTTTATAACTGTTGATCTTAATGCTAATAAATCCTTTTAGAAGTTGTTGAGAAGCACACTGCAGGAGCTCAATAGAGAAATTTCAGTGAAGTAATTGGAAGAGAGTCTGTTTCTGACTGTAGGGTATTTTTCAGGCCTGAAACACAAATGAGAAAAGTAGGGGTGTGGGGCTCTTCTTTCCACTAGGAAAATTAAGACGTGACCCATGCTTTAGTCTAGAAGTAATGCTAAAACAAGGATTTGATTCAAGTTCTCAAAGAGCTCTTGTACCTTGAAATGTTATTTTTAGTGCAGCCCATGTTGCAGCACTATTTAGAAACACTGAGGGATGCTCCCTGTCTGCCTCTGGATGCATTCCTGTAGCAGCCTGCCATGGGTGATGCCTTTTGGTGCAGGGTGGCTGGCAATGGCTGAGCCAAGGGGCTGCTGCGGCCCGGACCTGGCGGGGCTGGCTCTCAGCACCACTGGGGGCATGTGGTCCTGCAGAATTCTAACCTCCTGACCTCAGACTTGTGTGCAAACATTAGCTTTTGTGACAAAACCTTGTGTCCGTTAGGTATACTTAGTGAAATATGGTGCTAATGCAGGGAGACATGACTTTGTACTACTCTTGGATTTAGTTTCAGTATTATTTTCTGTTTGTTGCCTGTACTTTCCTTTTTCCCTTGCAAGATCTTTTTTCTTTAATACATGGATTTTTGCTTCTGTTGCACTCATCATACATTATTCTTCAACTGTTTGCACTTAATGTCTTTTTGAGACTTTTACGTTCAAAGATAGGGAAGAAAAACAAACTAAGACTTTTTTTCCAGCTTTTGGAGCTGGTCAGTACTGTTTGCAAAATAGGCTGATTGGCAGCTTCTTTTGTGAAAATACCATTCAAAAAACATGCTTTGTACTACTACCTGTCAGTGACTCTGACTTTTGAGGTTACAGGAAAGCTACCAAGGTATGTAGGCACCAAGGCTTTATGCAAGTCTGTGCTAACAGAAGGCCACTTTTGCTGGACAGGGCATGGATGTCCAAACTGATGCTACATCTGCTGGCTGTCTGGCATGCTACTGATGGCAAGCTGCTGCCTCCCTTGCAGGCAATGGCACAGCTCTTAGAGCAAGGTCACTTGCTTCATCTGTCAAAACTACATGTAAGTTCAGCCCTGTCCTTTCCAACAGTCCCAACACAGGGACAAGGTAGAAGCTGGGGAGAGGATCTAGTTGGGTAAGGCAATGAAAACTCGTCAGTACACAGGTGTCAGGGTGCTGGAAGCCAACTGGGTGTAGCACACCTCATGTTCAGTGGTGCTTTTGCATAAAATCGCATGTAATCAGTCTGCTAGAAAAACTACCTTATTCTCTCTGTGCTTTTGAGGCCTTACTGCAGTAAAGGAGCCTGCCATCAAAGTAATCCTCTATGTAGGGTCATCAGTTTTCCATCCATTGCTTTGAAATACCTTGCCTTTCTTGACCTTGGAGACATGCTTGCGGGGCATGAGCTTGCTCAGATTTTGTGAGGACAGAAACAAGTCAGGGACAAATGTTCATGTTGGCAAGATGCAATGGTTAAGGTTGATCTACTGTGGCTGGTTAATACCTGGCCTGGGGAGTTAGAAGCAGCTTGTGTCTTTATTGTTTGCTTTTATTTTATAGCTTTTGGCAGATACCCAGAGAACTAGATGAGTACTTTTTTTATCCTGTTACAAAAAAAGCCCTTTGCTATGCACCACTGAGTATATAAATATAAAAAATAGCCTCTGACACAAAGCAGTGTTTTGTTTCTACAAGAATGCCATGTACTTCTTGTGTGAACCAGGGAAGTACCATCATTCCCTTTTCACAAGTGGGGAACAAAACCCCAAGGCATCCTGGCTCTTCTGCAGCCAATAGACGGTTTCCTGGTAGAGATGTCTGGGCTGTAGCTGCAATGCAGGGGCCAGACTAACTGCCCAAGCTTCTAGCAGAACCAAGAGGCTGATTTCCTGGGTTTTAGGCAGGAAATTGTTATCCTTAACAAACCAGACTCATTGTTCTTGAATTGGACAGCACCTAGCAGAGACAAATGACTCCCTCTGAAAAAGGCTGAGTGGCTTTACATGGTATAATTGGCATTTCTGTATTCACTTTCCAGGAACTCACATTCTTCCCTAAAATATTTTAAATCTGAGCAGCACAGCCCAGATGAATCTCTACATTTTCACGACTTATTTCTGAAAGAGTTCTAAATTTTCACCAGCACTTGAACAGTCAAAATGTGTGTTGTTGGATTTATGTTTTTAAAGAGTTAAGCTGTTTACCCCAGCTGTAGCTCTAGAGGCTTTTGACTCTTGTGAATTAAGTAGAGAGTTCTGTTAATTTTCTTTTGTTTAAATCCATTGATTTAAATTGAGACTACTAAAGCAGGAACTTCAAACCAAGAGACTGGCTACCTATTGGCATTGCAATGTGATTATTCAGTCAGGACTCAAAGCCATCCCCTGCTCAGAGCTTGGCTGTACCAACCATATCTATGCGGCCCTCTTCCATCCCTGGGCAAAGGCAGGGAATAAGCAAACTTGCTCCACTGGTGGGGCAGCAGTGGAAGAGGTGGGAGCTGGCCCGAGTCATGTAGCAGAGCAGACATGGTAGTTAATAGCAACTCTGTGCAAGGCATGAGGTTTGAGCTATGTCCTTTTTGCAGAGGGGGAAAAAAAATAGTTGTCCTTAAAATGATCCTGCCATGCACATATTCCCACTACAATGATACACACGTGATTGCATCAGCCTTTACCCCACTGATGTCCAGAGACAGTGGGGGCTTTGGGTGAGTAACTTCACACAGCAAATGGCCATGATATGAAGAGGGTGGCTGTGAACTGTGCTGCTGTCACCTATTCCTTCCACTCTGGCTTCAAGAATAGGTATAGAGTGGAGTAGCAGTAGATAATCAATTCTTTGATGGTCTTTGGTAACTTTTTTGCTCATCATCCATCTTCTGCTACAAAGGGGCAGAGTATGGCTCTGGGCAGGAGGGTTCTCTGACTGGGGGTGCTTTGAGATGTCGTGTATATGTGAAGCAGATAAGTAGGCACACCTAAACAATACGTAGTGTATACATACCTATATACTTGTATGTATATTGATGCAGATGTGTGTACACATACACAAAAGCTGCCTTCCCCTCTTGTTTGAGATCCTCCTGGTTGGATCCTGATGGTTCCACACTTGGAAGGAGCCCAGAGCACTACGGTGTGTTCTGCCCAGTTATTGCTGCATGAACAGAATGAAACAAGTGGTCCACTATAGTGTTAAAATGTTTGAGTGATTCAGTGTGCACACAGCCACAATGAGAATGCAGGGACACTTGGTCTGGTTCCTGATAAGCAATGCTGCTTTACATTACTGTTTACAGTGGTGAATAGCATGGAGCAATTGTCCTGA
The DNA here is from genome assembly GCA_013399475.1 of Chauna torquata. Classification (NCBI taxonomy): domain Eukaryota; kingdom Metazoa; phylum Chordata; class Aves; order Anseriformes; family Anhimidae; genus Chauna; species Chauna torquata. Next base: position 65,111 of record VXAL01014740.1, read on the forward strand.
GGCAGGCGGTGTGCTAGATGATGCTCTTGCTCTTCTCCTTCTCTATTTTTCCTGAGAGTCTCTTAAAGATAAAGCTGTAAGGTATATTTTACATACCTGTCTGCAGGGGATGTTGCCTGCATGCCGTCAGGATCTCCTGCTGGCAGCTGGCATTGGTTCTTGCCTGTTGGGCTGCTGCAACTTGTGGAGCCAGCATGCAGTGTACTCTATGTGACAGATAAGCCAGGTTCTTGCTGAACTCTTCTTGAGCAATTTCTCTAAAGTATCGGGCATAAACAATCTTTCTTTCAGAGTCAGGCATGTGTGTCTCATTGTAATTATTTTTTCCCCTCTAACCCATTTTAGTTAAGTTGTTGCCACAAGCAGTGGTGATAATGTTCTCTTTCCATTGTTACTATAGAGAGGGGATCTACTATAATTATTGCTTAAATTGAGTTTTTATTCATTGGAAAATGTTAAAACATCTGGATGAACGATAATGGATTCATACATCTACCAAATACTTCATTTTCAGACCAGGCAGAGTTGCCTCTTCCATCTCTGTCATTCTGCTGTCATGGGTGTGAGGGACAGGATCTGGCCATGCTGCGGGCACAGGCAGGAGAGGAGGCAAGAGACAAAGCACAGGCCGAGGCTGATGCACTAGCCATGGCAGCCTATGAGGTGCTGCTTCCTCAGTGTGCACACAAAGAGCTGCAGTGCTCATTGTCCTCTTGAGACAGTATTATTCCTTGGACTTGGCTGTCTACCAGCAGCAGGTAGCTTACCTCTTCTTCCATATCTTTATAGAAGCACTGTGTTTATACTGTTGGAAAATGTCTGAGAAAACACTGTTCCACTGTTTGGTGGTTGAGCCATCACCTGGCTAAAGATGTGCCAGTGCTTGCGCTGCTTGGTGTGATGCGATTTAAAACTCTGCTGGCTACTTACAGTTGCACTGTCACTTGACAGTTGTGTTGCGATGCTTTACAGAGCTACAGCTGAGCTCTGTGTGTGAGGTGTGCTAATCTCAGACCTGGCCTGACTAACATTATGCTATTGGGTGCTAGCAGCTTTCAAATCTGGTTTAGTATCATCTGTTTCAAATGCAACTCTCTGCTGCTGGGTTAGCTCCCTGCCAACCTGGACAGGGCTGATGTCAGCTTCCTGCCTTGTAACGCTATGAACAGTTGCAAGTGTGAGCAGAAGACAGCTGAAAATGGAGTTGTAGCAGAGAGGAGAAGATGATGCTGGTAAGTCAGCTAAATTGCTGCTTTGCTGAGGCTGCGGAAGGAGAGCTTGAGCAAAGAAACACAAAAGCAATGGGCCAAACTGTCATTTGTGTTCATTTATCCTGGGGTTCATGTTAGGGCCTTGAAAATCCTCCTTTTCTCCCTTCAGAGTCTCTTTCTGACTGCTGAAGATGTTGAGACCTCTACTTGGACACTGAAGCACCACTTATTAACTGTCACCAAAATTGCTGTGGAGCAATAGAATAGAATAGTCTCACCTTTACTGCCTTAGCATAGTCTGAGCAGGCAGTAGCCTGAGCTTTCCATGGGGTGCTCAGTGTGCCTCAGTCACATTTGAAACCCACAGCTGGAAGGTGTTCTTCTTTTTCCACAAATCTTGATGAATGCTGAGCCTGTTGATATGGGACTTGCTGAGCCACTTTCTTGGTGTGTGAAGGCACTTCATTAAGTACTGAGGATTTAGGAGAATGAATTTGAGTTAATTTCTGTAAAGTGAATTCCAAAGAAAATGAGATTTAAAGAGTGATGTACTCTATTCATCTAGGTCTTTTCCACAGGTCTTTGGAACTGCTTGGACAAGCCAAACTAAACTTGAAAGACAAATGAAAATCTTTAAGATAAAGTGCCTGCTTTCAAAAACCATGTAGGAAGCTGGGTAGATGGAAAATGTCCTCAAATTAGCTGAATGCTGATATGTTTCTTCTGATGAAATTAGACCCTGAGTGTGACCCAAACTCATACACGATCTCAGTCAAGCCCATTTCCAACTTCTTGGTGAATCCCCTATTTATTTGGAAGAAAAAAAATCTTGCTCTTGCATGACCAACAGGGCAGATCTGTCTGGGAAGACGTAAGGACACACTTTCATGGCAGATTTCTTCCATTTTTAAGAAAAGTAAAGAATTATAAATAAAGGAGAAAATGGTGCTCTATTTTCCTAGCCCTATCTTTAATAAAAGTCTAATGAACCTATGTCAAAAAGGGTGAGTAACTGTTAGATGTATAATTAAACTTTCCTATGTAATATGGGGCACTGCAAGATCAAATGAATTATGAAATTTCCCCTCTGGATACATTTCCTTACTGAAAGCTGTCAATATTTTTTAACAAGACTGGAAGGGTGCAGGTTTTTCAAAGAATGGGAAGTTATAAGTCACTTAGCTATCAAATATTAGTGCTATAAGAAAAAAGTGAAATCTATAAAAAAAGGCATTATTGATTATTTTGGGGCGAACAGGTGGTGTCTCTAGCTGTCTGGGTACAGTATCTAAGTGTTGTGTTGTTGTTGTCCTGAACCCTTTGTTTACAGGTTCATTGCCAGCACTTAGTTCTGCAATGATTTGTGGTTAATAAAAAGATGAAGAATGTGATTGATGGTACTTCAGATGAAAACAATGGATGTTTGATTTTGCTCTCTTTATCACATCCTCAAGGAAAGAAGAAACAGGTATGAGGACCCCTTCACAGCTGGGGGAAGGAAATGAGGTTCCAGGAAGACTTTTGAATGCTGCTCTAAACAGATTCCAGACAGTGCAAAAGAACAAAGCATCTTTTAAAGTGCAGGGGAAAATAAATATTTTTAAAGGGTTTCAGCATTTAACATTAAACATCTTGATTTATAAGAGTCTAATTATTACAATCATTAAAAGACTGTGATTATCATTAAAAGGCTATTATCAGAAATGAAATGCTAAAAACAAATGGTATATATTAAATAGGATCATACATATTTCATAGAACATATTATACTGCAAAATAAGTTGTCATGTAGCCATGGCAATGACTTTTCAGTTACCCTTTTTGATGCTTTAATGCACTACTGTGCATGTTTTAGTGTCAAGTTTCTGAACATGCCTGCACTCATAAGTTCCAACAGAGAATGAATATAAAGGGGCAATTATACACCTAACCGGGCCCTTGTATATATAAATACTGTTTACTGGTATAGGACGTCCGACAGAGTTGCTGGTGTTTAAACAGAAGCTGGTGGGTGTTGAAGGTCTGGATTTTTTTCTTTTGTCTCCAGGACCTTGGTGGACATGGCTGGCCCCAGCTAGCTCTGCTGCCCCACTCTGGTCCTGGGAGCTCATCCATGCAGAGCAGTCCCCTCCGCCTGCCTGGGGACAGGCTGGCCTTGCTGCAACGCATGCCTGCTGGGTGGATGCTGCTGCAGTGGGGACAGACCCACGGGAGGTGGCACTTCTGGAGTGCTGGGGTTGCAGAGTGTCCTTGGTCACCTTCGTGTGTGGGATGGTAGTGCTGTGGTGTAAATAATCTTGTTTCTTTCTGGTCAGGCTGAGGTGCACCAGCTGTTGTCCAATGTGTTCCCTCCCATCCCATGTGGCCCCTGCGCAGAGGCGGGATGTGCATGGCCACGGGTATCCCCTTGCTGAGCCTCGTAAAGCACTGCTGTGATATGGCTCCTTTTGCAGCCATGCATGTCCAGGGCATCTAGCACCTCCTCTGGTGAGTATTCGTGGAAGTGGTGTTGGCAGGATGCTTGGAGCTCACCTTCTGACATAGCTGCAAAAAAAGTTAATTTTCTTGACTTCTGCTGGTTAGTATTCAGTGATTTGATGCTTCAAGCTTAACTTGCAATACCAGATTTTCCGTACAGTTCCCAGTACAAGACATTTAAACTTCAAATATGCATGCCTGGATCTCACGAACCACAGACAAATATATTAAGATCTAGATTGCCTGTACTTCTAGATACCCCCAACAAAGCTTTCAGAATATAATTAAAATGAAAAGACTAGTATTGCCTTCTTAATTAAATTCAAAGCTAGGATAGGTAGGGATGGCTTTATTGTAGACTGTGGTGCTACTTCTGATTGTATTTTTTCTGAGTGGGACATCTGGCTGCTACAACTTAAAAATAAAATAAATCAGTTCTGAATTATCTGTGCACTTAAATTTCATAATATCTTTACAGATATCCTCTTCCTTTTTTCATTTTATGCCCATCTTCTTATTTTGAGTGTCTTTGATTTTTGTGTCAGAGCTGATAGGTACAGTATGTCTGATAAGATCCAGCTGAGATTAAAATAAATTCTGTTTTGTGGTGCAGAAGAGAACAGGTTTTACATATCGGATCTCATAAAAGCTGAAGAGATGTATGTGTGGCAGGTGCTGAAGTCCCGTACCCTCTCATTATATTATCTGGGATGGAAGCAAGTGCTCAGTCCTCATGCTGCAGAGGGCATTTTGTCACAAAAACTTCCCTGAAGTTGAGGAGCTTGGAGATACAATCATCCACATGAATTCCTTCCTGGTAGTGTGGAATTCGTTGTAAACTTCCTCTCCTCTGTCATACTTTGCTATTTGGGTTATCCCTGTTTCCTGTCCTGCTCTGGTTATTATTTTAGCACCCATAAGTCTGTGTGGCTTGACTGAAGTCAGTGGAAAGATGTGTACATGTGAAATGACATTATTCCTTGACACCTGGAGAAGAGGCCCTGGTGGAAGGAACTGTTGGGGAAAATACACACTGCAAAATGTCCAGGTATGTTGCCTTGGAGACAGTTCAGAAAACAACTCTTGGAAGTGGAGTTGCACAGATCTGACCTACATCAAGCAGGGCAGTTTGTTTTATTTCTTTCCCAGTGTTTCAACATAAAGCAGCATATTCTTTTTTTATGGACATAGCATGCTCCATTTCTGCACTAGTTTAGTTTTTAACTAGTTGTTGTAGGAACATATTCCAGATTAATGTGTAACTGAAAACTGAAAGCATGACTAGTATGTTCAGGGCCAGGCTTTATATCCTCACCTGTACGGGGATTACCATATGGCGATCCAAGCCACATTCATATAGACCTTCCCTCCTGCAAGGCTGGAGAGAAGGGGATAGAGGAGAAGGGAGGAGGAAGGCTGGCCTGAGCAGGAGGAGACCCATGGGTGTAACTAGCAAAAAAGGTGGGAAAGAATCACAGGAGAGCTTTGACTACCTCGGGTATGTGAGTGATGTTTTTGGAGTTCACAAATGCTTTTCTGTTATGACTCAGTGCAAATACTGTTGCTTCAATATGAGAAGTAGGAATCCTATACATTCAAAGGGACAGAATTTCTTAACCTATGTATAACATCATGATGAACACCTGATTAGATATAGATTATTGAGTTGAAAAACTGGAGGAGAGGAGACCACTGCTAAGTGCAGTCCTGTGAAATGCAGCTCTGTTTATGTTAACAGATTAACACATTCAACATGTAACACTTATATGTTGGTGGTCCTTGAGCACCTTCTTTCTTGCCCCGCCCCTTTCCAACTCTTTAATTCTTGATTAAAATGTTCATCAAATTGCAAAAAAAAAAAGAAAACAATCAGGATTTACATAGTTATTGCTAATTCATTCTTTCAAAGTAGTATGTTCAAAGGGTTTTTCCAAATCGTTGTCTTCCCCTCCCTGCCCCAATTCTACTGCTGGTGATTTGATTTATTTATTGTTGGCACACCATATGTTAGCAAAGGCCAGACCTGCACAGCCAAGGAGCTGGTACCAAGCAGAAAACCCCATGCTTACCCCATGAGCATTTTGGGGCAAACTCCCTCCTGATCTAGCACTTAGGACAGAGATGTGCTCTGGGAGGAACCCAGGTGTGATCCAGGATCACCCCTTGAGGACTTCTCATGTCCTAACTGGCCTAGGACAAAGTGCTCCTCCAGGGCTATCCATGGTAACCCAGGAGGAGAAAAGCTACCAAAATCTGCCTATGCTTAATCTGTCTTCTCTGTATCACCTGGACTGGTCACTTACTCAGGATTACCAAATCTAAGTCTTGAAGAAGGGAGAAGTGTTTTCATGTGAGTGCATATGAAGGGTGAGTTAGGTAGGAGTTGAGCTGAGAGTGAAGACAGTTACTTCATTCTTTGCTTGCAGGCTTTTCAATAACTGTAGGTGGAAGTGTTATGTCACTATGTGCTTGGAAGCACTGTGACTGCAGTGTCTGCCTACACCCAAATAGCACACCCTACAGATAGGGCAATACTGCAAACATGTTATCAGTACCACAATCAGAGTGCCTTAAACAAGGCACTTTAGGGTGACACTGTAGTCACTCAAATTACACAGCTGTGGTAGTGACAGTCATGCCATCCTGACACAATGGTGACATTAGCATCTAATTATCTTGCAGTCAATTTAACATCAGTCACATCCTGCATATCATGTATTGTACAACCTTGACTAACTGAATCTCCCAGGGGGCATTAAATAAGTTCAAATCACTAAGAATTCAGGTGATTGAGGAAGCCTTCAATAAATTTGGTAGGTGTTGCAGGGTGAACTTTGTTTTGAATGGCAGGGAGTTTTGCTGCTGTAATGTCTGGATACTTATAATGGTAAAAATGAATGGAAAGGAAAATGACAAGCTTGGACTCAGGAGACCTGATGGGTGCAGCATTACAGCCATCTGACTTCCACAACCTTCCCTCTGTGCCCAGACCTGGTGTCTGCCAGATGCAGCAGCCCTGCCCACGCAGGCAGAGAAATGGACATGTGGGATGCATGACAGAAACTGAGCTTTGCTTGGAGGATGATCTGAATGATTAGCCCAGTGCAATTAGAGCTGACCTGACTTAAATATGCTCAGCTTTCTCCTATTGTTAGGGCATCATTGATTTCTCATTAGCAGCAGCTGCTGCAGCCAGGATAGTCATGACATTATTGTGTAAAATGGTGAAACTTAGTTTATATAAGCAGAGGATAGGGTGATTTTTACTATTATTACTGAAGACGGATCATTTTATTCATACACCTGAGATACCACTGAGGCTGGTCAAGTAGTGGGAGAAAATAGTGAGTAATATATTCCACACAAAAATTCCAGTATGAGCTAGATAAATGATCTGCATTAAATGACTCAGCCAGTTATGCAGTCCTGAAGTCTTCAAATTCTGCTTTACTGTGGGATGCTCGTTGTCTCTAAAAGGGTGAATTTTACTGAATAGTGTTGAGTTCTCCGTAAGAACATGCACATTACTCTAAAACAATACTGCTATCATTACTAATAAGCACTCCTGGAGAACAACCATGATTTTTAGGGTTCTTGAAGACTAGCCACCAGAATGTCTTCCTTTATTGAATTAAATAACAGTTGACATGTTTCAGAAATGTTTCTCCCTCAAGAACTAATTTTTGTAAATGTCAAGTTCAGTTTCTCAAGTTACCCTTTCTTCAGAAACCATTTCTGATTTTGATTGATCTTTACTTGTTATTAATGTGTTCCTAGCTGTTTTTTTAGAAATGAGGATTATAACTTGATATCTGAATCTAATTATACCTGTATTACAGCCTGTAACAGAAAACAAAACAAACAAAAAATGGATACAACTTTACGTCTCAGTACTATTGAGATAAGTTTTTTTCTTAAAATGGGTGATCTGGTTTGGGGATAGTTTTATGCAGATATATTGTATAGGTAATCACACTTAAATACTACTTTCTTGATTACCACTTGTGGTCACTTAAGATAATTGCAGAACTTAGTTTTAATGACATGGTTAGTAACAAACTGCATTGGTACCCAGAGCAGTTGTCCTAATGTTATCAGTCAGCTGTTTAGATAGTCACAAGGGAAATCTTATTGTTATTCACAGAGACAGAAACAAACATTAAATTTAATTGCACTACCAAGCACCAGAGTCATAATCTTTATGACAGTTAATGCTTTCATTACTTATCAATTCACTTATTATGCTACTCTTTCAAAAAGCTAAGCATCTAACAAATAGAAGTAGATCTTTCTCTTCTACATATGTAAAGACAGAAAATGACAAAGAATGATTGAATAAATACATTGAATAATTTGATTTTATGACTAGTTTTACTAACTCCTGATGCCATCTTTATATATCTTGTTAAATACAAGATTCATACATTTTCCTTTCAAATTTTAAGTCTTCATCCATCTTACATAGGCCTTATTTCAACAAAGCTTGCAGTACCTCATTAGAATTAAGCAGATGCTAAAACATGCCTTTTTTTCTGAAATGTTCTTGGCACATACCTGATTTGTTCAGCTAGGATTCAGTGTATTGACTGATTCAGCAGAATTTCTACTGGAACAATTAACATGTACGTGAGAAATCCTATGTATGTCAGCAGGGTCTGTGTTGAAAATTGGTCGTGTCCTTCAGTACCTTCCTGATTTCCCACATGAATCTCCTGGAGAAACTGGCTTCTGATGGCTTGGACAGGTTTACAGTTTTCTAGGTGAAGAACTGGCTGGATGGCTGGGCTCAGAGTCACAGTGAATGGCATTCAATCCAGTTGGTGGCTGGTCACCAGTGGTGTCCCCCCAGGGCTCAGTATTGGGGCCAGCTTTGTTTAACATTTTTTTTATCAGTGGTCTGCATGAAGGGATTGAGCACCCTCAGTAAGTTTGCAGATGATAATAAGTTAGGTGGGACTGTCAACCTGCTTGAGGGTAGGAAGGCTTTGCAGAGGGATCTGGATAGGCTAGATCAATGGGCCAAGTCCAATCACGTGACATTGAATGAGGGTAAGTATTAGGTTCTGCACTTGGGTCATAACAACCCCTTGCAGCAGTATTAGCTTGAGGAAGAGTGGCTGGAATGCTGCCCAGCAGAAAAGGAGCTGGGGGTACTGGTTAACAGCTGGTTGAACATGGGCCAGCAGTGTGCCCAGGTAGGCAAGAAGGCCAATGCCATCCTGGCCTGCATCAGAAATAGTGTAGCCAGCAGGACTAGGGAAGTGATTGTCCTCTTGTACATGGCACTGGTGAGACCACACCTCAAATATTGTGTTCTGTTTTGGGCCACTCACTAAAGGAAGGATGTTGAATTGCTCAAGTGTGCGCAGAGAAGAGCAACTATGTTGGTGAAGGGCCTAGAAAAGTGTTACGAGGAGTGGCTGAGGAAATTGAGGTGGTTTAGTTCAGAGAAGAAGAGGCTGATGTGAGATCTCATTGCTCTATACTTGAAAGGAGGTTGCAGCAAGGAGGGTGTTGGTCTGAGAGATAGGTCTCAAGTTGTGTCAGGGGAGATCTGGGTAGGATATTAGGAAAAATTTCTTTATGCAGAGGGTGATCAAGTATTAGAATGGGCTGCCAAGGGAAGTGGTGGAGTTCCCATGCCTGGTGGTATTTAAGAGATACGAGGACATGGTACTAAGGGACATGGTTTAGTGATGGAACTCAGTAGGAGAGGTTGATGGTTGGACTTGATGATCTTGAGGGTTTTTTCCAACCTAAATGATTCTGATTGTTTTCATTGAATGCACTTCATTACAGGCCTGTTTAAATGTTTGGAAGAATTTGGTCTATAAGAATCAAACAGCAAGAAAGTCACAATGTTGTATTTAAATTTTGATTCTATTTTAATGAGTTTCATGAAGATCTTTTATGAAGTTGTATTATGTAGGACCTAACTGTAGTGGTCATTCCAAACTAGTTTTAGCAAAGAGCTTCTGATACCCAATTTGTTTAATTATCAATCTATATCCGATAATAAAAACACAGCCTCTGGTTGATATAGACACCTAGAAGCAGCTCGTGGAGTGCATGCAGTGAAGCCTGCTATGTGTTATTGTTTATGGGCTACACTTTGCAGCAGTGTAGTTGAAGTAGTTGACTTTAACACAGTCTAGCTTCTTGCTGAATAAGTAACTCAAAGAGCGCGTGAAAACTTGTTTGGTATCTGGAGATAAATTAGTTTTGGTCATATTTTTTACTACCAATGCCGATATGCATGATTGATAGAGGCAAATACAAACAAATGTAATATCTTATTAATTTGCCTGCCTGGAGCTAAGGAACACAGGTAACTGCTGAACTTCTGTTTCATGCTGGCATCAGACGAGCTATATCCATAATTTTGCCTTTAATTAAAAAGGGGGTTTTCTCTTTTCCCTGCAACGATATCAGAGATGTATACAACAGCAGGCACAATATGTGCCAACTTTCTTCTGATTCAGTAATTCTTGGTATGCACCTTGATTTAAGCTCTAAAATCAAAACTCTTCAGCAGTCTAAGGCTTTAGCTTATCTTTTTTTTTACATGATTATACTGCTGGTAATAAAGCTTTCACATGGAGTAAGAAGGAGATGAACATTAAAATAGTCAGGTTAAGTGGCACAATAATTGAACCTGCTAACAAATGGGGGGGTGGGGTGGGAACCTGTTTTGTAATTTATTTGCTTTGCAAAATACTTGAGTCTAAAGCAAACATTTCTTTCAGCATGCTGTTGATGTGTGTATACTTGATATGCCATGTTAATAAAGCACATAAAAATTGAATAATCGGCAGGTTGTCCTCTTAACATGCAGCCTTGCCATTTCCCAGAGTGCGCATAGAAAATGAAGAGTTCAATAATTCATAAACTGTGTTTTGCACTTGGCAGAATTCAGGAAGCCGGGCTTATCCTGCCTTATAATGCAAGATCACCCTGAAGTAAACCTCTCAGGAGGAGCAAACCTTACCAAACAAGAAGTGCCTGGAGCATCAGTTCTTGCAGTTTCTGCTGGACAGCTCCCTGGTGTCACTTTCCAGGTTCCCTGGCAATCTTGGTCACCATCACTCTCCTGGTGGCCCGCACCTCACCAGCGGACATGTTTTTGTTCATACACCTACTTCTGCTGTGCTCCTGCTGACACTTTACAATTCATCCATTCCCCAACCCTAGTGAGCACACCACAGGTGATATTTCTCAAAATAGGTCTAATAGTTTATATGCTCGAGTTGCACCTTAGCCCAAGGTACCAGGACACATTCAGCACTGCCCTGTTGCAGAACCACCTGGAGGGCCATGGTGCTTGCTGCCCCTGTGGGCTGCAGATGCATAACTATTTCTGGACCTGATTTATGTTCCTGAGCATTATCTGGTGGTGCACACCAGCTCTCTGCACCTCTGTGTCACCGTTTCCACCCTCCCCATCGCTGTCTTCAGACACTGAAGAGCACAAACAACTTGGTAAAATCATGCTCTCAGTTCAGGATCCAATGTGTTTCTGTCACTTTTAATACAACACCCAATTTACAATCTTCAGCACATTTATGAAGCAATAAAACAACAACAAATTACAACTTCATTTATTTTGTTGCATAGTTTGTTTTGTAATTATCCAGTGATGGTTGTTGCAAGGCTGGCTCCTGGGTTTCACTTTGTTTCAGGAGTGGTAAATGCTTCTAGCTTGAAACTTTTTGTTCAGCCCTTCATGGAGAAACACAGGAGAGCATGTCTGCAAGGCTTGTGGCTGGGAAGGGGTGGCAGAGCTCTGTGTTTGGGGCTGCTTTGGGTAAAAAGCACTTTGGTCAAAGCCTCTGCTCAAGGGCAGACAGGCTCTGGGCATCTGGCTGTGAGGGGAGGCTGAGGGCCGGGACATGCAGCCAGCAGGGTGAGGAGCCACGGGCAGGGGCCTGGCTGGGAGGAAGGCTGCTGGCAGCTGTGAGCATGAGGAGAGGGGCCAGGGAGGGTGGCCCCTGGGCAGCCCCACAGCCAGGCCCTTCCCTGCTCACCGGGCATGGTGGCTGCTGGTGAGAGGGGGCACGAGCAGCACTGGCATCTGCCTGGTGCTCTAGGACAGACTGTTTGTTCGGGACATCTTTTCATGAGCTCTTGGGTCATTAAGAAAGTTAATTCTCTCCATCTGGGATTACTACTCCTTTTATCTGTGTGATCACCCAGAACTCTTTATGTGCTGTGACTCAATCAACTTCAAGAACTTAAATTATTTTAAATTGTTAGCACAACTGTGACAATAGCAGCAGAGCTGGTATGTGTTTTTTTCCTACCAAAATGGTGCAGAGCGTGGCTAAGGTAGAATGACTTATCAGTGCTATACTTTGTGTATTGACTTTTAATCTACAGGGTTTAAATGTGCCTCTTAATTGTACATAAGATTTATGAATGTAGCATTAAATTGCATGTCTGGGAGGTTTTTTTTTAAATAACAAAATGTAAATTGCAAAGCTTTTCTGAAGCTTGCAAAATACTTGTCTATAGGTCTATCAGTTGGGTGTGAAAAGCCAGCCAATGTTGTTACTAGTCGTTTGGGTGGGTACTGAGGGAAAATAGTCTCACTTAGCAGAGATTAATTCTGCCTAGGAAAGTTTATGCATTAGATAATGTGGCTTTTCCTCCAATTTTCCAGCCCATACCTTCAGAGAGCCCTGGGGTTTGCTTGCTCGCCAAACCCCAGAGGAGCTGGTTGTCCACAGCTGTGTGGTGGTCTGCAGTGTCCCCCTCTGGCCGGTTCTGCGTGTCCACAGGTCAAAAGAAGGCTGGGAGGTGCAGGTTTACCATAACAATATTTGTAAGAGAATTAAATTCAAAACAATCAGGGGAATTTTACTTCCGAATAATATTATCCACACAAAGTTATAATGAGGTTTAAGTAATTTGTTTTGGATTCACAGCTGTTGTTAATTTAGATCAACTTTTGCTCAGTAACTTCTTGAGGATGAGCACATTTACTTGGGGAAGTGTCACTCTTGCTTTGTCTGCAGGGCATTTGCTACCATGAAGACATTTCCACTGCTTCATATGGCTCTCAGAAGTATTTCTCTGTGTGTGACTATGGTGCTTAGGTTCCCTTCTCTTTGCGTTATTGCCTGTTCACACTACGTGGTTTCTGGAGGAGGGGGCTTCCAATGCAGACATGGTGTCACCGAGTGCACCATGGGCTCCTGTTACACAGACATCCAGCACAGGGAAACTGGGCAGATCCTGTGGCCTCCGACCCATCAACACCCTCACCCCATAGGTCAGTCAGTAGATTTCTAGCACCATGCTTAGAAACAGAAAGGTGTCTTTGTCCCTTCCACGGACACAATGAAGATGCCTGAAGTGGGGCTGCATCTCTGTGCGCTGTGGGTGGGAGGATGGGTGACTCCTGAGCAGATAAAGCAGGAGCTCAGAGGCATGCTGAGCTTCCCTGGGGAGGGCTCACCTCTCCAACGGCTGCAGAAGGAGCCCAGGCATGCCATGGCAGAGTGCCTGTGGGAAATGGCATGTACCAGGGAGAATGGAGAAACCCAACCTGTCAGTCACATCAGAAATACATGTGAAAAATGTCATGCATCTTATTTTTAAGTTATATTTTTTAATAAGGGTTACAATTGGATTCTTCAGCAAAGTGCCATTCCAGGCTCAACCAAATTTGGAACTCAGCCATAATTTAAGTCTAGTTTATAAGCGACACTAAAGGTTACGTGGTTAAATAGTTGCCACATCCTGTTTATGGCCAATGATAACTGAGACTATAAAAGAAAAAATGCAAGCAACACCTGCATTAATCAGCAAATGAATTTTGTCTGCCAGTGCTAATAATGGCTTTTTTTCTTCCCTTTTTGCAGGTTCTGGCTAATGAATTTCTTGGCAAGAGTGCTTGCCAAAAGAAGAAAATTTTGGTCAAATGTTGTAGAATTTTGATGGCATATAAAGAGAGGGTTTAGATTCCATATTTGCTGGAACCCATTTCAAAGGTTCATCTTGCCAAGAAAAATATGAAACATTATTTGACTTTCTTGCAAAGAGGCAGCAGACAAAATTATTTCTGGGATGTATTAGGGCATGAATTAAAATTAAAGCTACCTAAAAGAAAACCGTAGTCTCTGAGGCAAAGGCTGTTGAATAGTCAGAATAGTTATTTGCTACATTTTATTTATATTATATTTACCTAGCTTGCAAGGCACATTGTGACCTCTTAGAATTTCACAGCTGAGCTCAGGAGCTTCTGCTGTAATACACAGTGCTTAGCATCAACCTAAAAGAAAATCTTGTTTAACTTTTGCAGTATCAAGGTCCATGTCCCCATGGCTGAATGACTAGAGGCCAATGGGATCAGTGCGTGTCCAACAGGGATATATGGACTAGTTGGTTACCCATAAGTCTACTCCCTCCCCAAAAGGTACTAGCAACAGTTGTTGCAACTCTTGTTGCTCCACTGGCTAGGAGCAGCAGGAATATTTGGCTTTATGTCTATTTGTATAGCACTTTTCAACAGTACCTGTCAAAGCACTGTACAGAGAAGGCTAGTAGTGTCAGCTCCATCATTTCCAGATGGGAAAAATGAAGCAACAGAGTTTACAGCTAGAGGCATACATGTTCAGGGTCTGAATGAGCCTCTGTTGTCTTTGATGTCATCAGAGTTATTTTAATTTTAAGCTAATTTTTTATATTGTCAGACTCAATATCATCAGTGTCACTGCCACACCTATCTGCAGCAAGGCCACTGCTGCTGTTGACACCATGGTCATGTGTGTCACTGCTGATAATTTAAGTCTGACATTAGAAAGATTAATTTGCTATGAAAATGACCCTCAGGAGAGTAGTTCAGACTCGAGATGAATCATATTTGAAAAATTGGATGTCTCATTGTTTCAGAAGTTCTAATTAACTTTTTTTTAACCATCAGAAGTAGTAGATACAGACATATCATGGCTGCCCATTTGATTCCAATGGGATGGCCACAGGGGGTCAAACCCCTTGTTACTGTTCTGTGGTAGATGTGATGACCTCTGTGTTGTGCTGGAGCTGAATTGGTCTACTGGCATCTCATACATTTTCACAGAGAAGGCTGAAAAATGTGTTGGATGAAATTGGAGCAAAATGTTTTCAAACTTTTTTTTTTTTTTTTGGGAAAGCTTAATTAAATATTTGTGCAAATCTTTTTCTACTCTTTGTGAGTGCATATGAGATACTAGGTCTGATCAAGTGCTTATAGCTGTATGTGGTGAAAGATGGAGCAGAATCAGAAAAAGAGAGTAAGTTTTTTGTGTAGCCCCTACTAGTACATAATTGTTTAGCACATCTAAAGATGTCTGTGTTCACTACAGACTGTCTCCAACCAGCTTTCTTCCAAAAAACATTTGCACAGTGTCCCACCTATAGTATGTGGTGATACAGACAATTAAGAGTAGAAAACTTAAAGTATTGGTTTAGTAGTAGACTATTATGAGAACTGGCAGCCCAGCGCAACCCTCCGAAGTCTTACTGGCCAGTTGCCAGAGTCTGTTTGGGATCTGTGAATCTGGAGAACAGGAGAATTTAAACCAAATTTAGTTCTGAAGTCTCTAACTTGCTAAGATTTCTGATAACTTATCTGCTTTTCCTTTTTTTTTTTCTTTCCCTGACATTGTTCTCATTTTCCTCACCTCTTTTCCTGATGATATTTTTCATCTGATATTCTATAAATATGATAATAACAAAACTCTCAAGACATGGAGACTATAACAATACCCACTTAGTTAGTGACTCTAACTAAGGAATTTCTGCCACTTAAACATTTTTGTGTTGCTATTTGACCTGTTTTATATGCCCTAGCAGCTTCTTTATTTAGGACATTGTGTGTCTGATGTGCAGGAAAAGCTGGGATGTCTCTGAAATATGTTGGAGGTGAGGTAATACACCTTGCACGTGAAAGATGTAGGAAGAGGAGAAAGGAGATATGACACAACCAGCAGCGTGAATCAGTCCAATAGTGTGCTAGAAGTAGGTCAAAAGAAAAGAAAAATTTATTTCTGTTTTCATTTTCTTGAATCCTGTTTGTGAAGTGGGGTCATACAATAGCTCCAAAACACCATTCTTTATATATTTTGAGTCTGAGACTTTGCATGGTCAGAGCACTTCTGTAGCAGTCATGCAGGACTTGGTCTCCTTTTCACTAATCGTTATCTGAATGTTAATAATGGATTTTGAGTAAGCTCTCCAGAGCACTGATATATCTGTAAAGAAAAAAAAAAATTCCTTAGGCACTTTTCTCTCTCTATTCTTTCAGGATCTAAAAGCATGAGCTCAGCTCAATGTAATTTGAGTGCCAGTCCAAAGGTGTGTTTATGCAAGGTTGCCTAGGATTTTTCTAATACAGACTGCTGAGTCCAGTTTGTAAGATGTGAGTTGCTTTGGCAAAGCCTCTCAGCCTCTGTGAATTGCCATGTTTGTTGAGGTAAGACAATAATCAAAAACAGTAATTTCTAGGTTCAGATGCCAAGGTGGTAGAAGCAGGTTGCTTTCATTGGGAGGCCTCCGACCTGAAATCCATTGTTTGAGCAAGATCACTGGGATGGGGCTGTGCCCAGCCAGTGTAACTAGTGTCTCTTTTGCTGAGTTATTCAAGGACATACAATGAAATGATGCTCTGAGTTTTCTCTCACCAGGACTACTCTCCTCCGCTTCGCTACAGCTGAAGTTTGTGCTTCATGCTTCTGCTCTTTCTTACCTCCATGCTGATCTGCCAGGTACTACTGATGTCAGTGCTGTCAGCTATACCTGCAAACTCTCCTCTCCCTTCTGGTCCTGGGGCATTTTTTTTGTTTGTTTGTTTGTTTCATTTCATATGTAACAGCTCTGTCTTGAATGTATATGGTTGAAAGCTTCCTGATGGCTCTTGCTTGGAAACTTGGCACTGATGAAGTTGGAGGACAGACAACACATGCATTAGATTTCATAGAACAGCTTTCTTGTTTGAAAAGAAAAGAAAAGAAAAAAAAACCCTACATTCACAAAAAAGCATTTGATAGCATGTGTCAAATCCATCTGCACATGTAAAACATGAAAAGGAGGTGAAAACTGTCACTAAAATGTAAATGCAAAAATTCTGTAATAGATGGGGGATTCAAATGACCTTGTTTCAGCAATAACCCACCCTACGATTCCCCATTTATGGGTCTCCATGTACAATAAATGCATCTCAGTCTGCAGAAGGGAGCTCTGGCTGACACTGGTGAGATGCTCTGTGCCTGGGCTACCCACATCCACTGCTCCAAAACCAGACTGTGGGCTGGCAGCCAAGACCTGTCAGTGACCTTTGTGAATGCTTGCATTCACTAAAGCAGCTAAATTTTGAATGCAACTCTTCCCTTACTATCTTCTGTGGAATTTTATCTGAGCTTGTGTATGGGCGTGTTAAATGAAGGCAGAAATATCTGGTCACTGAGAGCCATTATTTAAAAGATTTTAGGCTTCTAAAGATGCTCACTAGGATTTTCTCAAAGCTTAATTGTTCTGGAATTATGCTTAATTCTTATTAATATCAGTATTTTCGTCAGCTTATATTTAAGCTCTCCCCTTCCTTTTAAGCTCTCTCTTCCCTCTCCTACAAGGACAGGCTGAGAGAGCTGGGACTGTTCAGACCAGAGAAGAGGAGGCCTGGGGGGAGGCGGATCTCATGGATGTCTATAAACACCTGAAGGGAGGGTGCAAAAAGCATGAGGCCAAGCTATTTTCGGTGGTGCCCAGTGCCAGGACAAGAGGCAGTGGGCGTAAACTGAATCACAGGAGGTTCAGTCTAAACATCAGGTAGTGCTTCTGTACTGTGCAGATGACAGACCACTGGCACAGGTTGCCCAGAGAGGTTGTGGAGTCTCCTCCTTAAAGATCTTCAAAAATCATCTGGACGTGATCCTGGGCAACCTGCTCTAGGTGTCCCTGCTTGAGCAGGGGGGTTGGACCAGATGACCTCCAGAGGTCCCTTCCAATCTTAACCATTCTGTGAAACTGAGTATCTAGGTGGTCTGAAAATCTGAGTGGTTATGAGCATGCATTTATGCCTCAAGTCAGTCAAAAGTCTGGCCTTTAAATATTACCATGGCAGATGACAATGGTAAATTCCCAAGTGGATAGTTCATCTCATCATGGCTTTTCAGCCTGGGCTAGCCGCTGGGCCAGCTCTGTGTGCTGCGTTCAGAGCTGGAAAGCACAGTAGGGATGCAGTGCAGAAGTACAAGAGCCTCAGCTGAACAAGGAAGTTGTTGCATGCCTGGTGAGGTCTGGAGAAGGTCATCCTGGGCTGTGAAATGTTATTTGTGTAGCTACCTGCTAGACTGAGAAGCTGTTGTAGAAGGTCTTTGATTTTTGTGTCTTTTTAAATTTCTTACTGTCAGAACAGCTGCTGTCTGTGGGGAATGTGGGAAACAGGCACTATACAGCAATAGTAATGTGACTACTTGGAGCAAAGATATTAGTGGACAATGTAATAAGCAAGCGAGCAAATGAATACCTCGGGCCATTTATCATGAATGGGATACGCAGGCAGAGCTCTCTGCAGCTCTGTTAAAGAGAAAAATAGCTCCATGACAACTTGTCTGTCAGTGTCAAGGAGGCTCTCTAATTTACTGACATCTGGAGATAGCTGCCTCTGGGGGAAATAAAGATCATGGTTATCTACTCGGGCACCAGCCAATAAGCGGAGCATGCTGTGTACTATATTGAATGGTGCTGGTAGCACTGAGACAGAGGAAGAGAAGAGCCTTGCCTGGTACATGCAGTGCTGAACATACCTTTATTGAGAACAACTCTGGAGATCTGCCCAGATGGTGTACTACATCTATATCTCCAATGTACCAATTAGCATTTGAGCAGGCAATGAGGATGGTTACTAGCACTTTCTCAGTGCATCTAGTATTGGGATTTTACTACTTTCCTTTTAAAAAAACTATTGGCTGCAACCAGCTAGCTGGCAAGTGCAAAATCCAACACCTGTGTTGCTAGATCCTGCCTGAGCAGCAAGCAGAATGCCTGCTGCCTCGGTGACTGCTGAGCCATCTGCAGTGTGTCACATGTCATTTGCACTAGTTGGGGTGAAGTGGGAAGGATCACCTGGAAAAAAGGAGCACAACAACAGTGCCTCTAAGATGCAGTTCACTACCCCTGCCCCTGCATTTTTAAAGCTCCATGCCTTGATGTCTCTCCTCAGCTTTGACACAGGGGGACATGTTCACACTGGTGAGCTTCTCTGCAGATTGTGCCCAGGCAGGAACAGCCTGATGGCCAATGCAGGCGTAGCTTGGTGTGCTGCGCTACCAGGCATAGATGATATTTTGCTCTCTGCAAGTGGACAAGTCAACATGTTTAAGTGGGGAAGAGAATATTTCAGTTTACGTGCACTTTTGATTAAAAGGTTATTGGGAAGATGCTGTGAGAGGATAGGAATGTACTTCAAAGTTGTTTTTGATCGACAAGTAATGATGAGTTTGTGGGTACAGATGGGAGAAAAATCAACCACAAAGGGAACACAATTTTATTTATCATTAATTTTGACTTGCTTCAGCAGATGTTTTCCGGGAACTGTTTTAACCTGTTTAATTTGTCTCTGTGTAATGGGAAGAAGATAGCCTCAATTAGGAGACTGATTAGTAAGCTCTTTAATGACTTTCAAGAGTTTTAGTCTTTACTGCTGATACAGGATGCTGAATGCAAGGAGCTGGGGTTTAAATAATATGTAATATCTGAAACACAGCACAGTTGTTTGTGTACAGTGAATTAGCTATTTATCTGTTTACCTGTTTGGGTGTGTGGAACATTGCCAAATATTTGATGCATGTGCTCTTAAACTACAAAATACACAAAAGGATTTTGAAATGTGATGCACCTAGTGGGTAGGGCAGAAATTTCCTTGTCCCTCCTTCAGTAATTCACTCTAGGAACTAGTTTTGATGACTCTGTGAACCTCAGGAAATGAATAGCAGCAGATCCCTGAATGTGACTTGAAGTAAAACATTAACAAGCCGATTTTTTGTTCGTTTGTTTCTTGAAGCATGTCTAGTCAAGAAACTTGCAATAGCAAACATGATGCAGTAAAAACGTCATGTTAACAAGTGTGATTCACAGGGTATATAACACACAGCCTTTCACTTCACTGGTATGTATACACTTTTTTTTTTTTATGCCAATAACATATGTATATGATACCTACTACTTATTAGTGGGGTAAAAGGCTTAACTCTCTGGCTGATGCATTTATTCTGCATTCCATAACATTGTTGTTTGTGTCATCCCTATTAGTCTATCCTGTCTGGGACTGTCTGTAATGTTTGCAAACAGCTTAGAAGCTTCTATAAAGGCATCACTTAAGTCTTAAGAAGCACCTGCCACAAAAATACGTTTTGCTTTCAAATCAGAGATGGAATCTTTCTCCTCAGCCTACACCAGCCCAGTATTTGGTGTTGACAGCCTGCTCACAACAATGATGCTTTGTGGCCCAAGGCTGCACGAGACGCACTGTCCAGGAATGTCTGTCTTGCCACCCTGATCGGCTGTAGATTCAACCTTGGTGTATGGTGGTGATCCTGGGCAGCCCTTGCCCGTCACAGCTGCCTGAATGACCAGCCTGCAGAGCAGCTTTGCTTCTTCTCTCATTCAGACAGGTTTATAAAATGAACCAAGTCCTAACTGAGAACTGGTCACATTTTAGGTTTTATAGTGTTGATGAAAGGGAAGTTCTTCCAAGAATGGTATTGGAAATATTTATCTGAAATGTCTTGGGTTTGACAGACCACTGACAAACCAAAGAGAGATTTATGGTGCTGGGGCTGTGGCACTGCTGGAACGCAGCAACGCGCTGAGCACCCCATCAGGAGAAAAATGTTTTCATCTCTATTTTCTACTCAGTGATGAATTCTGAGATGCAACCCCTCCCCCCCCCTATTTTTTTCTCTGAAGGACTGAGAATGCAATAGTTGAGACAGATGTGAAATGAAGTTCAAGGATAATGTTGAAAGAAAGATTAATGTGTTCTTGTGAATATATATACTCAACACAGGATACTTTGACATTACTAAAGTTTATTTAATTTTTGTTTTTCTTCAGCCTAATTTTTTCAAATTTTGCACATTTCCCAGTGTTGATATACATGGCATGTGAGCAGAAAAGCTTCAACAGAAAATTTCCGAACCCCAGTAGTTTCTAAACAATACAGAGCATGGGGACAAAACACTAATATTTTGGCATGTTGCAGTGCTATTCTCTTGTTATTATTTTTTTTTTTTTCAGGAGCTGACCATGTGCACAGCAATGTGCAGAGTGTTTGAGAGAAAAGGAGGCAAGTAATCTGGACTGTGGTTGTGCCAATGTATCATGTTCCCTTATTTACGTGAAATGTATTTAAATACAGTGACACTATGAAATTATTACTGGGATGGAGTGGGCCATTGACTGGATTTCCCTCCTCATTATGCCACAACTTGGCTTCAGTTTCTCTGCTCGCAAAAGTAATGCGTTACTGTTGTTTTCTTCTTCCTTACAGGTGTGATTCATGATGCTTGCTCAGTCTACGATAAATTCATTTGTAAAAATGTGCATCATTTCTAGGAGGGAGGATGACACAGCCTGTGTCCTAGAAATCTTGCAATCAAAAACTGTGATATGAGAGCACCGTCACGCAAAGACATGCTGGTAAGCCTCAATTATCAGCCTGCTTTCTGGGGAATGTTACTACCTTGTCCTCCTCAATATGTTTGTGTTTGCTTATTTTTGTGTTTCGCTGAACAAGTCCTGGCTAGCACCATAAAGGCTTTTGACCCTTGCAGTGAAATAATGGAAGTTTTTTTCCATTGCACTATTTTATGAGAGCATAAAATTTTATGAAAGTTTGTGTCATGAAGCAGGTGGCTTGTTAGCCTTTTATTTTATGTTACTAGTCTCATTTGTACACATATAACATTAAATCTTTGTCATAAATTGGTAAATTATTCTTAGATATTGTCTGAATCTGCTGTCTGAGGAACCTGATGATCCTTTTTTGATAGTGTCTAAGCAAGTAGGTATATTTATCTAGTCTGGATTTTGGTGTAGCTTTAAAATGCTCTATATCACATAGTAATGGTAAGGTATGAGAAAGGGGAGCAGCCAAGATGCCAGAGAGCGGAGTCTGCCATTCACAGCTTATATAAAACCGTGGCCAGTTTATTTAGCTTCTTTCTTCGATCTGTTCTTGTTCTACCTAATGACAGGCATGCTGCAAGCCTGAACTAACTGGGGATAATATTTCCTTGGTATCTATAAAATGCTGTGTTAGCTAGCTTAACAGCTATCTTGGTAGGCACACATAGAAATAGGGAAGACAAATTCAAATGTCCCTAATAGTCAAAGCTCCGGATTGCCATCTCCTCCAGATGCTCCCCCAAGGTGCTACTGGGGTGCTGATTTAGCAGCAGCAAAACTTGACTGTGTGCTTCTCCTTTGCAGGTTGTATTCAGCATGCATCTGCAGACGCTTTTAGACACTCCGCTTCCATCAGCCAGAGGGTTTTTTAAAGTTCTGGGATGAAGGGATGGCTTCTGGCTTTCTTTATGCAGGAGGCAGTTGTCATGATTAGATGGTTACTGTGAGTATCTTGCGTTACAGTGAAACCTGTAGTTATGGCCCCCTGCACTTATGGTCACCTGCTATTGGCGGTTGCCAGTGTTGATAGCCGATGAAATCTCATTCCCTGGGCAATGTCCTCTTTTGCATAATCCTTCACTCTCTAACAGGCAGCCACCTGCCTGGCGTGCTTTGGCCACCTGTCGACCTGCCCAGCTGTGTAAATTGCATTGCAATCAGCATGGCAAGGCAGCTCGAAAGAGGTACCACTTGGCGCCTGCAGATTACTGTGTAACATGTTTTCAAGTCATTGACTTTTACATTGCAAACAAAATCTTTTTATTTGACCTTTTAAATGCTCTGTTGCAAAAAGTACAGGAGTGCAGTGACAGCACATATGTGGAAATTGCTTTCATGCTGATTTTTGGGCCTGCTACAGTAGTTAGAGAGGTTTCTTCTTTCTTTTTTTNTGTCCATTATTAGCACATTTAACCATAATCTGTAAATGGCTGTATTCCCAGCAAACGTATCTCTGGGGCTGGAAGGAGTGACAGGCCTGTCATTTCAAACATGCATATTCCAGCTCTCCTGTAGGTGTTCTCTGCTCCACTGCAAGTCCAGCATATGTGCCAGGATGAACTTTTCTCTTGGCATCTTATCTAGCAGAACTGATTAACTTTTTACTTTATGCCATCTAGCTTCCTCTGTGCTGCACACAAGCTGAATGCTATTTTCTGTCACTGTTCACGAGCCCTGACTGAGGGAGCTATTTTACTTGCATATTACCTGACCACGTGCCTGGAGCCACAGAAATATCAGGCTGAGAAGGGCTGGTCCAGCAAAACACTGGTGCACCCTTAATGTAACTACCCCAGTGCTTAAAAAGGGATGAGATCAAACACCAAATCAGTACCTTGTTTTGTCTAGGTGACAAGCTACTCAGGAGGGATTTTGGTTTGATCAGATGCTAGAGCTTGCCTTGTCCTTGTTTCTGCCTGTAGTCTGGTCACAGCATTTTCACTGGATCTCCAGTGTGGGGCTTTGCATAGTCACCCTGCTCCTGCTGTTCTTAGGACACAAGCACGTGTCCTGCAAAGACATGGTGCCTGCAGACCCATGCACAGGACTCCATTCCATCACCTGCAATGGGCCAGGCTGGCAAATTAAAGCAAGAGCTTAAATGAAAGCTTGGAAAAACAGCCAGAGCTTTCTGTGAGGCTGGTTGTGAGAGAAGAATCCCCTTCCACATTACTTGGGCTTGTGAGATTCACTTCTGTTCAGCCCTGGAGTAATGAGGCCTTGGAGAAGGGAAGAGATGGAGGAGGGAAGAAAACCAGAGCAGGCTTTCTGCTGAGCTTCTTTGGGGATGAAGAAAACCTAGGCTTAGTTATCTATTTGAAAACAATTTTCTATCCTGATTCTGAGTTTTGTTCCACACCAAGACTTTACATGTTCACAGAGCTACAAAACTTCCATTGTCTATAAAACATGAATTATTAATTGGGCCAGAGAGAAACTGACTCTGCAGCCTTCTAGCTCAACAACTTGCCCTGGGTGCAAAGATTTCCACTTCAAGTTGGACATCTCAGGGCCTTTTGCCTTGCTCTGCCATGTCCCAAGCAAGCACCTGAGCAGTTGGGCTCCTTCCCCTGCAGTGGGACAGCAGCAATTCTCTCTTGCTTTCTGTCTCTGACTCAGCGTAAGCTTCAGTATGTCAGGCTATTTGACCAAAACGTAAGCTCGCTGTGTAAACAGAAGCTTGCCAGCTCTTGTGCTTTGTCACCTCTTCTTCCATTTTTCCCTTCTGAGGCGCTGCGTGGCAGAGGCTGTGCAGTCCTGGCAAGGAGGACCTGCTGGTGCTGAGCTCCATGCCCAGGGTGGATGCAGCACAGATGCTGCCAACTCTCCCTCATCAAAGGCCTATTAACGAGCACTCAGCTGGGCACAGAGGTTTTCTCTGCACTACTACAGAGTGACAGTAGCTGCCAAGAATCTCACTCTTTGGTGATTTTTCAAAGATTTATAAACTAAGCTTGAAAAGGAAGATCCTGCTTATGACAAATTCATTTACACAAGCGGAATTGCATTGTATTTTTTCATCATTTTCACCAGTCACAAAAGGAAACTGGAGATCTCAGTGAAAGAGATTAGCAGTGTGGCCACATTGTCTGAGGTGTTATTTTCCTCTCACCGTGCTCATCCAAACTCTCTGGCCAGACACTAATCTTGATTAATCAGGTGGGTATAAGCCAGGAGCAAATACTCAGTATGAAGTTAAGCTGGTATGGATAAACTCAGGCTTGCATAATGTAATTTGGTATAGTAGATGTGTGGCTGCTGAGTATTAGCTGTAGCATGGCTACAGTGGCAATACCACACATCCAGGATCTGATTCTGGTATGACCCCTGATGAGGACAGCAAAGGGATCTTTTTTGCCTCAGGCTTTCCAATAGATTAAGCCTTATCACAGAATCATAGAATCACAGAATATCCTGAGTTGGAAGGGACACATGAGGATCATCAAGTCCCACTCCTGGCACAGGACCACCCAGAAATCAGACCATATGCCTGAGAGCGTTGTCCGAACGCTTCTTGAACTCCGACAAGCTCCGTGCTGTGACTGCTTCCCTGGGGAGCCGTTCCAGTGCCCGACTGCCCTCTTGGTGAAGAACCTTTTCCGAACGTCCAGCCTGAACCTCCCCTGACACAGCTTCATGCCATTCCCTTGGGTCCTATTGCTGGTCACCAGAGCCTTGGTTTCTTGGTTCACTGGTGAAACTTCAGGCAGCAAAATACCTGGTGTTTGGACATTAACTAGATCTCAAATGTTTCAGCTGAGTGTTGTTAAAGCACTTAAACTCCAGTAAAGCAGCAGAAGGCATCCTTTTGCCTATACATATTAATGGCAGAGTGAGACTGACTTGCAATTCTTCTTTAGAACTTCCTTTTTTTCCCATAAATGGTGACAATGAATAACATTTACAGCTACTGTTTCAGTTTTAAGATACGAGTTGTGGGCCCTCTTTCCAGCTATACCATAAGTCAACTATTCACTGAGTTATTAAAATACATTATTCCTCCCTGCAAATCTTGTACCTTTTTACATCCTTTCACCAGGATGATGACCACAAAAGTACTGCTGAGGCTGCTTGTAATGAATGTGCAGATGCACTGGAATCTTTTATTACAGCCTGGATGCTGAAGTACTTGTTGGTTCTTATAGCTTCATTGTGTCTGGAATTGTAGTTTGTTTTATGTTAAGTCTGGTGGTAACACTTGCCCATGTTTCGTGTTTCATATTTAGTAAGAACATGCTTTCACAGAGTACAGCCAGAAGTTTTTGAAAGGAAAGAACCAAACTAACTGAGAAATTACAGGCTGAAAATGTTGCAAGCTGACCACACAAAACAGTTATTTTTAGAAATCTTGACAAGCAATATTTTGCCTTGTTAAGCACATCTCAGTTTACACGTATCAATACTGTATCCAGAAGCCAACATGTGCCTTGATCACAGAGAATTAAGTGAACAGGTGAATGGGTATAAAACTGAACCAAGAAGAAAATTCAGTCCTTACAGAAACTGTAAAAAGGTGCTGATTTATTCATTTGTGTGATCACTTGAAGGACACTGCCACAATTGCATTTAACGTATTAAATAGGTTGTGACTGAAAATTACATTTTAGGCAGCTGAGGCATGTTTTTCTGTTAAAAAAGTAAAATAAAGCAAATGCAGGAAAGAAGCTGTGGGAGGAGCCACAGGAAAGTAGTAAACCTACAAAACAAAAGGGTAAAGCACACTATCCAAAATACCTCATTTGAGAATTATGGTGAACAATAGTTAAGTACAAATTAAACAAGGCACTCAATCTTTAGCTGACTTCACTTGAATTTGATGGTTCTCATTGGACTACAAGATGAGACCTTAATGAACTTACTTGTAGCTAAAAATTCACTTCAGTGATCTATTGTCAAGTCTTTTTGGGTCTTGAACACTTGACAGGAATGTTGTGCTGTGGCAAGAGAAGCGACTGGTAGCAAAGCCTCATGATGGACCTGCTTTTAGATGGTTCAAGCCATGGTGTTGAGCACAAAATGCAGATTCTGTAATGGTGATGCTGGCAGAGTTGCAAACAAGGAATTAGAGTAATCCCATCTAGATGTTATTAAATCGTGTGCAAATGCTTTCAAAACAGCAAGGGACAAGGCAAGATTTAATCTAGGCAATGTTTATAAGATAGCAAAAGGCTGTTTCAGTTGCATATCAGTATGTTAGGCTCTTACATCTCTTTTGATAAGCATAACTCGTTGACTTTTTGTAGATGTGTAACATGGATATAATAGACCATCTCTGGAAACATGTTTTGAGTAAATAATTATTTTCAGGGACAAGAGAATGAAACTAAATCTTCAGTTAAAGTTAGGATTTTGGTTTAGCCAGTTAAAGCTCTTTTTCCCCAAACATCATAAACAATCTTTTCTAATATAAAAGGGCCTGTCAAGAGAAATATATAAAGATGCAAAGTAAGAAGTGGAATGGCACACATTGGCTGTCGCTCAGGGTGATCTTGCCAAAAGGCAGTACAGATGTATATATTACAAGTTCTTATCAAAAGGTTTCTTTGCAATTGTTACATCAACTCCTACAATCATTAGAGTGGAAAAGAAACCAAGAAGGATCAATTTCTTCTGCAGGTTTTGAGTCTCCTTGTTTTGATCACTTAACATTGTGAATTTTCTGTTTCTTTGTTTCTCAGTAAGGCCATTGCTGTCACTTATGCATATTGAATGCCCTCACTGAGTCTAATGGCCAGCATCTATGACAAGAGCTAAGTGTGTAGGTGAGAGCTCTGCTGGTTTGGAGACGAAGTTAGAATTCCCTCTTTTTTTTTTTTTTTTTTCAAGATAAATCTACAGGGAAGATGAAAATTACTTTTTCAGTAGGGAAATGGGACGATAAAGCAATAAAATTGGTGAACATACCTGTTATGAATCTTGGCATAACTTGTACGTGGAAGCTCCTCATCTAAAGATACTGAAGTTTGTTGTTCTGAGTGGAGGCTGTGGGTCAGGAATATACTGCAAATTGTTCAGCAATCCAAAGAAAGAGAAAGAGTTCAGTGGACTGAGCCCTGGCCAGCTCTTCAGATTGAAATGAAAATACCTTCCTGTGGTGATGCCGGTGAGGACTGTGTGGAAGTCCCCACTCTGGAGTGACAGCTGGACCAAGTTAAGAGCTGCATGATAGGCACAGCCAGCCAGAGAGGTCGATACAAGGCTGAAACAGTATAGGTAACATGAGAAAGCAAGACAGGAAAGAGGGATATCTGGTCATTAAGACCAAGCATTACAATTGTTCTAAGAAACAACTTTTTGCTTGGGCAAAATTGCCAGGAGTATTTGCAAGAACTGAAAGACAGTCTGATAATTCAGTTTTGGTTTGCTCTGGCAAAAGTATTTATAAGGACACATTAGCAGTGGGGAGCTCTCAAAACATGTGTATGCTTTTGTGTATAGAATAGTGCCAAAGAGACTGGGCACGTGTTTGTGCCTATGTGTGAGGGAACTAATTCCTGCCACAAGTCCTGGGAATCAACAACACTTTGTCTCCTGTCTTGTGGCGTCCTCAGCCTTGGGCACTTGGGGAAAGACTGTTGAAAATTTCTGTGGCAAGACCTTAGCCTCCAGGAAGGATCCCTTGGTCTGGAGAAGGATGCTGTGAAAAGTCTGCATTTCCATGCTATTTTTGCTTGTTTATCTCGCCAATGCCAGACTATTTTGTGGGCAGCTTGTGCTTGTCTCAAGGTATTTGGATGTGATAATCTGATCAGTGCCAGTCCATTCTTGGCTTCTCTGTCCACCTGCTGACTCCCTTGTGTTACCCTTCTGGTACTCCATCCATCTGTTAAGAATTTACTTACAAAATGCATTAAAATAAATCAGTATGATTTTATGTACACAGGGATGGTGTTTCCAGCATTTCAAAAATCCTAATAAATAACTGTATCTGTTAGTATCATGAAGTCTTATCTTTTATCACTAGTGATTTACAGGGAATGCCATGATGCTCAGAAAACAGCCATTTAACATTCAAATTTGATGGTTTTCAGAATTCATCTTATACTTTGTTTTCAGACCATGTGCATGCGTGCATATGCTGAACACTATTATCAAAGAACTATATTCAGATACAGACTGCAACAACAGCTTCCATCGAATTATTACTTGACTGTAAAGAAGATCAGATCTGAGACCTGGGGCAATGGAAACGCTACAGATCCAGCCATTTTTCAGATTCTGGGCTACTGATTTTTCCATGGGTGTGGGGGTACGGGATGACCCTGCAGGGAGAGCTGGCAGTTTTCCATCCCCAGCAGAAACTGACCTGAGCAGTGTTTGTTACCAGCATGAGTAATGTAATAGCTGGGGGAATCTGAACAGGCTGATGCCAACAGTCAACGCTGGTCAGGCAGGGCCATAAAAGAGGGCACTGGCTGAGCCCCTGCTGTTGCAGTTATCTGGAAAGCAGGTGTCCGAGCCTCCTTGCTAACCTACAGCGAAACTCCTCTGAGCTTCAGGAGCAGTGCCTGATGGAGCAGCCATTGAAGACGTAGCTCCTTAATGATCAAACCATTGAAGATGCAGGAGAAAGTCTTCCTGGAGGCAAGGTGGAGACTCATCAAAACCATGCTGGTATTTGGAAGCTGAAGAAAGGCTGCAGGGAGGTTTCACAGCTGAGGGCTCTGGTCTCTCCGTGCCCCTCAGCAGAGCTTAGCAGAGGGGTGACTGGAAGGACCCCAGCAGAGCTGTGCTGGTTCATTGCCTGGCCCCTCAAGCAGGAAGCCACTGAACTTCCAGCCGTTTCCAGAGGATTAACAATGAGTGGGGTTGCTGAATACAGCACAGTTGATGCTGTTTTATCTTCTACTTGAACGTTTGCAAGCTGTACTTTATTTAAATGAAGCCTTCATCTGTAACATAACAGTAAATGCCATAATGTTACAGGGAAAGAAGGGCAGCTTGGCTGATGTGGGGATTAAAATCTTTTAACGTTATGTCCCAGATAGTGAGTAATGTGATATAAAAGGATTCTAATACATTCAGCAAAGCCAAATGCAGCAAGACCTGAACAAACCCCAGAGGACTCTGAGAGAACGAACCTGTAATATAGGTCAATGTTTTCATATGTGGTAAAAGTTCCTTTTGTTTAATTAATCTATATCTACCAACATGTTAATGAGAGGGAGACAGAAAGCTCGTTGACACTGAAAGGTCCCCAAGGCTGAAAGAAAACAGTCCCAGCTCGTGGCTAATTATTTTTTCTTAAAATTTGTTACTCTGAAAGATAAGCAAACATGGTGTTTATTTGACCTGTGCTCCTTGTTTCAGATTCTCTTTGTAAATGCTGTTTTTTAAAACAGCAATTAAAATGACAGAAAAAAAAGAAGGAAATGCTGCTGAAAATGCAGCAATACAACAGTGAAGGAATGGGATGACCATGACTTGAAATTACAGCAGTTGCCACATCAGGATGTTCATCATCCTTGCCCCTGGCCTTTCAAGACAGAGGTTGTGTTTCTAGCCCTGGTAATTTTCCTCATGGGTTTCACGACATTTGCTGTTTTCTTCCTGAGACACCAAGCTAGGAGGCGTGCGGCTAAAGAGTAAGCTTGGCCCTTCCTGTAAAAGATGCCTCTGCCCATTTCTTGAGGGAACGAGGGATGGTCACAGCACCCTCGGGTGGTCTGCAGGTGGCCAGCTGCTGTTCTGGTAAGGGCGCTGGGCCCCGAGCCCCGTGCACGGAGCATCACTGGCCTCGGCACAGGGCTAATCCAACCGCACGGTGCCTGGGGAAAGTGGCCCCACGGCCCCCCTCACCCTGCCTGTGTGGGCAGTAAGGGTGGCTCTCACCATGTGCTCTGCTTACCCATACCTCCTTTACCTTGGTGATGGATGTAAAGGCTGGAAGCAGCAGCCCTTGGGGAGCTATCAGGATATCTGATTTATGCAAGAGTCTGTAATAAACTTATGACAGATATTTCTGTAGCTAATGGGAATGTAAAAATTCAGATAACATATGTTAATTCTGATAAGAAATATCTCTGATAAGCACAACCCCCTTACCTCTAAATAGGAAAACTCAGCTCTGACTGCAGTGGTAAATCCGCTCCTTACCGTGAGTGAGAAACTTTCCTGAAAGATGAAGTTGTGAAATAGAAGTAGACTACCAAAACTGAAAGAATCCGTCACTTGACAGACACCTTGCTCTTCCAAAGCAATTAAATTGGTTGCACCTGTGTATGGTGACCTAATTTAACCTTAGATGAGGCAAAAAAGGGGGCCTTTTTGATTTACATTGTATTGTATCTTTGTGAAACAAATTAAAAAATGTGATGCCATGTCAAAGCTCTCAGCAATGACAGTGTTAGTTCCTGCACACAGCTGCTACCACCAGTGAGTGACTGAAGCCCAAAGGGTTGACATGGGGACTCTGATCATTTGTTGGTGCTTTTGAAATGCACGGATTTTTTCCTTCCTTCCTTTCTTCCTAATGGCTTTATAACTGATTCTTAATCTCACTTTTCTGAATGAGGTTAAGATATCGCTGAATATGTTGCTAAATGTCTTGTTTTGTGGTATTTCTATGAGGCTTGAAAGAAAGTATCACTGACTCACATAAGAAGAGGTCTATGTCATATAATAAAGGATACACATCCTGATGTGCATGTTGTTTATAACATGTTGGTAGAATTTATCATAGGAACATCCTCTTAAATGCACACTAAATTTAACTTTAAAGCTATGCTAATTCAGGAGAAAAAAAACAGTATGCATCATCTGTCATCAATGTGATAGTCTGTGATATGTGTAACCAATTGTTCTTATTTACATTAATTTGCATTGTGAAAAGCAATTTTACAGTTTCAGTCAGACTTAATAGGCAATTTGCAGCTCACTGCCTAATGGCATAGTTACTTAAGCCTGCCCCCAGGGTGCTTTCGAGACCTGATATGAGACTAAACCTTTTAAATGTTCAATTGAACATCTTAAAAAGTCAAAAAGTCTTTAGCTACTAGACCCGGTTCATACTTCCCTTGTCATATTTGATATTATCACTACAGATGCCCTTTGATTCAGATATATTTTGCCCTAGACTGCAGAAATGGTGATATGATTCTACAAAGCACCATGGCATGAATGACCCTTCCACCCCCATCCCTGGAAGCACTTTACTGAAGGAAGAAGGTGAAGGTAAGAATGTCCTGGCAAGCCTTGCACCATGGCATTTGTTGTTCACCTGCATTTAATGACTGACTTTTCACCAAGGCATCTCAAATCTTAATGACACATTTCCTCATGTATGAATACATGCACCATCTCCCGTAGGTGTGAAAAAACTAATCTTAAAAGAAGACTGAATGAAAGCCCTTAATTCACAACAACTTTACTTTGGGGGTGAATGTATAAGGGACAAACTGAGAAATAACATACATTTGGGTGATGCTGCAGAGGCTATTGTGATTTCTGGCACTCTTGGAGCACTAGCTAAGAAAGGTTCCTTGTCCCATTGAGTTACATTAGGAGCTTGTCATTCTTCTGATAGTATGTTTGATCACTGAAGAGGCTCTTTGAGAGAGCTTATAAACAGTCCCATAGGGAAGGTCGCTGGTTCTGACTGGTGCAGATGAGGGAGGAAGTAGCAAAGATCTCAGAAGATGGAACCCCATTTCTTAATTCCTTACTCTGGTTACATGCCACAAGTGAAGGTCACAGAGTGTTTTAAATTAAATTTTTTATGAAGAACACAATGTATGTGAGACTGAAGTAGGTCACTGATGGTGGATGGGTTGAGCAATGACGATGGTTGTACCTCTGGCCCTTGTATCTAATGTATCATGCGGAAGTGTCAAGTGAGAGCGAGTTTTGTAAGAATTACACAAAAGATGCTTTGTTGTTTAGTCATCCTTGCACTAATGATTAATTAAGACAATAGAGAGTTGGGATACTCCTTTACACGAAGATATAGATGTTTGAGATCAAGATGAATCAAGGCCTGTATTATTGTTGTAGTTTAACAGCGACCCTTTTTCACATTCAGCAGTGTTCATTTCCAACACACTTCCAGATGTTGAAATATTTGTTTCTAACCCATGCTGATATCACATAGATATATGCATTTGCAACAGATTATGAAAATGTGTGAATGTTATCAAATTTCTGTCTTCCCTAATGTGATAAA
The DNA here is from genome assembly GCA_013399475.1 of Chauna torquata. Taxonomy (NCBI): domain Eukaryota; kingdom Metazoa; phylum Chordata; class Aves; order Anseriformes; family Anhimidae; genus Chauna; species Chauna torquata. The sequence continues at coordinate 97,628 of VXAL01014740.1, forward strand.
ACATACAAGGTTTGCTAAATGCCATTTTCTAGAAAAGCATAAATATTGTGCCATGCTGAAACAATGTAATGCCACCATCCCTCTGCTGTAGGAGTCTGCTTTACTTCTGCAAGAGCGTTTTACTTCAAAAGATGTCGCAATTCACTTCACAGTAGTATAAAAAAATTCCGAAAAGCTGCTATAGCTGTGTGCTACTTGGCATATCTTGCATTTGCAGCATTGTGCTGAGTGTGGAAAGATAGTCAAGGAAAGTTATGTATCAAATCACCCCATGTCATAATGCAAAAAGTCCCTTATCTACAATGAGCTCAAAGTATTTGAGACTGTGAATATCCCAGCCAGTTTAGCAAAAAATTGTTAAAATGAAATTAAGCTTTTATAGTGTGTTTCAATCTGGCTAGTTTGAGGCCAGCTGAGTTTTGTGATGCATGGAGGTGGTGTAAGTAGCCTAGGCAATCTGCTTCTGTCTATATTTGTACTTCAGAATATCACTGATCTAACCTATTTTCAGTTTTAAACCTTTTTCTTTTTTTAAGATGGCCTTCGCTGTTTTCTCACTGCTACATAGTTAAACAGAGCAAAAGCTCAGAAATTAAAGTATGAGAGGTTAAAGACAGCCTTTTAAAATGGGAGGCATAGGACATTTTTACAGCACTAGCATGAATGTTTTCTACTTTTCTGAGGTTTACTTGTAACACGGTTAATATTTTTAGCTTATTATGAAAAAAAGTGACAATTACGGCATCACAGAATGTGAATATGTTCTGTGACTGAAGGCAGTGTCAGACCCAGAGCATGCAGAAGGCTCGAGCTCCTCTCCCTCCACCCACACCATGGGTGATGTTGGTTAATGTCTGACTCAGCCTAGGTGGCTGAAACTCTCACAGGTGACCTTGCTGTTGCCCTTTCACACCAGGTCCTTCTGTAATCCTGCTGTAGAGTTTGCTGTAAAACCCACCAGGGAAATAATGGCTTCTTTTCTTTTTCAACCTGCTCTTCCTCTGAACTTACAAAGAGGTCCACACCAAGTGATAAAGGCTGAATGCCTGAGACAACCAGCCACAACTAAGTTTTGATTTGCTCTGTACTCCAGAGAATTCACTCAAAATCCTAAGGGCATTGAAAACATTCACTGCTGTTGACCACACATTTTAGAAGAAGTATCTTGTGTAACTGTTAAGCAGTTTTTGTTCTACCTCCTGGACACCCAGCTCCTCTGTAAGTGAGTTGGGTTTTGTGTTTCAAAGTCTATATTCTCCAAAATGGAGAGATAATGTTTAAGAAAAAAATCACAATAATGGAGGATTTTGGATTATTCAAGTTCTTTTACCTTTAAATTAATGACTCACAAGGACAATTTCTAGTTTGCTGCAGCACAGTCTGCACACAAAGTTATTTGTTGTTGTTGTTGTTTATTAACGTTTAAAAAACAGCAACCTTTAAATACAAAACTGTACTTTATAAGCTAGTATTGTTATGTCATTATGAAGATGATGCACTGCGTCTAACCCTTCTGGTAATGGACGCTGGTCTTTTCATCTTTCATTGATTTTTGCAAGATAGGTTTTATAAGCTGAGCTGCATACCCTCTAGGTTCATGCTAAACACTGAGTATATTCATTAAAGTGTAGACAAAAACTCAGCAAAGATACTAATCCATTAATCACTGGAATGTATAATGACCTTCATGCCTGTGTCTCAACCATGTCAGCCACACCAAAACGTGCTAATTGTCAGCCCAGGTGACAAGTAGGACAATGTACCCTCTGAAGCTGTCTGCAGGAGAAAAGGAGTCCCAAGGGCAACATTGTAAACGTGCAAAGAAATTATCCCAAAATGTATGTAATATGGCCAAAAGCAAGAGCCGTGGGCGTGCTGTCTGTGCAGAGCTCCCGGGCGTGTGTTTATGCCTCAGCAGACCCCACTGGGGCAGGCGCTGGGGGACAGGGCAGACACCGCCGGGGAGAAATGCAGGGCTGAGTTCTTCAGTAAAAGAGCTATTATGTCATTTTTTAAAATACTGATATCTACAGAGACAGAGGAATCTAGTATTTTGAGATATTGAAATTAACTCCTATACAGATTACTCACAGCTTATTTGCACGGACTGTTTCATGTCCAGAGTCCTTCTCAGTGGCTAAGAATGATCATCAAGGCAAACTGCAAATCAAATGAGCAGATGTGTTGTGCTTTAAACGATTGTGCCAGCTTTTTAAATTGTGATTACAGCATAGAATATGGCAGAACATATTTCTTTAAAAGGAATTATGTACAAAAGCATGAAACCTTTTCTGCAACTATTCCGATAACGGAGTGCAAAGACTGTCTGAAAAAACAAGACAACTCCAGATGACTCCAGTGTCTAATTTGCCCATACTTTGTTTTCTTCTTCTACCAAAGCTCTGCCAGACTTTTTTTNTATTTGCAAGTTTTCAATGACTGTCTTCAGAACGTTCAAGCTGCTTGTCTGTAGATTTCTAGTTAAGTACTAGGGAAGCTGCTCTATGACAAACGTATGATTAATGATTGCCTTTGCATGTCTCTTATAAATTAGATGCTCTGTCTCTAAATAAATACATAAATAAATGGGCTGGATATAAAAGAACACACTTTTCACCAAAAATGTCATCCTTAGTTGTAAATTTTAACAGATTTCATGAAACCAAAGGTATTATAATCTATTACAATAAGCCTTTGAAGTTCTGTTTTAATTAGCTTACAAAGTCATCAGAACTCTTGGAAAGAAAATGATACATGAAGTGTACCTCGAGAACTGCTTGAATGGGATCACCAGGGTGTGATGGGCATGGTTTAAGAATAAAAGTAGAGAAGAACAGAAACTAAGAGCAGTTGGTACTGCAGTAACACAGGGTTGATATTTAGCAAAGCAAGCCTGGCATGGAATGGAACTGTGGAAAAAATTGGTGCCACTCACTTCAAAAATCCTTATTGTTCCAACACAAAAAGGAGAAGGGCTCTGAAGTCAACGTTTGAAGAAGCTGAGCCTTACCAGAATCAGAGAATGGCATATCCCAGGGTAAAAGTATATTCACCAACAGTCATTGAATTTATTTTAAAACATATTCTCTGGATGCTCTCGTTCTCGATCAATGTCAGTGGCTTTCAGCCTGCAGCGCTGGTCTCCTGGCAGCAGTGTGGGGCAGTGGGAGCAATGTGGGGCATGTGGGGCATGTGGTCCCCTGCAGCCAGCCAGGGCTGTCCCACAACAGGTACCATGGATGGGGCCCGTCAGGACTGCTGTAGATATACGTGCTTTGAATTTTCCCACAAGCAGCATCCTTCCTCACCAAAGCCCCACTTAGGCACCAGCAGAGGCTGCAGCACCAAAACAGGGCTGCTCACCTCCTGCTTCACCAGAGCACAGCCTTTAAACTAAAGACGTAAATATGACTTTAACTTCTGATGACGGTGAAGCCTGTGAACATTAAATAGACCTTGGATGGGGCATGTACTCAAACCGGCCAGAACGAGGTCTGAAGGCAGTATCTAACTTGCACTCCTTCCGCACTGGCCAAGGGAGTTAGCATTATAAGGCTCCTTGCCCCTTTGTAGCCTTAGGGTAAACTTCAGGACTGATCTTCAGCAAACAGCATGTTGCTTGTTTGTTGTTCGAGTTTGATGTTGCAGAAGCCTTGCAGCTTTTCTCTTCTAGAAACCTCTGAATGAATGGAAGGAGACTGGGGCCGTTGTGGATTTGTCTCTGAATATATTATACTGGCTATGGATGGAGTTCCTGCTTGCTTCATAACATCACTCTTTTTTATGACTGAAGGTAACCATATGCTGTATTTCCATAGCACGTGTTTCAATGAGATTTCCATACCAGAGCAGATGGGCATGCTCCAGAATGGCAGGTCTGTGTCTCTGTAGCACTGCTACAAACCTGGTGTGTAACCATGGCATAGACAGCAGTTCATATTGCTGTATGATAAACATGTTTTAAACAGCTTTGTGATTCCCCTAATTAATATAAATTCTAATTAGTCTCTCTTCTGAAATCCTGTTTGCATGCACACTGCTCACTGGTTTTCCAGTTTCATATTGTCATTCCATTGCTTTCATGATGCCATCATGTGCTGTGTCACTGCAGCTGCACTACAGAGGTCTTCCACCCCTGCGCAGATAGCCATTGCTACAAACCGTCTGTTGTGTGCTGCATCGTCAGCTAAACGAAGCGACAGCACAGCAGACACAGTGAGTCAGTGGCCAGCCTGCCTCTTATGCTACCTCTGTTCAATGTCTTGCTCCACTTAGGTGGCATGCCTGATGTTGGGCGAGTCCTACAGGTACATGGATCCCTAGTTTCTCACGGAAATGCACAGGCTTGAGGTAATGCCGCAGCCCGCAACGCACAAGGCGCCGGCTCCCCAGCTGATGGCGTGGACGCCGCTGTTCCCCGCCTCACGCCACCGAGAAGGAACAAAACCCAGCTCGTGGCCGGGCTGGCGGCGGGGCTGCAGGACGGCCCGCCGGCAGGGCCAAGGCGCAGGCCCGCCGCCCTCCGGCGAGGAGATGGGGGCCAGGGGCCGGCGGGCGGGGAGCCGTCACCCTGCTGGGCCACAGCCCCGCGTCCCACGCCATCCCCGCGGCCAGGGTCCCTGGCTGCAGCCCCGTCGCGGCCAGCGGCCGTGCCGACCCCTTCCTGCTTCGCGTGATTCTGAAACAGCTGTGGCCAAGCATTCAAACGGGGTGTTTCAAATTATTTTTGAAGAGCTACATGACTACTTAGGGGCTTATATGGCAGAAATAATGGAGCAAATAAATGAATGACTGGTGGATTTGAGTTTTAAATGCAAAAAGAGAATCAAGTTCTCTCTGTCATAAATGTGCGATTTAGGAAGTCCTATTCAAAGGTTTATCTAAAGGGTGTATGTTCGGTTATGTCTGCAATATACTGATTGATCCCCAGTGTGAAGTTTTGCAGAGAAAAAGTTATCATTTTAGGGTCCAAGGAGAGTAAATGGGGCTACCTGGATTGTCAGTGTGAAGGAAGCCAGGCAGCACTTGCTCTTCATCAGTATTTGAACGTGGGCTCTCAACTAGAACAGAAACCCTGGAGGGTTGTCAGCAGATTGTCTCAGCTGCTCAGGATAAGTTCAGGGTATTGCCACCAGAGCAGTGAGTGCCTCCGATTTTATGCCAGCTTAGCCAAGATAAGAATCAGACTCCATGCTTACAGCCTCAGAAGGCAGCAAGATAAAATTAGTAAGAGTAATTTTTTTCAAAAATGTCTTTTGATAGCTTAGCAAAAGCCAGAAGATAAAATGCAAAGAGGAAGACTTCAAGCCATGTTTTCTCTGATGGCGTAAATGGGTATTGTTACACTGAAACAAATGGAAGCTCTCTTAATTTACACCACCTGAAGGTCTGACAGACTCCCATTTGTTTAACATTATAATGAATAGACATTTCATGGGTATCAGATGAGTTCAGGTACAGACCTTAGTTTTTAATTTCCTGCCTGCTTCACTCTGATCTGTATGCAACCATGGCATTATTTTACTGTAGTTGTTTTAAAAATTAGCTTGCAATATGCTTTCATCAGCCCTCACTAGCAAATGATAACTTTCTTTCTTTCTTTCTTTCTTTCTTTTTCTTTCTTTTCTTTCTTTTTCTTTCTTTCTTTCTTTCTTTCTTTCTTTCTTTCTTTCTTTCTTTCTTTCTTTCTTTCTTTCTTTCTTTCTTTCTTTCTTTCTTTCTTTCCTTCTTTCTTTCCTTCTTTTCTTTCTTTCTTTCTTTTTCTTTCTTTCTTTTACATTTTGGTTTTCAGATTGATGTCCTCATTATAATGCATCTTCATTCTGATTTCCACTAAATGCTCAATATTGTGGCTTGCAGAGAATTTTTAATGGACAGACTTCTGAGATAAAGTTTGCAACTGCCAGTAATTAGACTCACCAGTGTGCAATGCAGGGAGCAGGAACCTCTGTAGTAATCAAAGGTGCAGAGTCAGAAAATGAAGCAAAGCTTTGTTTTCTCAGAGAAACGGGGAGCTGCCCCTGAGTTTGCTATGCATTACTGTGAACAGCTTCACAGCAAAGTTCCATTATTTCTGACCTTTCTGTCCACATCACAGTGCAACCATTGCCATTTGGGACAGTTTAAGGTACATCAAACCCTTCTGTAATAGTCGGCAAACAATTCCAGCATCATCATTAGCTGTCTCTGTGGCTGGTATGGAATGGAGGGGAATGGTTTGGGTCAATTCTGAGCAAGAGTTCCTTCAACATCATTTTCTTTTCCAGTAGTTTGATGCCAAATACAAATTTCCATGTATTATTGTACAGAGTATGATAATTAGATACATTTCTCAGGTTTTTGTTGCTATCTTCCAGGAACCCAGAAAAGAGTACGTTTATTTGAGCCTATAATTTATTGGTGTAATGACCAAGAATTAAAAGCTGAGTATAACTAGCAGCACCAAGCCTTTCTGATATATTTTTTAAAAATCTCGTATTTTTAAGGTTACTTGCTATGTGCTTTGCTGTATCCAACAGACATAATTTGGGTCTCAGTTAACCTGCAGTTTAGGTCAAAAGGAACAACAGCAAAATTAAAAGAGTTCGACCAGCAAGAAATAATTGTGAGTTTCTTACAAAGTGGATGAAAGAAAGCAAGAACTACAGCTGTGGAGTCAGACTGTGGAGGCTTTAAGGGACTTTGGAAACTGTGAACCTCACATGTTCAAAGCCTTCTAGGTCATCAGGGAAAGTCCCACATCATTCCTGCAGCTCTCATGGGCTTGCCACACACGAGGAGCAGTAGTTCCCATCCCACCTATTTAGGGCAGTCCCAGTTCATCCATCCAATGTCTACTGGTGAACCCAATTCTCATTTTGAATTCTGTTGTCTCAGTTGTTTGCATAGTGCAATGCTGCTCCATTTTGGAGCAGCAGTAAAACAGTTTGGCAATGGTGCTGACACTGGCATTGGATGGCACTGTTGAGGACAGATCCATTGCCTCAAACCCAGGTCCCTGCAGACACCCCAGGTCTGAGCTGGTGCAAAGCAGTGCTGTTTTGGCACTCGCTCCCACAGGAGCAAAGCCAGCATAGAGAAGCCGTAAAAACACCGTGCGAGCCCTGTGGCTGGGCGGTGCCGGTAGCGAGCACCGCCAGCGCTGCTGCCAGCGCGAGGAGGAGAGTAGGTGCGAGGCATGCAGCTCAAAAACACACGCCCTTGTTCCTCTGACCTAGCGGGGTCTCCCCATTGCTCTGTATTTCAGCATTCATATTACTTGTGAAGTGGAAACTACATTTACTGTCCCTGTCTAACTGGAAATTTTGTAAATGATCTCTTCAATAGATTTTATTTTTAATGTTTTCTACACACTGTTAGGAAATATGCTGTTTACAGATGATTACATTTTCTAAATTAGTGCATTTGCTTCTTAGCCTTTAAGCGAAATGTCTGGAAAAATGTGTTTATATAGCCTTCAAGATAAATAATGGGGAAGTGCCTCCCTGCCAGCTCAAGACAGCTCTCAAAAAACCAGCAAGGTTTCAGCACTGGATTTATGTCAACAATGCGTGGTCATTTAAACCTTCCTTGGTCATTGTACTTACAAGGAATGTTTCTAATGCAACTTCAGAGCACGCAAAGTAAATATGTATAGCATGGCAGATGGCTTGAAGAAAACCTACTCAGTTCAATCATTAGGTCAAGCCAAATAAATTTCTACCTTCTTCAAAGAAAATTACTAGTGAGTGTCTAGGCTGAAGTGATTTTAACTTCCTTGACATCAAAGATTTAGTTATATCAAACAATAATGAACAGCTGAAAGATGTAATTTTGGTTATAAAAGGAGTGCAACACCTACGCATTCAAAGACAAAATAATTCTTACTATTCACTACACCACAATATCTAAATACTTGTGGCATTAAGTATTAGAGACTTACTTCTAGAGGAAGGCAATGGCTCTGAAGCTTAGTGCCCACTCAGCGTGTAAGGACCTTGCATTTCAGAGGAAGAGCTGCAGAAAATCTTGGTCTTTGGCCGTGCTTTTCATTGTGTTACGGATTAGTAAATGACAGTAAATGGAGCTCTGGCAATGGGAAGGTTGCTGCTGGGCCTTTGGAAGTGAAAGGGCTATTTTGTGTCTTATTTGGAGACTTCTCTTTATTTATTGGTGTGTGCTATCCAGTGGCCTGGGTAATGGGCATCAGAGGAAAGTATTAAGTAAAATAGCCATATTTTGGGTGGGGAATAACCAATGGCCGTGTTCTTAAGCATCTGAAATGTAACTGCTACTAAAAGCAAAACAATTTTTTTCTAATTACAAAATCCCAGTTTGTGAGGATGCTAAGTCATCCTACAGGTTATCACAATAGCCTTTTGGCAACTGCAGATGCTTATCTTGAAAGATTCATTTTTTACAACAAGTTGAATTCTCGGAAAAGAGACCAAACATAAAGGTGTTAGGAACCAAAGTGAGAATCCAAAAGGGTTTTCATGTTTGATTTGGTGAAGCATCCGAATGTTTGGATATTGATTTGAAACTTACTCAAGCTACTTAAATCTAGAAAATTGGTAATAGTCTCTATCCTCCCTGCTCTGTGACGGAAAGTCTTGGCACATACAGTCCCAAATTGCATTGACCTTTTTTTCCTGCCAAATTCTATTGCATTTTCATTTCTAATTTACTGTCCAATCCAGCCCCAGGGTCTCTAGCTTTTACTACCTCTCTAAGTTTCCATTTCCTGTTCAATATGTGCTTTTTCACCTTGCTTAATAGTTTTCATTTATTTCCAGTTGAGTCTCATCTTATTACTAACATTTTAGGGACTGATATATGAGATCAGACCAGAGATCCATCCATGTTGTTATTTTTTCTTCTACAATTTACCAGGTTCAGATGCTTCAGAAGGGATAGGAAAAACACAGAAATAGGTAAGTGTGGAAACCTTTGTCCATAGGAAAAATACATAGTGCATTTCTGTGCTAAAGTAAAAGGGTTTATATCCTCTCATAAAATGCTATTGAAAGAACAGCGTTTCGCCTCAGCATCCATATACATATCTACATTTTTCTGAATACTATTACATGTTCGATCTCAATAATATCCATTGGCAAAGAGTTTCACAGGTTTATTTTGAAGGTATATTGGTTGTTTCTGCCTACATTTGTAGTTGCTCTGATGATACTAGTATTATTTCACTTTTCCACTGGTTTGCTAATTTTCCAAGGTAATGCCAGTTGTGATGGTCATTAATATGCTAAATGTCACCTCCTTTAGAACAGCAAGAAAGACAGTATATAAAATGAATTACAATAAACATCTTCCTTCTACTTTTTAAGGTATATTGCTGAAAAAGGTTTTTCTCTGAAATCTGTGGTTGGAATTACTGACCTGTTTCTTACTGGTAGCTCTTTTGCATTGCCATCTTCTGGTAAGTAGCTGGCTGGTAAAGGGAAGGTATCTGTCTACATGTTCCGCTTTGATACCTCTGAGTATTCCTGATGCCATTTCTTCACTTAACTCTTCCTGATTGCACCACTTTTCTGAAAATGACAGAATGAAAATACCATATCACAGGTAAAGTAAAGAAATGATAGAATTTGTGCCTATGTACACAGGCAGGTGCTGGGCAGAAGGAGTGACAGGAGATGCTGTGTGCTTGGTGACTGGTGCCACCACCTGCATTGTCCCAGAGGGGAAGGGCTCTGCAGTGCAGCTGCTGGGGAAGGTCTCTGACCCTTTGTGTCCAGGCCGAGCTCCTGCAGAGGTCACCACGGCTCTCCTTAAAGCAGGTGGCAGGCACACAGCTCAGGCCCCACCGACCCCTCCACTGGCATGGCTGTGGGGTGACAGCAGCGTGTGGCTGGCGCTGGTGGGTTCAGCACCCACTGTGCCACCAAGGCAGACCCATCCGACTGTTCGTACCTGGCACTTCAAATCATAGAATCAATTAGGCTGGAAAAGACCTCCAAGATCATCCAGTCTTTAACCTAGCACTGCCAAGTCCACCGTTAAACCATGTCACTAAGCTCTGAATCTAAACATTTTTGAAGACCTCTAGGGATGGTGGCTTAACTACTTCCCTGGGCACCCTGTTCCAGTGCTTCACAACCCTTTCAGTGAAGAAATTTTTCCTAATATCCAATCTAAACCTCCCCTGGCATAACGTGAGGCCATTTCCTCTTGTCTTCTCAGTTGGCTCTTGGGAGAAGAGACCAATCCCACCTCGCTACAGCCTCCTTTAAGGTAGTTGTATAAAGTGATAAGGTCTCCCCTGAGCCTCCTTTTCTCCAGGCTAACCAGCCCCAGCTCCCTCAGCCACTCCTCATAAGACTTGTTCTCCAAACCCTTCACCACCTTCATTGCACTTCTTTGGACACGCTCCAGCACCTCGATGTCCTTCTTGTAGTGAGGGGCCCAAAACTGAACACAGCATTCGAGGTGCGGCCTCACCAGAGCTGTGTACAGGGAGTCAATCACTTCCCTAGTCCTGCTGGCCACACCATTGCTGATACAAGCCAGGATGCTGTTGGCCTTCTTGGCCACCTGAGCACCTTACTGGCTCATATTCAGCTGGCTATTGACCGGTACCCCCAGGTCCCTTTCCACTGAGCAGCTTTCCAGCCGCTCTTCCCCCAGCCTGTAGCGTTGCATGGGGTTGTTGTGCCCCAAGTGCAGGACCCGGCACTTAGCCTTGTTGAACCTCATACCATTGGCATTGGCCCATCGATCCAGCCTATCCAGATCCCTCCGCAGAGCCTTCCTACCCTCGAGCAGATCAACGCTCCCACCCAACTTGGGGTTGTCTCCAAACTTACTGAGGGTGCACTCGATCCCCTCGTCCAGAACATTGATAAAGACATTGAAGAGAACTGGCCCCAGTACTGAGCCCTGGGGGACACCACTGGTGACCAGCCTTCAACTGGATTTAACTCCACTCACCACGACTCTTTGGGCCCAGCCACCCAGCCAGTTTTTAACCCAACGAAGCGTACGCCTGTCCAAGCAATGAGCAGCCAGCTTCTCCAGGAGAATGTGTCGGGAAACTGTCAAAAGCCTTACTGAAGTCTAGGCAGACCACATCCACAGACTTCCCATCATCCACTGAGCGCATCACCTTGTTGTAGAAGGAGATCAGGTTAGTCAAGCAGGACCTGCCCTTCATAAACCTGTGCTGACTGGGCCTGATCACCTAGCTGTCCTGCAAGTGCCACGTGATGGCACTCTGGATGATCTGCTCCATGAGCTTCCCTGGCACCGAAGTCAGTCTGACTTGCCCGACTTCCTTGGATTTACTGCTTTCCTTTAGCACTCAGGGCTTGCCAGCCCTGCTAGACTGGTGGGACCTTTGCAAAGCTTCTTGGCAGCACTTCCTGTCTTTTACTCAGCTTTCTTTCTCTGTATCGGATGCTTTTGATCTGTGCTTGGGATTTATCGGTTTAATCAATCTAATCTCTGCAGTATCATCTATGCTAACTAAAATAATTCCTAAGAATGTTTTGTTGATCCCTATGATTGCTGAATGAGAGTGAAGCTATGTGGTAGCATAAGGGAGCATTTCTTATCTGTGATGGCTGAGTTTAGCATTTTAGAGTTTTTCTATTCCATTTTCTTTTAATCAGAGTTGTCTATTTGCTTAGAGATCAGGCCATTTTTGTGTGCTTCCTCATTGATAAAACTATGCTTTTAAATGTTCTGTAAAATCCTATTTTGTTACCATAGACTTTTGCAGGAACAAACAATTTACAAAATTACAGGGCATTGCTATGGTGAAATGCACAGAAGTAGTGCGATGCATGTGCTTTGTTTGTTGAAGTATAAAAATTGCTGATTAGTTTTAAATGTTTGCAGAGAGAACAATGCTTTTAAAATACATATATGACTAGACAAAGGCAGGACTATTCCCAGTAATGGCAATGGTAGGGTTTCAGGCCTTATGTGGTTATACCAACAGTAATGTTATATTGGTAATGCTTCTTTATGTATAAACTGTGAGCACATTGAGAGTTACTACAATAATCCTGTCTGCTAAGGACAAGCTGAAGCATTTTGGATTCCAGTGCTAGGTATCTATGGAAGGTTTTTATAATACAGTCTCAGCAGTTTGCACACTTTGGTGAATTCGTTTAGAGTAATTAGTGTAACACCAGGCTGGATTTGCAATTCTGTTTAAGCCATTTTCTTTCAAGTGTATCAAACTTTAAACATCTAAAATATAAACATCGATTTTGTTTGGATTATTTAACCTGTTCTTCCATCTTTACTGAAACCACCTTGAGTAACTTTCAGCAGGCTTTTCAGCTTAGTCATTCCTAGGCTGGAGGGAAGCCTGCCCGGCTGCCTGCCGCCTGGCTCCTCTGAGAGCTGGCAGGGGCCCTGAGCAGAGCGGGTGCAGTGGGAGGCACCTCTGGCAGCACCGCTGCTTGCCACAGCGCAAGAAAGGCTAGCAGGGACTGGACCTGCGGGCATCCTTTACTCCCATTTAGCTTATGTTTCACCTGCAAAACAGAATCAATCCACATATTTTTAATACACTTTTTCTTTTTCTTTTCTTTTTTTTTTTTTTTTTTCCTGCAGGAATGGACCAATTTTATTCTACATACCTTCTTTGGGATGTGCAGAAGGCCCTTCAATGCTATCTGGAGACACTGTGTGCCAGAAATTGCCTTGAGGGACTTTTCTTTTATGCCTTATCCTGAACTGCTTATATGGCTGTTCAGCACTCTTCCACCAGTTATTAAAGGAAGCTTGTGCTCATGCGGTGTCCTGTGAATGTGACTTGATGAACAGACCTACCGGAAAATAAGCTGAGGGAAAGCAGATTGCTGCCCTGGAGAAAATCCAGGCAGCATAGGAGTGGCATGTTGTTTTGTTTTCCAAAGAAAAATTGTAGTTGCTTAGATATAAATTAACCCTACAATACTGGCCTCCACTTTTTACACTTTGTTCATCTGAAATCATAGTCAGACATGACGAAGGGATTTTTTTGCGACTCTTGGTCTAGGTTCCCCCTTAAAATTTATTTATTTATTTTTTCCCCCAGAAATAATTTTCAGCCTTGTTCACCCGAAATAGTAATAGGAAAACAGGCAAAGCTCTTCTGCCCGCTGTGTGTGTGTTCAGAGGGATGTTTTGGCCTGATGTAACATGCAGCAGAAATTCTCGGCTGGATGCCCCGCAGTGTCAGCAGCAGTGGGGCGCAGCCGCTGGTGGGAGGTGCCGGGGCTGCAGGGCTGAGCAGGACCGAGACCCCGGGCGCGCTGCCCCACGCCTCCCGCGCCCCGGAAAGCAGCAGTGCTGTGCTAGCAGCGCGCCGTGTCCTGCCGGGCAGCGCCTGCAGCTGGGCTAGCGGCGTGGGCGTTACAGTCGCGCAGGTACCTGCAGCGGCGGACTGGTAGGGCGGCTGGGCCGGTGGCTCCCGCCCGCTGAGCCGGTGCTGGTGCCTTGCGCTGGCTGGGTGGTTCACACTGCTGAGCCGCCGTACGTTGTTGGAGATCACCAAAACGGTGTTATCTGTGCTCTTTAACTACCTTAGCTTTTACAGGTAAGATAATTCAGGGTAGCTGAGCTGCCTCTTTGAACCCAGCTGGGGTAGTCGTGTTCTCTTCCATCAGCTGGCATGGCTCCACACAGTTTTCTTGGTTAAAGTGAGTTTAAGAGATGACCTGAGCAACTGGGCAGTGTTTTGCTTCAGGCCGTTGAACTGTGGCCACTTTTCCCCTGGTGGGTATTTGAAGTTCAAGTGGTTTTCGAATCACACACGTTGAAAGTTCTCTTAAAATTAACGCTTTGCTGTTGTTCTCTCCTCATCAATAGAACTGGCCAGAAAAAAAGTGGAAAATTCATAAAAATGTCCCAAAGCAGGTTTTTTCAGATGTGTGGAGTTCTTTTTGTTTGTTTGGTTTCGGTCAAAATACCGATTCCATCGCTGGTTCCGTGTAACCCTCCTACCTCAGCCCGACTGACCTCAGCCAGGGAAAGCAAAGGCACTCACGGTGGTGGCACCAGGGGCTCCTGAGAGCGGGTCCGTGCTGTCTGCTGAAGCAGTCGCTGCCATACCAGTGGGCCGTGTGGTGCTAGTCAGAGGGTTTAAAACGGCCAGCCAAGGAAATCAGTGGGGTTTTCAATTTATCTTCAAAGCATGCAACATGCAGCACGCAGGAAGTGCGGGAAATGCGGGGTCTGTCAGCAGGGGCAGGGCTGCAGCTGAGCCAGAGCCCATGGGCGCCGGGCACAGCGCGGGGAGCGGGGATGCCCCGTGCCCCTGGCGCAGGCGGGAGGCGGAGGAAGCCAAGTGGTGCGGGTGCTGGGGGCTCACCGGTCACCTCGGCGCGTCCAGGCCCGTTAGCACGTCGAGCTCCCAGGCACGATAATGGAACAGCTGATACAGGACCTGACTAATGAATAATTAGGAAATGTATTCTAATTAGTGTCAATCAACTTGCAGGTGTGGAAAACAGGACCACTAGATAAGGCTGACTTTTTTTAATGAGATGACATGCAGTAGAGGAGGAAGGCATCGAAACAGCAGTAGTCTGCATGGCATTTGCTGACAGCAGCGTGACGCCTTGGGTGAGGAGCTAGGAGGCTGCTGGACCGTCGTGCACAGACGTAGCAGCGGCAGAGGGAGGCGACTGTGACACTGTCACCTCTGCGCGGGCCTTGGCTGGCGCCGGCCCCATCCACAGGGACAGGGGCTCGGGGAGCGGGGGTGGCACCGGCCGGCTGCTGCGGATGTGCTCTGTGAGCTGCAGCGGGCGCACGTGGGGGACAGGGACTGGACGAGGGAGAGGGACTGCGCGCAGGGGTTGCACGAGGTCACGGGGAGCAGAGGGTGGAGGACAGCGGAAGGAGCCAGGCACCGACAGGCTAGGAGGCGTCAATCTGCCACATTCAGCGGGCAAGGGCAAGGTGTGATTTGGCCTCAGCCTGCGAGTATGAACACAGGGAGCAGGAACTTGGTAACTGAAAGCTTTTCAAAGTAGCCAGGGATATAAGAAGATACAAAGCTGGAAGCTGAGATAAATATGCATTTTATGTACATCAGGAGTAATTTAATAACTGGAACATCTTACCAGAGCTAATGGCTGATTCTTCATTGCCAAAATGTCTTAATGGAAATAGGTGTGTGGTTTTCTGAGAGGGCTGCTCTAGCTCGAAAGGAATTAATTCTGGAAAGTTTCTGTGTCCAAGTCACAACAGATGCTCACAACAGCCCTTTCTGGCATGGGCCCACAATTACTTGCTCCAATTATTTTCATTGAAAGCAGGATCAGGCCCCCACCCCATGAAGGAAAGCAGGCTGCTGCTCAGTTTGGGGGGCTGTCTCAGTGCTGTGGCATGTCAGCGAGCAGCATCGTTCTCTGTGACTCTGTGGCTAATCAACATGTCAGCTAAAGTGGATTTGATTTTGAGAAGTCTTATGGACCCCAAAAAGGATCAGTAATCATTAAAATTAACCACACGCTGATTTAATCAACATATAGCTTTGTTAATTACTAGCTCTTTCTTTGTGTCCATCTGCTTTAAAGATTTTAGTGAACCTGCAGCAGATGTTCATGTAAATATAATAAGCTGGTTGCCATGTAAATATAAAATTTTCAGGAGTGTTTGTGTTGCAGACTTCCAATTTATTTGTGCTGTTGTCAGTATCGTGTATTTAGTGGCTTAAACACAAAACTGATAACTTTGTTAAAATCCTTGTTAGAGATGATTTCTGTTGTCAGGCTTTCCCTTTCCCTCGCCTCCCTCCCCATGTCCCACTTCTGTCGCTTGTTCTCAATGGGCCAGGCCCTGGAGATGTGCCACAGCATTTGCAGTGCTGTCCTGGGAACTGCCACATAAAAATGAAATAGGACCCTTCTATTCATGCTCTTTTCACGACTATAAAAAATAATTTCATGCTCACAGCAAATATGATTCATTCACCGTGAACGGTGTAAGTGTGAAGTGGTTCACACAGCGCAGCGGCGCAGGTTGGCAGCCTGCTCCCCTACCGAACGCGCTGTGCCCACAGAGGGAGCCGGCTGGGGGGGCGCCTGGCGCGGGCGCGGGGGCTGTGGGGGGACACGGCCAAATGGGGCTGGACGGGTGGGACAGACAACAAACTGGAAAGCATTTTTAAAGCTGAAGGTGCTTCTAAAAAATGAATACTGTGGCATAAACTGAAAAAAAAGCCCTAGATTTTACTCTGCTGTTACTGACTAAATTGTGTGCATGCTGCTGGATTAAATTTTTCCTAGTGAAACATAATTCTCAACACAATGGAAAAAAAAAGTACTTACAAAAGTCTTACGTTTGCAGAAGAGATCTATTTCACTGAAAATAATTATAAAGTTTAGGACTTAGATTTTGAGTCCACAGCTCTAATCGCAGATATTTTGATTTGTCAGTATGTGGGGCTGTTTCCTTGTGTGTGAGTGTTGCAGTTGTGGGTCCATGGAGACCTTTGCCTGCAGGAGCATCGCTCTGGGTAAGCTCCTCCACCAGTGGCATGCTGCAGAAGGGTGGCGAGGGCAGGTGCTGGCGCGTGCAGCAGACGGCTGCCGGGAGCAGCCGCGGCCTTTTCCTGGGAAGGGGAGGACAGCCTCGGAGCCGGGCAGGCTGGATCTTGCCTCCAAACAGGTGGCCTGGGCCCAAGGCAGAGGGCATTGCTGACGATATAGGGTGGAGAGAGCGGAGGCACCGGTGGCCATCACCTCCTCTCGAAACCTGAGCATCAGTCCTGCAACCCCGCTTTAGGAATGGCAACCCCACCCTTGGGTGAGTAAGGTTCACTTACCAAGCTTTCACCTGCCCTTGTGCGTGGGTGCTGATGTGCTGTTGCTCTAGGTTTCTGCCTGCAGCTGCACGTCTGCGATCAGGTGTCTGTCACCCCCTCGTTTCTCTTCTCTCTGTGTTCTCCTCTGTCTGTTGCAATTCTACCACTAAGAGCACTGCACGATGGCAGGTAGGGGAGTGTGGGTGCGGCTGGGGCTCAGTGGGGACCGTGAGGGGTGCTGGGGGCAGCTCTGGGCTCTGCCCTCCAGCGCTGGGGCCAGGAGCCTGCTGTAGCTGGGGCCCTGGTGACCTCCTGCCCCTGCGGAGGGTCCCGGGCTCCTACAAGCAGACTGCAGCTGCTTTTCTGTGCAATGTTGTCTTTGCTAGGGAAAATGAGACAGCTCCAGGCCAAAGAGACCTGGACTGCAGAGCTGTGCCCCTCTGGGCATGGAGCACCTCTTTGGTTTCCAGTAAGTATTGGGAAAGCTGTCCCAGCGTGATGCCTAAGGGTTTCCTCCACGGCCAAGTATTTTGGCCTTGAGGCTTCTTCTTCTTTTAATGCAGTCATAAAAGTATGATCATTGTCCGTTCTGTGTACAGACTGATTTGGGAGTGGTCAATACAACGGTTAATACAGCTAGGACCCAGTTCAAAATTACCTCAGTAGGAATAAGGCATGTAGAAAATTTGGAAATCCTGGCTCTGTACTTGCCTGCATTTGATCTTTGCTGGACCGAAACAGTTTTATTGATGCAATAGCCCAAGCGTCCTTTGTGAGCGCAGTCTGACAGCTGGCTCTTGTGCTGTGGAACAGGACCTGAAGGCATGGTGTGAAGTGGAGCAGCTAAGAGGTAGCCCCAGCAGGGCCATCTTGAGCAGGACGCCCAAGTCGACAGTCCCTGTCCTCTGAGAGAGCCCCAGCCTCACCCACAGCTGGTGTGACTGGGGGGACGCGTGGGGACAGAGGTTTGGCTGGCACAGCATGGCACGGCTTGGGGATGGACGTGAGCACAGGCGATACAGGCGTCCTGTCCTGCAGAGCGTGTTTCCAGTGCCTGGTGAGAAGTGCTCATCTTCCTTCTGCGGGAGCGGTAAGCAGCGTTTCAGATTGAGCCTCCTTGCCATCGAGATACGAACGTGAACTGAAGTGGTGGGGGTAAAGGTCTGGGCAAATATTTGGGGATAAATGCCAGCAGAGCATTATGAAATGATATGACTCTCCATGGAAAGGAGAAATGACTTGACAACTATACAATCCAAACAGGTAACATGAGTAAATACCTCTGCTCTATTAAATATTCTACTTTGCCTTTAAAATTCACATTTTATCATAGGGAAACAAGTGGTTGTCTGAAGGAAGCAAGGTGGGAGCATTAGTGTGTCACCAGCTGTAGCGAAAGGCTAGTGCTGGTCATGATGCACAGCTTGAGCCAGGCTGGGTTTTGGGGCGGCTCTGCACGGATGTGGGGTGGCCGCACAGCCACAAATGTGCCGCTGCGCTCCGAGTCAGAGCCCTGCAAACAGGCAGTGTCGGCTGTGGCTGTGCCCAGGTGATGATCCATTTTCATCTGGTGATGAACCTGACAAAAGGCACCTCTGTGGCGCTCTGAGCCCTCATGGGAGCTAATATAATATGTTCAGATTGTGAATTCAGGGAGGAATCTCTTTTTTGTTAAGTTTGTGCAAAGGAGGTCCTGGTCAATGAAAGGGATTCCTAAATGTGACTGCAGTGCTGTTAAGTGATAATAATCCCAAAGGTAAGCAAACAACAAAGGAAGAAAGTCACTGTTCAACAACAGATGATAAAAAAACCCACTGATTCTCAAATTCACTTGGCAATGTCAAAGACATACAGCTGTACCCCCTGCTTAGGATGTGCAACCTGCAAATCCTCTGCCTCTGCCTGACCATGCCTGGAGTTATGTCTGGAAAACAACGAAATCCCAGCAGAGCCCCACAAAAGCCAGCATTGCTCTGGTGTCACCCCTGCTCCAGTGCCCACCCCGGGCAGACGAAATGGAGAGGCTCCTTCCCTGCCTGGCAGAGGAGCCGGTGCGGTGCACACGGGGCGGGCTGCTGGGCAGGCACCACGGGTGTGCGTGCCACAAGTACTGGTGGGATGGGTGCCCAGCTGCTTTGCAAAGCCTTCCTCACGATGGATTTTAAAGTCAGTTAGAAATGAGTGGTTACTAATATCACATGATGGCATAACGTGAAAACTGACAAAATGCAGAATTGCATATTCATAATGGTTTTCTAAATTTTCCATCTGCCTTCTTCTGCAAATAATTCATCTAATAAAAAACAGGACCGCAGCTTCAGCTTGTGCTGCTCTCTGGTCCATTGCATGCGCTGTTGCTGCCCAGAGCCACCAGTTGCAGAGCTGGGGCTGCGGGGACGCCCCTGCCTTCCTCCCCGGGGCCCTGCGGGCCGGTGGCCGTGCTGTGCGCCCCAACTGCCTGCTCCCGCTGCGCACCACGGGGCTGCCGTGCCGGGCTGCTGGCGGACGGACCGCTGACGCCAGCCCCGCTGGCCGCTCTGCTTTGCCCCGGTTTGGTGCTTCCGTCCTGATCAAACGTTTGCAACCTGGCACGCGTGCCTCCTCTCCTGCATGAATTTGTCTTTGCAGAGCATTATCCAGCAGCTGATTCTGCATGCTTGTTGAAGGTGATGTGAAAAATGAAACGTATTTTGGTGCTGGTTGGGGGAGTAGAGGGAAAGATGGATCGTAACACAAAGTTTCCCACAGACAGCTGAGTTGTCTTTCATTTCCGTTGACACTTGAAAAGATTCTTTCTGATTTCCTCTCATTTTTTATCTTCTGAGGGTTTTGGTTTCATTTAGCTATGCATTGGCAATGACTTCAGGAGCCTAGAGAGGAGGATGAGAGTGAAGGCAGATCATTAAATACCTCTCCTCAGGCTCCTTTTCATCCATGCGGTCCTTAGATTGGCCACTGCTGGCATGAAATTCACACGTGCAGGAGAAGGTTTACTGCTTTTCAGGGAAGGGAGCACAAAGAAATAGACACCAACAAGTGACAGGAGAGTCCCGAAGCAGAGGCTGCCACTCCTTCCTGCCTTTCCCAACATGTGCACGAGTAAGCGGTGATGAGCAGCATGCTGGGGCCGGGCAGAACTCTACATCCCAGCAAGGCCAAGTCAACGTCAGCAACAAAAATTAGTTTAATGATGATAGAAAGTAATCAGCAATGGTGAGTTTATCTAAACCAAACTCATTACATTATTTATATAAATAAGTATTTTTACAATTTCTAGTAATCTTTGCATAATACCTGCTAGGATTGCTATTAGTTTAATACTAAAAATATGCCCTTCTTGACTGAACACAGCAAACATTAGAGAAGCTGCCATTTCCCACCACAATTGAGTCTTACTACATCAAATTATTAGATTTCACATGACAGTGGAAATTAATAGCAAGAATAAAATATAATTGAAACTGAAATGAAACAAAATCTTACAGATGGGATACTAGCTTCAACTTCACACTGAGTGTCTAAGGGAATCACTGTGCATTTTTTAATTCTTTGACTCTTTTCCATAAATATTTTGACATGTTCAGAAACTTATCTTCATTTTTAAGGCTGTTCGATTATCACATACTCATGAGTCCAAATTCAAAAGTTTTTACTTGTTACTTGCCATTTATTCAGAAATAAATTTCCAACTGGATGTCCATGCTGTGGGCTTACGCACTTCATCGTGGCCAGGCTGGCGCACGGTGCTCCCGCTCCCCTGGGCAGCGCCGCTCTCTTAGTGTCAGCGCAAAGAAGCTCTGTGCTGACAGTACGGCCGATCCATGGTGTGTCTTCTCTGCACGTTGCTCCTGCCCGGAAGCCCTGGTAACTGTTCTTTTTAAAAGAAGGTATTTATAATTTTATACCATATTGATATGTAAGTTAATAGATTCGAGACCTTCCCTTTTGCATCTGGTTCTCTTCAACCCTGTCCTTTTGTATATTACATTTCTCTTGTGTATGTAATTAAAAGCTAGCCCAAAGTGTGTAGGAAATGAAGGACTATTAAAAGCAGGAGGAAAGCCTTTCATTTTGTGCCTGTGTCCCAAGACAGCGCTATGTTGACTGAGAAGACGGCTTCTTGCCAATGGGAATGCTTGCTTCTGGAGGCTGGTGCCCCAGGCTCAGCCCTGCAGGCTTTTGCCCAGGCGCTGCACGTGTGCACGCCACTGATTGCTCCCAGGCACAGAAGCAACGCAGCCCTGGCCAGGGCCAGCGGGCGCCCATGTAGGGCTGGGGCTTGGTTTCCAAGGGCTCTGGGCCAGGCCCCCTTTGGTGCTCTCTGCAAATGCTCCTCAGTGACCTACTGTGATGGTGCTAAGCCTCTTGCTGTTAGAGAGGAATTAGAATAACTGTGGGACACAATGTAGGAAAAATCCTGTATTATTTCCTCCTTTATAATTCATATTTCTATAATATCCTTTAATTTCCTCTAAGCTCCTTAAGTGCCTGTGAAACTGAAGAGTTTGGATCCTTTCTGCACTGTCTTATTATTGAGTTGTGAAGTAGGTGGTGCTTCCAGTACTGATCCAGGTGAACCTTGGTAGCTGTGCCAAGGGGGGGCTGGACTGTTCAGTACGGTAAGAGTTATTTTTGAAATGCTCTCTGTGTGTCATTGCTGATTGTGAGGAAAGACAAGAGGTGCGTTTGCTTTATAGTTTCCCTTTTCTATGTGAATTTATGGGGAGTATTACAGGAGCTCCTTCCTCCTTCCTGAGGCCTTTCCTCAATTCGATTCATTCCCATGTTTTTGTGTGGCTGTTGGTGTTGGCCACATGCATTGCAGATGTCAAAGGAGCTTATACTTCAGGTGTAAGCAGTGGAAAAGGTGTCCTTTTACCAGGTGGACTGAGCAGAGGGTGTGGTAGTCATGTCCATCTCTGTTTGAAGGCCATGAAGACAAATAACTCTTCAGCATCCTGAAGCACACCGTGCTTCTCCTCATCAGGAAACAGGTTAAATATTTCTTTATTGACAGATCTGTGGATTGTATGGTTGATGATGTATCATGATCCCCTAATATGACCTCTTGCATAAGAGAAGCTTTAAAATTAAACCTGTAAATCCTTCCTGAAGCCCTTTCCCTTATGATTAAGTAAGAACGTATTACCTAGAAAAAAAATCTGTTTTGGCTTAGTCAGAATTGTATCATATCTTCACAGACATGAACATTGTTTTGTGTGCTAAGTTGGAGTCATCTACCATCAGTTTAAGTCACCTTCTGAGCATTTCAGGGTAAAATGAATCATTGATCTCCCTAAGTCTCTTACTGCAAGGAGGCTTCCAGATGCAAATTATTCTTGTGTGTCTCCTCTGTGTTGTTTCTAATGTTTCAGCACAATTTTGATGTGCTGATGACAACAGAGGGTTCAGTATTTCACTGCCTCTCTCACAGTGGAGGTGGGTAAAGTTTTTCAACCTGCATTTTTTCTGCTTTAAAAGAATGAAAAGTTAAATCCAAATTACTATGTGCTTTGTCAAATTGTCTACCAAGCATTCTGTTCACAAATAAAGACAGTCTCAGAACTTTTCTTCAGATACTTTCATTTTCAAACATTGTCTCCAGACATTTCCCATGTTTAAATTATTAAGTGTACCCCCTATTATTTTTACTTTGGTGACAATGCTGAATACTTTTGCTTCAAGTCAACCTTACACATTTAAAAACATATTTTTCAATTCAGCCAGCTAATTTGATCTCCCGAAAATCAGTTTTTACAAACCTCATTTTTTATCTTCCTTTCTCTTGATTTGGGAGTCTATGATAGATTGTTATGTCTAAACCTTATATGTTTTTATAGACATGATGTCAGGAAGAGATAAATTAAAAAATGATTAACCACAATATCACAGATTATGTTTTTGAAGAACATCAAGCCAATGAATGATAAAAAATGGGATAAAGGAGTTTCAAATTGCTTGAGTGGCTATTTGGTAGTTGTATTTATTAATGCTGCAAATCAGTACAAATGTTCAGAAGAACCAAATTTACCGGCTTTATTTCTTCATTTGAATAATTACTGCCAATAAATATCTCATCGAGCCCCCATTTAGAAAGCCATTTTCATAAAAGTTAATGGCCAGATCTGCGGTTACAGCCCCACGCGCAGCTGGCCGCCCGGCCCCCCCTGCGGTGCTCCGTGGCTCCCACGCGCCTCTCGCGCGGCACCTTCTAGCTTCGCGCGGAGCGGCCCCGCGGCGGCTCGCTTGCCTTGCACGCGCCCCTCGTGCCGGCGCTGCCTTCGCCACGTCCTGCGCGTCCCCGGTGACTTCCTGCAGTGGGAAGGCTGCTGGCCGGGGCGCAGGAGGAGCATGCCGCGGGCACCCTGATTTTCCTTCTCAGCAACGTCACCGATCAGCACCAGGAAGCATGAATTCCTCTCTGTGCAGGCTGCTACGGAAAGGTCCAAAAACGGCATTAGGGGAAATCCACCTGCTGACCGGAGCCTTGCTTCCTGCCGTCAGCCCGTTTGTAGGGGAGTAACCTTGGCTGCAGCACACACGGAGCCCCAGGGGCACCATTCGTTGCCATCCTTACAAGCCCAGCAGTCTGGCCAGAAGGGCCAGAAAGCCCCAATGAAACGCTTTGCGAAAGAAAACAAACCAGAAATAAACACATTTCAGTTTGGAGAACAAGTCTCTGCTAGGGAAACAAGAAAGTCATCTTTGCGACCTTTGCTTCTTCTGCCATGTCTGCTAAAATATTTGGATATGCTTTTTGAAAAGCTTGGACTACAAAATGCATACACCAGATTCTCCTTCGTTAGTTCAAAAAATAAATAAGAACAGAACGTTTTCTTGCTTCCTGACTAATTGCATGCCAAATTGCTTTACAATTGCACCAGCGAATGCCCATTTCATTTTTTTTTGTCTGAGTGAGAGGTTTTTATCTCTAGATGCTTCCCAGAAAGGAATTTTCATAACAAGAGTCTATTAAGAGATGCTTACAGACTTCCAGGCCATCTGAGAGGTTACAGAAAAAAAAAAAAAAAGCTGAAAATGGTGTGACATGGTACACACGCCAGCTAAAGTGTCCGTTGCTATAGCAAATGAAGGAGCATAACTAACCTCTAACACAGCCTGCTTTGAAAATCTGTGTGGTTTGTTAAGGCTCTTTTGTTCCGAGGCATTCATTTTCTCCATTTCTGCTGCAGTTTGCTAAACTGCTCCCAAATTATTGGAATTTATAGTACAGAAATGGTGACACATGTTAGGTATGATCTGTGAAACCTTGAAAAAACTGTGAGTAAATCTTCCATGTCATCCTCACTAACACATTAGTACATTAATGCAACATTTGTGGAGAAAATTTCAATGTTTTACTTTAATTTATTTTTTAGATTAAAGATGGATCAGATCTAGAGGAGAGAAAGTACGGGTTATCCAAGCTGGAAGCCTTTAAACTTCTGATTTAGGGTAATGTCTCAGGGTTCCTGCTTGCTCTAAGCTTTTATTGGTTTGAATGCACCCCCACACTGTCTCTTTCCCTGATGCTGTTGCTACTGTCCCACAGTGTGTGCTTTTTGTGTTATTCTGACATGCAGTATTGCCACCCAGGTTGCAACAAGTCCTCAGAAGCAGCCTGTGGGCTGGAGCTCCAGCTTTCCAAGAGCGCTGACCTTCCAGGGAATGGTCTTGTGGAAGGTACAAAGAAAGCAGTTGTAAGTTTCAAATATAAATACAAGCAAATACATGGTTTTCAAAAGTAACTGATATTTACTTTAGCTAGCACAGGAAACAAACCTAGTCAAAACACTGAAGAACACATTCTGTTGCTTGCTGTGGAAACAAGTGACTTGCATGAACTGAGGATCAGTCTGGGTTAATGGTCACTGGCTGGGTTAAAAAAGCAAAAACTGGTAGGCATAGAAAAAAACAATTGGCTGTCTGAAAGGTATAGAAAATTCCCAATACAAAACACAGTCAATTACTATATAACCCAAACTGTTATAATTTTGTAGAAAGAAATAAGCTGGTGAACATACATAGATGTCTGTTCAGATTCAGTTGCGATAACGAGCTATGGAGCTGATGTTAAACTAGAGTGAAGAGAGCTTCCAGAGCTGAACGTGAGGAGTTGCACTGACATCGGCTTGCTGCCCTGGTCTGCCCGGCAGTGCCCGCAGCGCCCGCAGCGCCGGGTGCTGTAGCCAGGAGGCTGCAGGGTGTTGCCAGCTGAAGTGCAGGAACCCAGCAGAGAGCAAGACTTCCCAGGGTGCAGGTTAGCGGCAGGGACCTGCAGCGCCCGGGGCCACGAGCGAGCTGCCAGGGGACCTGAGGCAGCTTCAGCAGCAACAGCTTCCTTGTCTGCATAGAATCTGTGCAGAATAAGGAAACTACAGGTATTGCTACTCTGGTATCACCAGGTGTCAGAGTACTGTTCTGTAACGGTGAGGATTTACTGCCCTGATGTCCTGCAGGGTGGAAAGGCCATACAAGCAATGCCACTGAGAAGAGTAGTTGTGCCTCTTAAAAGGCTCCATCCCACCAGCCTTGGAAAAACACTGTTTTTCAGCCCTGCAGTGAGTTTGATTTGGACCCTAAGAGGACAAACAAGCATGAGCAAAGCCCCCTGCCAGCACAGTGGGAGTTTTCCCCAGCTGGGAAGGGCCCTGGCTCGGTGTGGTTGGATTTATGGTGTAGCTGTCAGATAGCACGGCTCTGGCAAACAGCGATGAAGTGCTTGTACTAAAGCAGCTGAACTAAAGCTGAACAGTGTTAAAACCTGACATTTTAAGAGAGCAAAATAAATAAAAAATTACTCACAGTTTCACTACAGCCTGAGCAGAACGTGTACTGCTCCTAACGTCTAAGAATAGCGGTCACCCATGTACAAGGAAAGCTCTTATGAGTTAGTCAGTTGGGAAATAAATCTAAAAGTCAGGCTAACCGGCAAAATATTGCATCTGCTGGAAATGAGTATGCTGCAGCACTTTATTTCTCTGAAAGCAGGTTGATTGTAACTGACGTCGTTGGTCCTTACAGGCACCGCCATTTGGGTACGGAAGCTCCGGTTCCCAAGCGGTTTGCACTTCTCACAGTGCTGGTCATGACAGCTCGTGCCACACACCCCGATGGCAAAGTCCATGGGACAGGAGCAGAGCTGCGGCTGTGCAAGCCCGTGCCCATCTGTCCCGCGGGCACGCGGCCGGGCGCTGATGCTGGTGCCAGGAGCTGCCCTGGCCACAAAGAGCCCCGCTGCTGGCCCCGGCCCTGTGTGCACCACGGGACAGCCGTCCTTGCACCGCACAGACCCTCCCGGCACGACGCACATGTCGTGGTTTTCTTGTCCCGACTTGTCCTGTCATCTTTTACTATAGTATTCCCTTTTTGGCTTTTTGGAAAGATCAATTCTCTTACTTGAGTGTGTTTTGACCCATCAAAGAAATAAAGAAATAAAGGACTTATAATAAAAAAAAGATTACATGCTACGGAAACCCAATAGAATTAACATTGAAGACTGTGTTTATACTAGACTTTTATTTCTTTTTCACTTTTTTAGATTGTGACAGAAGCATATAACAAAGAGAAAGGAGAAATATATACTGCATCTCTCAGCGTGCGCATATCTTAATAAAGTTTTGAATGCCATTAAACCCCAAACCCCCAAATCTTGAGCTTCAGTGGAGACTGCGATCAGCTCCTTTGAAATTATAATAAAAATCTATAAATCTAAAAAGTACAACTGGAGAATGAGCATTTGAAATCTGAAACTATTGTGCCCATAGGACTAATTACGCTTTGCAAACTTTATCACAACATTGCTGTTTATTTAAAGTTAGCAGCACGAGAACTCGATCATAATGAATGGTGACTATTATGACTCATGCATACAAACATCTATTTTCTATAGAAAGTGACAATTAAGGGCTCGTAATGGATTTTGATTGTTTTAATCTCTCTGCCAGGACACTGAAGAATTAGAGACACTGTGAGCGTAAAGGATGCTGAATACCTGTCCCCTGATTGAACGGGACAACTCTGTTTTCCACAACGGATGCGGGGAGGATTTACTCACTGTGAAGTATGCTGTTAACTCTGGAAAGGGGAAGCTAATGATGCCAGCCTATCAAAGCGATGGAAATGAAGAGCACACATCTCCAAAGTTCCCTCTTCTTGAACCCTTCTGTGGACACCCTGAGATCCATGTGACATGTAAGGGTTTTCTCAGGTGTGGTGGGTAAATGCTGGTACTTCTCCCAGCAGGTGCACACACTGCGGTAAAGTACTCGAATTGCTCAAAATGCTGAGTCAAGGCATCGCAGTATGAGGAGAGTTTCGTGGGTCAGGATAGCAGTCCTGTGTAAGGATAGCAAAACTTGGAGCTAATTTTCTGGCTTACTAAAGATAAAGATGTAAGAAGCCTTTTTCTGTCTACTTGTCTGTGCATCTAATCTCATCAAGTGAAATTGTCTGTTCTTAGGAGTCTAGCTCCTATTTAAATATGAATAATCTGGGATTTATTGTCTCTCTTGTAATTTCATTTTTTGGGGGTGAGATTTCTCTTCTTCCCTTCTTGCTCCCACCTTGTCATTTTTATATAATCAGGAATTTTTCCATATGTCTGCACACTTCTAGGATTTATTGTCCTGGGACATGTCATGTCTAGGATATTCCTTGACACCCGACTTATTTCAAAATCTCGTGCAAAGCTCGGGCTTGTTGTCCTTGCGTGCTTTGCGGTTGGTTTGGTGCATCGTGGCTCTGCCAGCCGAGCCCACGCTCACACGGTGGCACGGGAGCCTTGCGGCGCCGTTCCCAGGCTGCCGGCGGCGGGGCTGGGCAGCAGCACGGAATCAGCGCGGCTGCGGCCCACCCTGGCTGAGGCTGCCCGCTCCCCCACGCGCAGGGCTCTGGGGGGCTCCCTCTGGGGTGCTCTCATGGGGAGCTCGGCTAGGACAGGCTCTCGCTTTGGTGGAGCAGGCTGGTTCCAAACTTCATACAGACGGCACTTCGGGTAGGAAACGCTGGGTCATCCGCAGGTGCAGGGTCCAGATCAGAGATGTCTCCCACCAGAGTTCTTCCCATGCCAAGTCTGCATCTGCAAATGATGTCCAGAAAGCTGAGACAGAGAAATCAGGCTTTTATTTGCTCATTCCTGAGTGCGTCGCATTTGATTTGACACTACTGAGATTGAGGTCACAAGCCATGCCCTGGTGAAGTGAGAAAACAGTGCTGGCAAATACTTTAAAAAGCTAAAAATACTAAATTAGATAAAGAAAATCCTCGAGAGAGGATGTTAATATCATTATCATTTCCTCATTTCCTCACTTGAATATTTTGTCACCTCCTAAGCAGACACGGCTACAAGTCAAAACGATCAGCTTTGCAAAGGCTGGCAGAGCCTATGCTATGGAGGTTTTTTGGCATAGAAACTGAAAGCATCTTGCATCATGAATGTTTTCGCATCAGACTACTTCAGCTAGCATTATGGGTAGGGATGAGAAGAAGTGTCTCTGGGAGAGGCAGGCAGGTGTGCAGTTTCAGGAATGGCTCGGAGATTCCAAAGCGCTAGAAAATTTGCACTGGATCGAAGGCAAGGGAACAGGCATTAGAAGGGGGCTGGGGCAGCAGTGATCCTCCTTGCAGCAGTCATCTCTCTTGTTTGAGGCTCTTTCGCTGCCCAGTGCCTGGGGTGGCCTTCTGAGGAGGTGATGCAGAACACGAGGGCTCATGGGGCATAAAGCAGGATGGTTATTAAGGGAGGAAACATACGAGAGTCGCGGTAGCTCTCCCACGACTGAATACTGCGGTGGCAGCGGGGGCTTAGAGCAGGCGAGGCTGGAGCATTTTATGCATCAGAAAGGCACAGGAGGAAGAGCTGTTTGCCGCTCGCTGACAGTGCTGGGATTTGCTGAGGGACCGCTGACACAGACGTGGCCCAGGGGTGCGCAGGGCTGCTCTGTGTGAGAAATCCCTGCCTGGAGCCCCCCGGCTCGGAGACGCAGTGCCAGGCGTGAAGGCTGAGCGGAGAGCCGGCCGGCTGCCTGCAGGCTTGCCGGGAAAGGCGACCTTTCCTGCTGTCATTGAAACGTCTCACGCTGAGAAACTGATGCTATCAGAGCATGTTGGATACCCTGGGAAGCACCTAATACAACGTGCTCGTGAGAGGGAATGCGCATATCAGAGGGTGGTATTAGCGTAAGTTGCAGAGGCTGGATCGAAGCACTGACGTGCCCGGGGACGAAGCGGGCGCTCAGGCCTTGGAGAGTCAAACCAAGTCCTCAGCAGACGCGGTTTGGATTTCAGTGACTCCCTGTAGAACTCCTCAGAGTTTGGTTTTCTCTCCTCAAGGATCTTTCTACGAGCAGTGTGTGCCAGATGGGTGCCTCACAGATGGGGAAAAAAAATCCCCACACCTGGAAATGGTAAATTTGGCTGTTTCCTTTTAGGAACCAGTTTTCTGCCAAATACTTTTCGCACGTATGGAAAAGTCACCTGTGATGTGCCCCAGACAATTTGAGATGTTTAACTTGCAGAAAGCATTTGATCATTAATTTGCACTCTTTTGGAAGTGTTGAAAAAATCTTGCTTCCATTGGCCAAGAGAGATTTACATTTCCCTTAATGCTCCTGCAAATTGATATTATAAATACTTACAGTGTAAAATAAACTTATATTGTAGCTTTCCCATTTTGCTTACTCCAGTCAATCCTATTTAACACCATCCCTGAGACACTAATGTAACCAATGTACACTTCATTTTATGATGAGGTTCAGATTTGGCTTGAAGTTGCCTGAATGTTTCTCTAGAGGAAAACTGTGTACTGGTGGGCAACACAGCCAGGTTGGCTAATCCTCCTACTTAGTATATGACTGCTCAGAGTGGTAGTCTGGTTATAAATGCACAGAAAAGGCATCAATGCTAAAACGATCTCTACTTTCCTTCTGCGGCTCCTTCCATGGGTCACATAGCAATGCGGGCAGGGGCCTCCTTATGTTTAGCATACAAGGTCCAAAGATTGGATGCTGCAGCTGTGGAGCTCTAGGGTAGAGACCAGAAGTTACCATGAAGGTTACCAGCATCTGCAAGGGTTTGTCTGGGGAACCTGCAGATTTTCCATTGTTTGGTGCCTTTTAAATAGAGACTGGATCTCCCTCTGTAAAGCACAAGCTTCAGCTCTACCAGAAGCAGTGGTTTCTGCGGAGGCGTCTGTTGTTGACATGAGGCAGAGGGGCCGGGCAGCTGGTCACTCCATGAGCAACAGGCAAGCCAGCCTGTGTGGGTGTCGGTGGGTGTTCAAGCATGTGTAGACATGCCAGGGTCTTGTCCCACCTCTGTTTATGGGAAGTGGGAGCTGAGCCACAAAGTACCAAACATCTCTCAGACTGCAGAAAGGAGGGAATGGGATATAGCAACAGTTTTTCTTCCATTCCTTCATCTGCCGCTGGTTCAGTCAATGAGAGCACACCTCTGGGTTCCCTGCACTGGTACTTTCTCCCTGGAAAACAGGGCAGTAGTACTTAGGAGAGGTGCAGTCTTATACTCAGGGATGTCCACAAAGTGACTTACTAAAGACAAGTGGCCTGGGATCAGTAGGTTTCATTCTGTATGTGCATAACTTCTGGAATTCAAACAGATGCCTGCTGTTACCAGTAAGTACTGTGCAAACCTTGTTTTGTAAGAGAGGAGGAAGAGGAGGTCAGATTACAGTCTATGATGCTAATTACATTATATTAGTCTGCCAATATTTCCCACGGACAGACAGGAGCCCTGGTATCTGTTTATTTGCACAATTAATTTCATAATGAATTCACTTAGCTTATGCAGGAAGAAGAGTGAACTATTTGTTAGCGTTTGAGGCAGTGATTTAAACTGCCAGAGTCCAGCATTATGATTGCTACTCTTAGGCTTCACAGTTGCAGTAATTTACAGTGGAAGTCAGAGACATCTGCAAGTTAAAAGCAGCTCTCCTGTGAGGAGGATGTGACAAAGTTTAAGTAGAAAGCTGATCCCCTCTGCAGGAATTCAAAGATGCATCTCGATAGCTGTAAGGCCTTGTCGGATGTGGGTTTTGGCCTTGTGCTTTCAAATTGATATTCTGGTGCTGAATCTAGGCCAGCTTCACTTAAAGTTTGTTTCTTTTTATATTGTCTCGCTTGTTTAATTATTGAGCTCAGCTCTACAATGGTTTGACTCCTTTTGATGTGTGCCAGCTGCTCTGCAAGCAGGACTGTATTTGAAAATCAGGCTAAGGAAAATGCTGGTGGAAAATGGATAAAACATCAATTATTTTGTGAGACAACAAGAGAAGTGCTGTGTGTGCAGTGTCATCCGTGAAGGAGTACGTTGCTGCAATACGCCGTGCGTGAGCCTGCGCTGTGCAGCAGGCTGCCGCGATTCACGGGAGCGGAGTGCTGCGGGGCGGTGGGAGCATCGTTTGCTTCTTCGTGGCTTCAGAGATCCCAGCAGCGGGGGCAGCCATAAGGGAACCCCAGTGTTTATCCTTCTGGATCTATACCATATCGCTCCTCCAGCTACCATGGGTGGACAGCATGCCACAAATGTAACCCTGGTAACTGGGAGCGATAAATCGGGAGCGAGCCAGGGAGAGCAAGGCTGGTGTGAGCTAGTGCTGCCTCAGGCAGGGAGGAGTAGGTGATGGATACCTGCCCTGTGGGATGTGGGGGAAGAAGGATATAATTCTGTTCATAGACACTAGGGATTATGATTAAAACTATATACAAACAGTCTCTTCTGTGCAGTGCGCTTTGAGGGCTCAGCCTGAGAATATTATTGAACCATTTCATAAAAATATGATACAATTCCTATTCAGCAATGACTTTCAGCAGCAGCCCGTGCAGGAGGAAGGGCTCCATCCAAAGTGTGCTGCAGTTAATTGAAAAACTCCTCTTTATTTCAGTAGGCTTTGGATCGGGTCCTTAGAAAGCAATTTGGGTAGTGAGGTGAGAAATTTGGGACGACCAGCGTATCAATAGCATGAGCATTGAGCTCCACAATTTTCACTTCAGTTCACAAAATAAATTCCAGTCCAAATGCTAAGCAGCTGATCTTCCAAACATTGCCAAGGCAGATGCAGATACTAAAAGGTACATTTGTAAATGGGTCTTTTTAATGCATCTCTCCAGTGTGTTATTTTTGTACTTTATTCTGAACTTGGTCATGGATTTGGATTTTAGTTACTGCCCTAAGGTCATGCTCTGGCTGTACCAACACCTGTTAGACCCAAATTTTAATGTGCAGGTGAGAGGAGGGTGGGCACTGGCGGGTTTCTTGCTGCTCTACTGACCCAATCTCATGTTTCTGGGAGAAGCCAGCACAGAAGCAGAGGCTTTATGCAAGACCTTCTTTCAGTGTGATCCACACTCCTGTTTTCCTTTCAGTATTGATCTCTAAAGCCCAGCATCCATGGAGACAATACTGGGCCTTGGTGGCGTAGTGCCGCAGCAGCACAGCACGGACACGACCGCGGAGCTCCATTTCCCCGGCACGGTGATGGCACGTGCTGGTGCTGGTGGTGAGGGTGGCACGGGCATTAGCTGAAGCAAAGCGCTTTCGCGTTGAGCCCAGGCATGTGAACATCAGCATGCTCTGAACAGTGGTGCCTACTTAAAGAGGGAGCACGGGTGTTACTGAGGACATCAGTAGCTTCATGTTTCACATCTTGGTGGCACGATTTTCCTAGGAATTGTTGATCACATAAAATGAGATTCTGGACAAAATCACCACAGCTTGCATTCAGAACTTCTCTGAAAGAGAAAACAGAGGGGGAAGCTTCTCTCTGCTGCTCTGTTCAGTGCACACGAAGGTCCATTTCTGGATTTAGGTACATAAGCAGGCAATTAGATGGGGGTTAGTACCACCAGCCTTTCCAGAGACTAGTCACTTCACAGTCCCTCTGTCTTAGGAAAGAAAGAAAGAAAGATGTTTCAAGAGATTAATTCAAATTATTATCTGAAGGTGTGCATCTCTTTTTCTTTCTATCTAATGCAAGGATGGTTGGACGTCCTGCACACTTTTGCACCTGTGCAGGGGTCCAAACCCCAGGATGCTGACGGCTTTAGTTTTGCAAGCACCAAGCTTCTGCACCTGTCCAATAACCTCTGCCTCTGCAGCATGTTCTCAGGTGTTTGTGAATGTTGATTCCCAAATGTCACGGTTGCCAGATATACTTCATAGCAGTTCCCACTGATGCATACCTGGGCACGCTCGCCCAGCTTGCTTCCTGCCAGGTGAGGTGGAAAGCACGGTTGCTGAGTGCTGATGGCCAGACTGCTTCCCCTTTTGGCCATGCTGGGATCAGCTCCAGATGCCCGTCAGGCATTATTCTACAGCTTCATCGTTGTCTGCCAACCTGAAATATTTCTATTTCATATTTAGTCTTGTAGGAAAGTCTTGCTTTTGTTGTTGCCTTGTAACAGTAAGACGGGCACGAGTGCTTGGTGGGACCAAAGAAGTAACGAGAAGATCATAAATATCAGTTATAGAAAGAGAAGTTACTGGATTCCTGCGGCAATTTCCTATGGTAATAAGCATCTAGGAGGATATTAAAAGTGTCATTTGGGCTTTAAAAGTAATAATAATTGAAATAGGTTCTGGCATCTTTTATAACAACAGAGCTAACAACTATGACTGTAGGTATTTTAAAAGAAAACAAACACATTAAAAAATTAGCTAATTGAATCTCCAGTATGCTGATGCTGCTAGAATTAATCTGAAAAAATATGGCATTAGTAGCGTGTTTTTGCACAGTTATAGCTCGTTGGAGATGATGGTTGACATAAAATGAAGAGGATGGCTGGGATGGGCTCATCTGGGAAGCAGCCAGCGTCCACACCAACTGGCACCCAGGCCCAGCCCCATCCCGCCCAGGTGCAGCCCCACCCAGGTCCCTCGTGGACAACATTTTTGCAAACAAACAAACCAAAAAAATTGACCCCAAATCACAATTTTTTAAGCCTCATGTGTTGTAAACATTACCTCTGTGAGGCAGAGGATATATTTAAATATCTATAGCACTCTTCTGAACACTCTATCATGTCTGGCACAGATACACGCACTTTATAAAACGTGTCAGCGTTTCTCTGAATCTATTTCGTTTAACCATCGGAGCTACATGCCATGAACGCTTAACTTGGAAAGCCCTTTCTTCCTTCCTGCATATTTATGCAGGCGCAGCCCTGTGTTTACGCAAGGTCTGATGCTACACTTCCAAATGCACTCAGTCCCCACTTGGGCACCACAACAGATTAACAGGTTTTTAAAAGCATTCAGCACATCGGGTGATCCTCGCGAAGCCTAGCTGTGAAATGCTTCAGTGGAAGGTAAACTGGCTGGCAAATCCATGCGGTGCTCAGCGTGCAGTGTTCCTGCAGAGGCCAGAGCCCCCTCCCACAGCCGCGGCTCCGCGCGTGCCACGCTGCCCGGCCAGCGCTGGCTGTGGCCTCGGAGCAGGAAAGCCATTCCCCTGCCATGGGGGTCCCGGGGTACTGCGGGCCTCCGCTTTACCATCACCTTCCTCTGCCTGGCCACAGGGGAGTGCCAGCTTAGATCTCATTGCAACATTGCTGCTCAAACAACATTTTTTTTCCTTTTATATTTGAAAGGGCAAACATAAAGGGCATCCTGACCACTCTCCTCTCACAGGCAGGAATTTTTCTTCCTTCAAGAACTGGTGTGTGGGCTCCCTGCACTTCACTTGAAATACAGCACAAAAGCTACAAAAGCAGCTTTCAGCTTCATATGCCTTCAAGTTTATTCTATTCTCTTTGGTGCAGCTGGGATGTATGTGCCATGAACCAAGGCTCAGCTGTGGTCTTCCCCACTGCGTTTCCATTTTCTTCTGTATTTCATCATACTAGCCACATGCAAAGTTGCATATAAATATGTGTGTATATATATATAATACATACACATACGTGCAGGAGAGGGAGGGGTTGTTATTTAGAGCATGTCCTGTGCTCCCCGTGGGACGGGCACTGCAGGACGTGCATCCCTGGGTGCCGGGGATGGGCAGCCCGGCACCAGGGCTCTGCACCCTGCCCTCCCCGCGCAGGGAACGCGGGCACTCATCATGGCGCTCCTCAGAGACCTCGGAGATTGAATTGATTTTCATTATAACAATGTACTTACAGAGCATTTTCTTTCTTTTAAGAAAACAAATGCATTGTTTATTTCACTACTGAAGAAGGTGCACGTGCACTTTATTCCCATCCTGCAGAGAGCAGGGAGCACAATGACTGATAAAAGCTTGCCTTGCCACGCTTGCCTGTCTTCTAAATCATCAGCAAGAGCATAGAGATCTGAGAAGCTGGTCACTCACAAAGTACCAGGTAATTTCCATCATTTGTTGTCCTAGCTTTAAAAGAAATAAAAATGCTTTGAAATTGATAGTTCTCTCCACAGCCTTCGCGACTTGTGTTAGTATTGTTTCTCCACCTCTCCCCTTTAACGAGACAGAAATTCTCGTTACGCGTGGCCTGGCAGAGCACGGCATCCTCACGAGCAGCATCTACTCCAGCGGTCTGTGGAAGGAAGCCCCCGGTGCTGCCCGCAGAGCAGGCACGGAGCAGGGGTGACAGCCACAGGGCCCCCAACAGGCGCAGTGCCTGGAAGCGCCGGGTTCTGGCTTGGGCCCCCAGCACCAAAGCACGCCGGGGAGCGCCGGGTGCTCGCCTGGGTCGGCGGTACCAGGGCGGGCGCTGCTGCCATGTGCCCGTCCCATGGGCACCACGCCTCGGCTCAGCCAGGGCCGACCCAGCGCAGCTCCAGCAGGTGCCCGCCTGCAGCGTCCGCGGGTCTGCACAAGCCCAGGCCCCGCGTCCGGAGCCCTCGCCAGGCCCCTGCAGCGGGGCCATTCACCCCAGCGCCGCGCCACCGCCCCTCCACCTCGCCCCTCGTGCCTTCTCTGCCAGTAGTTCCATCCTCTGCGGCTGACATCTCTGTAAGGCAAATTTCCTGATCTTATGATGCAGCCGGGGAGGAAAGCCATGCTCTGGAAACTATTATGCATCAGTTGAATAGGCCAGGTGAATGCAGTCAAAGGGAACATTACTTTTTTATGTTGCCACTCCATATTCCTGCCTGCCTTTTTTCCTGGGTTACATAAAATACCAACACACTATCAGCTTTGAGCCCAACAGCAGAGAGCTTTCCCTTGTAGCACTGTGCCGCTAATTGCATTTTTTTTTTTATTTTTATTCAGCATCAGCAAGACTGTCTCACAAGAGAGAATTTTACCTTTTACCCTTTTTTCCCAATATGCTTTCACTCTTGCCCATTCCAAAGAAACGTTCACTAAAACACCCAGCCCTAATCTAAATGGCTTCATTCAGACTTCAATCTCCAGGCATCTGGCCTCACCACGTACTACTGTTCTTGCTCTTTGTACAAATTATAAAATATATCAAAAACATTTTCTTGTTGTAAGTCTGAAGATATAACCATTACTTCTGACTGCTGTTCAAAGCAAACAAAATTTCTTTATTACAACTCATCAAGCCATGTTACTTGTCAATTTTATGAGATTTTAAAATAACATCTAATGTTAGCTTGGCAATGAATCTATCTTAAGACACAGTACCCACTCACATTTTATTTCCTCTATTAAAAGAAATAATGTATAAACTCTAAGGAAAAGCATGGATCAAACTTTTTAGTATCGCCTATAATACAAAGAAATCCAAGTACAAGGAACTAAAGCAAAGGAGAGTGCCTTGTACATGCTCATCTGGGCTACAGAAACTAACAATTATTCTGTTTTGATCCAGCCCACAATAAGTGCAAAAATATACCATTATGGAGAGACTTTATTTTTGGTTTCACAGTATTCATAGGCACTGGGTATTGCTTGCTATAAAAAGTATGTTTAGGTCAGATGGTTATGCTCTAACATTTATTTTGTTTCTGAAGCTTTATGATTACG
This sequence comes from Chauna torquata, assembly GCA_013399475.1. NCBI lineage: Eukaryota > Metazoa > Chordata > Aves > Anseriformes > Anhimidae > Chauna > Chauna torquata. Next base: position 134,293 of record VXAL01014740.1, read on the forward strand.
CTGTTAGACCCTAATTCATGGGTGACCTTCATGCACAAACCCAACTTAAGGTATATAAGTAGTCCTATTGATTTGAATTTTAACATTGATTATAGTGGGGTAGGTGAAAGTCAATGTGAATAAAAGTAATACACAGTGTGCCTCCATCATTCTCAGTAACACAACAATGGAATTGCAATCACCTCTTCCTAGAAAAAAATAGCAGACACTTTTTTTTGTGAAGAGACAGATTTTAATCGTTCTCAAATATACTGAAGTTCACTGAATTCTATTTTCTTCTGACTTACCAAGCTGCAGAAAAATATAAATATATTTTTGCTTTTCTGGAGCTAAGAAAGTCAGTGGTTCGATTTAATTCTCTCTCTCAAAAATAAATAAATAAATAAATAAAAATTATGGAGTGGGTAAAACACCCACTTCAGACAATTTTACTCTCAGTAGCTGTGCATATTGTCATTCACAAAAAAAAGATGCATTTGACCTCTTACTTCAGAAGAGATTCTTTTGTAACATGAAGTCTGATTAGTTGTGACACAAATTATGTTGTCTATATAATTAAGTGCCCTTGTGGGTTAGCGCAAGTTGGGAAGATGCTTTGACCCCTTGTGATGGGTACGCACGAGTGGGGGGCTCAGCACAGGGCGGGAGATGCAGTCTGCTGCACCCGTCTGTTTTTATCCAGCAGAAGATGGTGCCGATGCCAGGGAATTGGCCTGATCCAGAGTGCTTTGCCAGCGTCGGCTGTTCTCACTGCCGCTGGGGACACGGGGCTGCTGGGACGCTGGGCACCTCTGCTCCGTGCCGCCAGGATGCACTGTGCTGGTGGCAGGGGCCCAGCCAGCTGCAGGGGCTGCCACCTCGCCCCGACGTGGCTCACCAGTGCCACCAGCACCTGCCCTGCGCCTCTGAGAGCTCCTGCTAGTGAGCTGCAGAAAACAAAACGGGTTTTCTGCTTCAGCCTTGAATTATATTTGGAAGGCTTCATGCATGAGTGTTGGGAGAAAGCGAACACAAAAGCAGGGTAAACACAGCTGAAGCAAATTCATTAAACATTAAAACAAATATTTGTAGAGATTTTGGTTTGCAGCCTTTCCACATTTCCAGAATGATAGTAATGGAGCATGGGCACGTAGTCAGCTGGCAGCAGCAAGCCAAAGATCCGTGCGGGCGCCAGAGGGCTAGAGGGTGGCTGCAGGAGATCACTCCTGGGGCCGCTGCCCTGTGAGGTTGTTTGTCCTGCTCCTCCCCAAGGAGCAGACCTCCAAAAACTTGCCCCCTCTCCCTACACCTCCACATATTCTTTCACTGCAGGTGGGAGACCCTCGAAAGGTTGGAGCACAATGTAGAAGTTCATGTATGGAAGCGTGGGGAGGAAGCTTGCTGGTGAAGAAGAGACGAAGCAGCGCTGTGGCGGGGCAGCCCTGGGCCAGGCGCACCGTGTGCTGGGAGGGCGTTCGGGGGAGGCCGCGCCGTGCGGGGCAAGGAGCGAGGACATGGCCACGCTGGGGGTCTCTGTCTGAAGCTGCCTCACTCACAAGGAGAATTTTGGGACCCTGGTCCTCCTGACTGGAGCCACCCGGGGGGCATGGCTGAGGCTGGCGGTGGGGCTGGCTGGGAGCACGGTCCTGGTGCGCTGCCTCTGCCGCGGGGAGAAGCAGCAGAGAGCAATGGCAAAGGGAAAAGAGGGGAGAGAAAATGTGGGCATGGACTGAACTGCTGGAAAGCATGCTGATGAGATAAATCTAATTACCTAATATTAACGTGCTGGATCAGCTGGGAATCAGCCACTATCTATTATTCAGCCAGCAGCTGGTCAGATGGTATTTCAGCTCTGATGGAAGGATGGAGACTTCTGAAACAGAAGCATGATGGCCACTGTTAACCCAAACATTTCCTTGTGTTTTCTCAACTCCTAATCAGACTGGGATTTGAGAAGATTTGCAGGAATGTTCACGTTTTCTGAAAATATCTGAATAGATAGCACATGGAAAGAAAAAGCCTCAAACTGTGATTCACCAAAATACCAGCAAGGCAAAAGTTGCAACATTATTCTCTGTCCTGATCGCCCACTGCCTTAGATCAGGAGCAGAGACAGTTAGCTCGAACAAGGTTCCCAAACGCAGCCATGCAGAGACAGCTACGTATGACGGTGCTCATGGGTCACAGGTCATCCAGCCAGGTAATAAAATTTTACTAGAAAGAAAAAAACTGATTGATACTAGGGAGGGTTTCAAATATATGCAAAATACATAAGTTTTTTTTTTTAAAGGACCTAGTTTTCAGAAGTATGGGGCATATTCAGTGCCCAAAGAAACTGCAGACTGTAGACAATTAGCTGTTATTTATGATGAGAAATGAGAAGATTCCTTTGCAGTTCAGCTGCAAAAACTGCATATAAACTTTATTGACCTGATTCAGATATTTTTAACATCAGTGAAAAACCTCATGAAGTGAACAAAGGAAGAGACAGAGGACTTCAGAGTTGATCAGGAGGGAACCTGTAGTTTTGCTTTTTTTTTTTTTTAAACTACAAAATAGGAGGTTTTAGGAAAATGTTCTCCACATGTTTCTTTTCCTCACTTTTGACATGTTCAGCTTGGGCAGCAGACTTTCTGTGCATTTTACAAGCAAAAATCACATAGGAAGATTTGAATGACCTGGGTCTTGGTGCTAAAGCTCTGACAGAGAAATAGGAGAGCATGGAGGAGATGCCCATGCGGGGACTGACCCCGCCTGGCTGCGTCAGGTCTTGTCTGTGGAGTACCAGCCCCGCTGCGGCCAGCGCTGTAAGTGGCAGTGGAGGGCTGACCACTCCTGCAGGATGGAGAAGGTGCTTCTCTGCATGGTCCCTGCTCGCTGCCAGTGGTGACCATGGCCTGGGAGCGCAGCTGCCCACCGAGGAGCCGCCAGCACGATGTTTGCGTGTACTTCCCTTAATGAAGCATGCTTTGGTCACCAGGAATGGACCTCTGAGGGCAGAAGCCCTGGAGGACACAGATGCAGCCCAGGGGGCGGTCAGAGGTTCCTGGGGAACCACTGCGACTCACGAGGCAGCACTCGCACCTCAGTGAGGCTTAGGGCGTGCGAGCAGTGCACGCGATTTTGCGTTGCCTTCCAGTGTTACACATTGAAAGCTGAGAAACAGCACCATGCCCTTGGACACATGCAGGCACCAGAGGAATTGCCAAGGGGGTGCAGCGGGACAATGCTTCAAGGGTGGTGTCACCATGCATGGGGCAGTGCTTTGAGCATGGTGTCACCTTGCACGTGGTAGTGCTTTGAGGGTGGTGTCACCGTGCACAGGCAGCGCGATAGGGAGAGCACTCGCATGCCACAGGCAACCCCAGGGACTGACCGAGGCACCCGTGGCATCGCCAAGACTGGCAGCTTTTCTGTAAGCACAGAGGAGCTTGGATTAATGAGTTACAAATGGTAAGGCAGAGCCTTTCCTATTGTTTTAACATTGATTAAAGTAACATTAGAGTATAGAATAACCTGCAGATAGGGTTACAAATAGCTGTTTATAACACTTAGCTGGTGAAGTGCTAAGGAAATCAGAAGTTACTCTTTGAGTGTTTACTAGAAGTTACTGTGAGATATGGGTGTATAAATTTATGAAAGGAAAGTCATGAGTGTAAATTATCTTTACGGTGGAATGCATTTTTAGATTGAACTGACATTGCAGAAGTTGAATAGCAGTTCAACATTACCACTTGCTATTTTAGAATTAGCTTTGGTTGAGCAATCATTGACAATTGTCTATACAGGACTCAAAACTGGCTCAAATCTCTTGGAAGTATCACTACAGCACCACCTGGATGCTAACATTTCGTCTGTGAATACTCTAGAAACAGGTAAAATTGTGCAGGCTTTCATGTGCATTTTCTCTTAATTTTTAACTTTTAACTGTATTTTCAATAGTTTTATTTACTTGACAAATGCAATCTTCTTTATTTTACTGTCTGTAAATTTCACCTTCAATTGTTTGGTTCGTAAGGCAAATTCAAAGCTTGCCAATTTAAGAGCCGTCAGCGGACCCAGCGCAGCCTCAGCAGTGGCGGAGGCACGGAGGCGCCGGCACGCTGCGGTTGTCCATCCTCTTGCACCAGCTCCGCGCCACCTGGAGGTGGGCAGCCGTAAATGCTGCGGTGGAGGCCAGAAGGAAAGCTGAGCCCATGGATTGCACAGTTCACACCATTTATCTCTTGACCGGGATAAAAGGACAAGGATCAATCCTAGCATTGCAAGAGATCAAGCTCAGCATTAAAGGATTGCTTTTGCCACAGGGCAGACAGTGCCCAAACTTCAAAAAAGGAGACTCTTCCATGTCTGTCTTTTGCCATGTCACTCAACATTTTTAATACATCTTCATCCACTCCACAGCAAACTTACGCCTCCAAGGACTCTGTGATTTTTAATTTATACACACCTTGGATTGCCACAGTCCACAGAACTGCCATTTTGCACTTAGTTTACTGTTGTGCTGCATATTAAATGAGGTTGCATTTCCCTCATGCTAAAGACTCTGAGAAACAGGAGAGAACTAATCATTTTCAGTCTTAATAAGGTGTGATCAAGGGTCATACACAGCCTTAGCAGACTCTGGAGTCGGATCTCTCAAGCCCACGAGACAGATGCGAAGGGCAGGCAGGGCTGGTGGCACTGTGCTGACAGCGTGACCACGTTTCTGTCCTTGAAGAAGCTCCTTGTCCCATGCTGTCCTGCATCTGCCCAAGCAGCTCAGCCCCTGCAAGGTGCCAGGGCCAGGGCCAGCGCAGGTCCTGTGTCTCTGGGCAGCCTGTGGTTGGAGAGGAGGCTTCCACTGTGGTGGCACCGGGCAAGGTGCATGGTGCTGCCAGCCTCACGGCGGGGGCTTTGGTAGCTTTTGTCCCACATGCTGCTTACCACACTCTGGGTTTTAACTGCAGCCACGTTGTTTCTGCTTTGTTGGTATTATTTAACAATAAATGTTGGTTATGGAGAGATGAGGTAAGAGGTATTTGGAGGAACACGACCTTGCTAAAAAATACCATTATACCACAGAGTGGGCAGAAGACAATAACGCATGCCAGTGGTAAACAGAGATACAGCAAAGGAGAAAAACACTGAAGAGCAAAATGCTTTGGTGGGAGAGTGGGGGAATGGCCTCGATAATGGGGGCACCCGGGAGGATGCCCCCTTGCCCCCTGGCCCCGCCTGCAGTGGCCAGAGGAGGAGGATGCTGCAGGGGCTGGAGGATGCTGCTGCAGCGTGGGACCCCCCAGTGATTTGCTCGGGGGGTTGAGCGGTGTGGCATGCTCTGTGGGAAATTCACCGCTGCTGCTGAAGCGGATGCAGAATTCAGGTGAGATGAGACACTTGGCAACTCTCTCTGAATGGAGACCTGATTTAATTATTATTACAGCAGTCTCCTTTTAGAAGAAAAGAAGCCTGACTGCATCTTTCAGATGTGCAGCTCACCACCTTCATTAGGCCTTCATCAGACCCACATCAGGCCTCTCAGAGGCGCCTCTGATTAGCCTCCATTTGAAACAGCCACAAGACTTGGGAGGTGCAGGGCATGCTTTTTAGCTTGCATTGCAGAAATGGCAAAACCACCAAAACGGTTGTTGTCAGGCTGCCGTTGCTCTGACATCTCCTTGCTCTCTTGCCTTTCCATAGGGGTTAGAGGAATGACTGGTTCCCACAGCGCTGTGGCACTGCCTCCAGAATGGCTAGGGGCACACGGAGCACTTTTTCTCCGAGAGCACTGACTACCTCCGTCAGCAGTGGGTTTGTGTTTTTTTCCTGGCCTTCCTTTTATGCAAAAGTGTAATCCCTTGATAACCAAGACTTTTAAATTTTAGAGCCTTAGACTGTTACCACAACAAAGGATCAGTCCTCTTCCAGGCTAGTTCATTTTCTAAGAACAAAGAAAAATGAAATTATATAGAAGCAGTAATCTTCTTTCAGTTAACGATCTCATATAATAGCTTGCTTGTGACAAAACTCATCTCTTCCTCCTGAACACTGTTCAGCCACTAAACTGTGGGATCAGGATCAATTTCTGAAATAGGAAGGAACATGTTCTTGTTTGTTTCATTTGAATTTCTCTTTTAATGTGTGGGTAATATCTGCAATGCCCACTGCTGATGTAATATAGATCTAATTCTCAGCTCATTTAGTTGCTGCCTTGATACGAAAACAATGCCTAGTGGGAGTGATGATTACAAAGCAACAGCAGTGATATGAAGCATGGATAAAAGAAATAAATTACAGAAAAAGTTACTAATGACATGATCTCTGGCCACATCAGTCAAATGATATTCTGACGCACTAAATTGCTGGGTTTTTTGTTTTTTGTTTTTGTTTTTTTGTTTTGAATGATAGCCACATTATAAAGCAATGAAGAAAAGGAAAGCAAGAAAGAATGCATAATACACCCTCTCCTCCCGACCCCAGTGTCATGGGATCATCAAATGTGGAAGAGACGGAGTCATAAAGATGAATTGCATGGAGCATACCTCTCAAGCTGTTATCTGCTATTTATAAAGAATTAAAATGAGCTACTTATTTCATATATTGCCAGAAAAATGGGTTCATCAGTATTGTGCTGAAATGCATTATGACTTACTGATTCCCGATTTCATAGCTGTTGTACTTATTTGAAAACATATTTATATGCTTTGTATCAGCTGCTAAGCATTGAATTTTTATTATACATTACAGAGAAAAATCTTATGTTTCAATTTGCATCTCACTAGATTCATTGACATATAATACATAATTCTAGTCTTGTGTGATTTACTTCAAGATATCTGACCGTTGGCTTTGAGAACATCCCTTCTTAGTGCAAACATGTGACGGCTTCCCATGCCCGTCACTTGGCGTGGCTGCAGAGGTGAGCAGTGCGCCAGTCTCTGCCAGGAGCAAAACCAGGGTGTTAGAGATGACTCTATACATACAGCCCGACAAAATCTACGTGCTGACACCAGAGTGACAGGCTCACACTTCATGACGGGCACCGAGGGCCTGCGGGGAGCTTTTTGGTGTGCAGCTGGGCGCTGGTGCGGCGGCAGAGCCAGCGGGCGGGCAGCTCACCACACGCACGCCTGGGGCCGGGCTGTGTCCTCCCGCGATGCCGCCGCGCCGCAGGGCTGCTGCGAGCACGGCCGGGCTTTGCTCGGTGCCACAAGGAGTGCTCTGCGGGGCCAGGAGATCTACAGCAACTTTTAAGTCGATTTAAAATTGGCAAAGCTCTTTCCTTTGTACCATACCACCAGCTAACAAGCATTTTTTTTTTAAATAAGTACTTCCTGATTTTTAAGAAACTGTACAGGCAGGCAGCATTGTAGATGGCAGTGGGAGCTTGGTGCTTGGTGCACCTGAAACTCAGACTGTGGTGATCGAGGAGAACACGTGTGGTTTCCGATGCCCTGCACGAGGTGCCGTGGCCTGAAGCCTGGGTCCGGCGGTGCCAAGCGTGCTGCTGGGGCGCGCGTGCCCTGCACCAGCACTGCCACACCCTGCGGCGCCATCACCAGCACCGCTGCACGCCGCGGCACCGTCACCAGCACCACCACACCCCGCGGCACCAGCACCAGCACTGCCGCACCCCACAGCACCGTCACCAGCACCGCTGCACCCCGCAGCACCATCACCAGCACTGCCGCACCCCGCGAGAGGAGAGAAACGGGCGGCTGGCGGGGCGGGCGTGTCAGCAGCCCCCTTCAAATGATGTGGCATCAGCCGTAAGCGTGTCCAGCACGGCTCCGCCAAATCCTGGCTGAATAAGCTGATAAATTCTGAGGGTCAACTCCTCATCCTGCAAAACAAAACAGCAAAACTTCCGTGGCCTTCTTTCATGTGTGATTTTTTTCCTTTAAATCGCTATCAGAACATTTCTATTAATTTTATCCTTGGTCTCTAGATACAGGCAATGGCCAGCAACTTCTTGGTCTGGGCTGTGAAGAAAAAATAATTTATAAGTTCAGATTCTTTTCCTAAAATATTTAGACTCCAGTTAATATAAACAAGATACAGAAGGCCAAGAAGGCTGCATTGGAAAGATCACCTGGGATGAAGGGTTCTGGTGGTGCCCATGGTAGGATTAGCAAAAGCACATGGCTGAGAAAGAGCCTGCAATTATAATAAAATAATGATATATTTTTAATCCACGTGGTTTGTAAAGATAATTTATTTTTATTTAACTGATGATGCTCAGGAAGAGAGGAGTAAACAGGAGGTGCTTAAAATTAAAACCTCTTATGAAAATTCAGGTCTGTCTTTTTCTTCCCTCTTTTCTTGTGTTTTGCTCCACAGGACGCAGTGTGGAGGCTTGTACCTGACCTGGCCCGTGGCTGCCAAGCCTGGCTCCCGAGTTGCTCTCAGGTGGTGAAGCAATGGCCGAAGGCGAGGCCCCCGCGCTGCCGGCCGTGCTCCTGTCTGGCCACGCCGCACAGGGTGCACCTCAGCGGGCTCAAGCCTGCCCTCCTTCCTGCACCGCTCAGTAATAACAGCTTAGCCACTGCTGTCATTCTAAAACTCAGGGCCAAATGTTATTGCTTATGCAGGTCACTAATGCTTTCTAGATATATCTTCTCAAAAATTTTACAGTACTGTGGTAGTTATTCACTGATATACTCCGACACATTGGGCCATTGTCAGTAGAACAGTACAATAAAACTACTGTGAAAGGTCCCGTCATGTGCTGTGGCTGCTCAGTGCTCTGCTGTAAGCGGCAGATGAGGATCAGCACCAGGAGAGAGGAACTGGAGGACTAATGGTCAGTGTCAGTGCAACCAGTCCTGTGAGACACCCGGGGCAGACACAACTTCTCTGTTCTGGCTGCAGGGATAACCTCATTTGGGTGATGTTTCCACAAGCTAATTTCTACATGTTTTTTTTCTTCTGTCCAGTTAACCTTTAAATTAGAGGGCAGAAACCAACTTCTGCTTTCAATGATTAGTCATTTAAAATTAGATTTTAGAGCTATAAGCAATATAGCTCTTGTAATGCCCAAATCTGCATATGAGGCAGTACTCGCAGGCTGGCATTTGCTTCCATGGACTTCAGCAGCTCCAGCCTGGCATACCCAAGGTGAAATTGAAGCTTGCAGATGTGTGCGAGTCTGTGCAGCTGAACACAGAATGGATCTGGGACTGGGGCTGCTGTGGCCTATTTGTTCTTGGGGCCCTGAGACGTCGGGGTGCAGACCAAGAGACTAAGGTAACACATCACAGAATCACAGAAAGGTTGAGCTTGGCAGGGGCATCGGGGCCCATCTGGTCCATTAGGCCTTTGTGCAGAGTCTGAATTTGCTGATGTTGCTTTACCGTGAAGCATGTCCTATCTGCAGCGATCCCTGGTGCCCGTAAGTCCATGTACAACAACAGACAGCCTTTTCTGATGTTTCTTAATGGTTACAGAATAAAGAAATTTGCATTAAACCTTCTGAGTTCCCAAAATCCTGAGAAAATCGTCAGAGTGACAGTGGGGAAAAGTTGTTCTAGCTCCCATTCATTGCTGCAGAATTCCTTGCAAAATTCACTTAGCACTGTGGTTCAGCAGCCCTGAAAGAATGAAGTCTGAGTTTCAAGGAATTGTGTTTCTTCTGATGAATGACATTAAACTTGCCTTGTGTTGAATGTCCTGCTGTTTGAAATCCCAATAAACCCTGGAGATGAGGTAAATTGGAGAACCAGTCAAAATATATATATTACTTTAAAGGTCAGGTATGCAGGTATTAGACAGGTTTCTTGAGTTCTGACAGTGAGATTCCTGATCATGAGGTTTTGGAATTCACATGACTGCATCCCTCAAGAATGACTTGATGATCCTTAGGACTCAGCTGGGATCTACCAAATTAGAATTAATAAGAAGGACCAAATCCTCCTGTAGTGGTAAGGGAAATCAGCTTCATTGGATGCAGGCTGAAGGTGCAAGCCTTAAGATCTAATACAGTCTCAAGTACAGCTGGCTATACTAGCGATAATCAGTATAACTAGCTCCATGTGCTTCCAGCTAGGAATTCAGTGGCTAACTTTAGCTGCGTATCTCACCTCACACAGGGAAATAAGATGCAGAAAATCCTAATATGTATCACAATTGCAGAGACTTGAATAAGCCATGCTTTCATCAGTGTGTAGTGCTTTCATCAACTGTATGATATTGCTTTTCTCTATCGGGAATATGCAATGTGCTCGAGCAATGTTTTTGGAAAAACAAGTATGAAATGCTTTTATATTAACCATTTCCATAATGGAAGAAAAACAGCACTCAAAAGAAAGTTAACATTCAAAGTCTTCTGCTATACCTGCTTTTTGTTCAAGCATTCACCTCACTTCCTTCAACAGCTTACCTTTTTAACCCTTTGTTCTCTTCTGAAACAGCTGTACCCCCACGTCAGGATATTGAAAGTGATACTGTATTCAGGTAGACTAATTTTCTGCTCTGTTAACTTGGTTTTACACCAGAGAAATGCCTCTGAAATCAACTGCCTGAAAAATCAAATGTGATATGTACTGCCCCTTGATACATAAAGAAACTAATGGACCAGATCCATCCATTGATTTATGCCGTGGTTGACTTTGGTTTCAGAGGTATAACAACTTGCACTGGCAATTGTAATGACCCCCAAAATCAAAAGGAAGAAAAGTCTCCACCTTCCCCTTTGGTAGGGTAACAGCTGCAAAGATTCATGGGGGGTCTATCACAAGTTGATGTCACGTAAATGAGAAGGTAACCAACTTAAAACCCTTCCTACTCTACTTCAGGAATGAATCACTATTGAATTCACTTCTGAAAGCTGTCATTTGAGTCATGATCAGCATCCAACGTTACTAATAAATAGCAAGAACCTCCACATATTGTCACTGTGGAAAATATAGAGAATATTTAATAATATTTAATAATATTTAATAACATTTAATATTATTATCTATAAGCTTCAGAGCATAAATTATCATTACATGACAGTAGCTTTGTTGTGTGTCTTGTATTTTTTAACTACCAGCTCAGGGGTTTTATCATCTTCCTTGAAAAACCTCTAATGTTGGCCTTTTGAGTAAAGGAGAGCTGGAGCAGATGCGTTGGATTTGCCTACACAGCATGGAAATTCTGATGGCCCTGTAGAGATAAACTCACTCAAAATAGAGTGATTAGGTTGCACAGAAAATAAAGATTCCTCATTTGCTTCTACAGCCTGACATAAATGCCTCCAAAATTCATTTTAGGGTGGGCTAAGAATGGGAAAAAGCACTTTATAGATTCACATTATTTTAATGTAATTCTCTAACTTCATATATAGCATCCTTAGGGCATAATATCTCACATTAAATAATGTGAAGAGAAATCAACATAATATCTCAAAAGGGACTGCTTACTTTCAGACTAACTCTCTTCTTTCCTCTATTTCTGTATATATTTGGATTTGTCCATCTGGGGGCTTCCCTATAGAAGCTGTTGCCTTCTTCCACTATCCCTGGAGTCAGATGAGGCCAAAGTCACCTGATTTTGACAGGATCCTCTACCGACAGTATGATCTGGATGTTACTCCAAGGGTCAGTTATTATGTAGATTACAATTTAACATTGTGATTGTTCTGCATTAGGATCAATACTGCATTTAGTAAAAATTCTGGAAGAATAATTTCACTTAGAACCCCTGAACAGATTGAATTAACGTAGTAATAAAAACCCACTTGTGATACAAGAAACTTTACAAGGCTGCAACTTCCAAGCTTCCTGTGAAACGCCCACGCCTGCAGATGCTAAGCAAGGGTGACGTGCCTTGTCGTGTCTTGCCATCTGTATCAAATGTCCTACAGGCTAAAATGATACAGGTAAATCCAGTCCAGTTGAAATTAAGCATACATCAGGCAAGAGACCACCTTCAACAGGCAGCTAGTCTAGATGAATGGTAGGTGCCAAACCCACGCATCATGTTGCTGTTCACATTTGCATGGTAAGGCTCTGGCATGACTAGAAGAGAGAGCAGAGCTGCGGGCTTGATTCACCCAGCAGACCAACTGCTCTTATCTGCTCTTATTGCAGGCAAATGAGTCATCTTCACTTTGAGGCAGTTTTGGGTATTGCAAATTCAGGGCAAAATATTGTGCACAGTCATCCTAGTGTGAGCTCAGATTAATACAAAATCACAAGCAGAGTTGCTCTGGATTTTCCTCATGTCAATCACTATGCAGCATTTGGATTGCAAATCCAGCACCTAGAAATAACTGGGTGGGCTGTGGCAGCAAAGAGGTCTGTTGGCAGAACAGCATTTAGTAGGTGTGTTGTGCCGCTTCCCATGTGCAGTGGCTGATCTGTCCGGACTGGCACCAAGTGGAGCATTTCCATCCACAAGACTGTTGCTTGTTTTGCCAAGTGAGACCATGTGCTGCATAGTGCTGTATTAAAATAATGTCGTGGTAGTGCCATTAAAGAACATAAGAGCAATATTTACAAAAGCATTGAAACAATACTAATAGTGTACTGGCAATAAATGATGATTGTGAAAAAGTGCTGTTATTATTTTTACAGCCAAGGTAGATATGCATGAGATGTGATTGTGGCATTTGTAAATTCCAGTGCTGTGTGAAGTGTTTTCTAAGGTATTGGAAATGTTTAGGGTGTTAATCTACCTTTTTTCCTCAAGCTTTAGATAACCGTTAGTTCTACTAGAGGAAATACGTGTTCTGTGTTCTAGTAGAACATACATGTTCCATGTCACCCCTGAATCTCAACTTCTGAACTACAAAAACCCCACCATTTCTTTATTTTTACTGACTTTTGTAGCTAGGAAATCCTCAGTGCAGTAGTATATCCTGTTAAGTTTAAATAGCATACAGCATAGAGACTGTAAGTTTACGAATTCATTTTTGGTGTGAATTCAGCAATGATGTACAATAAATCTGACCTGAATGCGACAGAATGTAAGAGAATTCTATATTAATGCTTTATAATGGGTTTATAGTTAAATAAATTTTATGAAAGCATAGGGGTCTCATTGTTACCAAGCCAGCTTTCCCCATAGCAATATTTTCACATGATTAAGTTGGAGATCAGATAACCACCTTATGCAGTATATACCCAATAGCAATTTAAAAAATTCAATATCAGCTGTATTATTCTAAAGACTCATTCCATTTTCAATGCAAAATGAGTACAAAATAAAGAGATAAACTAAATATAAAATGTAAAACATGGAAAAATTTATCACTTGCAAACATAAAAGCAAGAAGGGTAAAAAAAGAGAACAAAAGCAAATGGAGGCTATAAAAGAATACAGAAAAAAAGATAAATCTGCAATGTTACCTTTTCCATATGCAGTTTAGCTGGGTTTTTATTAAGGTGCATGCACTTTAGTATAGGAATATAATCATCTCTGTAATACACTTTACTACTGCAGGTTAATTAATATATGCCGTGCTGAAAATTTTCAGCCCTACTTGATACAAAAGAAAAGGGTGCGTTAGTTGCACCAGTGAAAGTCTGTGCACTGGTTGATGTACCTTGCTCACTGCACAAAGACAGAAGAGAATAAATATGCAGGAGGGCTGAATATTGATGACCAGAGGGGTGCTGCAGGAGAGGGCTCGTGCCGGCGGGACTGGCCGCTGTCCCAGCGCCCGCTGGCGGGTCGGTGGGCCTGGCAAGGGCCCGCGTCAAAGCGCGCGCGTTCTTCGTGCTGCTGCGCGGGAGCCGGGCACGCTTCTGGCGCAGGCGATCGGTGCAGCCCAGGGGCCGTGGTGGGGCACCCTGTGCTTCGCGGCCCCGTGGCGGAGGGCAGCTGGCTGGTGACCGCATGTCCGGGTCAGCCCGCGCCTTCCGGAGCCGAACCTTTCCTGCGGCAGCACAAAAGCGAGATCATGTGCACGTGCCAACATTCGCCTGCCTGCCCCCGGATGCTGAGGCTTTGCAGTCCCTGCTAGGTCATGAAACGGGCCCCGTACTCCCCGCACTGCGAGGGCGAGCACATGCTGGTGAGCAGAAATCGGCTCTCCCTGCAGCCTCGGCAAGCACCTCTGCTTGCCCTTCCTGAGCGGGGGGCCACAGCCAGGGTATCGGTGGCGGGCAGCGGGTCCCCTTCCCGCCCCACGCAGGAGAAGCGTGCTCCCCACGGCCCCACCAGCCCCGGGGCCGCGTTGGGTGCCCGGCCAGGGCCGTGCATCCCCGCCGCGGCCGACAGCCGCGGTGCTGCTCGGGAGCCAGCACACCTCGATCCCCTTCAGCACGCGCGCAGCATCTTGTCCGTATCGCTGCTGCTAAGGTCATGCCAGCAATTCCATTATGAACTTGTTTTCAGGAGTTATAATTACTGTATATTATCTGTGAAAAGTTGCCCTGAGCTGACATTTTGCATACATGGTTTTCACCCAGGCATAAATTGTTTTGTTTTTGTTCCTTCGCTAAATTGCTACCCATGTCACAAAATCTGGCCAGTTGTACAGTTCATAAATATAGCAGCAGATTGTTCATCAGGCACTCTGGGTTCACACAGCCTGTTTCTCAGGAAATAAAAAAGCTAATTGTGAATAATAAAAAAAACCACCACCGAAACCTTTCAGACAGCAACTGGAATCATGACTGCATCATGTGCATTATGCAGTGACCCTCACCATAATTCCAGTCCCAGCATTACCCATTTTCTACTCACTTTTGCTCTGAAGAATTAGCTATGTCAGAAATGAAGAGTTATGAAACTGAAGCAATAAGGGGAACTATTTACCCTAAAAATAAATTCTGCAGCATCTAAAGTTCCGTGGCTGAGGAACAGATGGCATGTACTTTGCCTGTTGAGCCTTTTTCTTGCTGATATAGAGCGTGTCCAGTCTGTTGGCTAAGGTTGACCCAAAACCTCTCCTGCAGACCGAGCCCTGGGTGCAGGCGGTGCGTGTGGGACTTCATGCTTCCAGGCACATGCAACAAAGCCTGGTGGGGAGCGCCGAGCCCTGCTGACCCCTCTGCACAGTCCTGGGGATGGTGCTGCAGCTGGTGGCACCACGTCAGGGCCCTGCTGTCACTGCCATCCTTCCTGTCTGCACACACAGGAATTCTCCCTGCTGAGGTCATGGAAGAAAATCTGAATTTGCTCTTCCTTAAGCAGTTATATCAGATGTTGGTCTAACAGAACAGGACAGGACCACAGGCATAATAAGGCTGGATTTGTACCAAATGTGACTCTTCTGAATCCACCAGGCTTGTACCCATGGAAGAGGGAACAACATTATGCCCAATTTTTCTTGCAGGGCCCAGACACACACTTTGCAAACAGGCAAGCAGATTGCTTTATGCTGCCCCTGGCACTGGACAGGGCTCCACCTGCCAGACACCATCTATATTTTCACAGCAAGGCCACCTTTCTCATAAATCCCTTTTACTGCATCTGACCATTCCACTGCCACAGAGCACAGCGGCTGTCCCCAACCGCCGCTTGCCTGTGTTAGCCAGCCGTCCTCCTCTGCATTAACAAGAGAAGAAAAACACCCACGGTATTTTTTTTTGAAAGCCAATTTTGGACAAGGGTGACTTCACAGGAGGACTGAGAACTTCCCATGGCATGTAGAGGTTTTTATTGCAGCCATTATGCCTGAAGAGGTCCCTTAGTGCTCATGAACATCAGCACATGAGAAGAAAAAAATGTGATCACAATGAAAACCCAAGAAAAGCAACGTGTGGCCATAGTTCAGTTGTCCTTGTTCTTTTTCTCTGATTCTTGCAGATAGAGCTCCGTGTGAATCTTCAGGCTTGAGGGATCTAAAGCTGAAGGACTGCTGAGGGACTGCTGTGGCTGCATTAATTTGGAGGTGACTAACTTGGTTTCTTTTTTGGCAGGCACTGATGGACCAGAGCTGAGTTTCGTAAGAAACCATCCAAAGAGAACCAGCCTGATTTTACAGCTACCTCCTTCCTTTCTGCAGTGCTCTGAGGGCTGCAGCTCTCATGTTGGGCTGCCCATAATTTTCCAGGTTATTTTTACTTTAACATCAGTTTAAGGCAGTTCTAAACTGGTGCTTCTTTACGTGGCAGGTGTCTATACATCAAGAAGACAACACCAGAAGTGAGCAGGGGAGCGGGACAGAGGAACACCTTTGATTTTCCCCTGCCACCAGTCCCTCCTTAACACATCATAGCGTTTCAGTTCATGAATATCACCCCTCGAGTCCAGCTCTCTACCTAGGGGTGCCCCCACAAACTGCTCACCCAGGCTCTGCCTGCTGCTTGCCCAGCTTGGCCGTGCCCAGGGGAGGTTCGCTGCCTCTGCGGGCTGGGCGATGGGCACTGCATGCAGGCAGCAGCCTCGGCAGGAGGGGAGCTGCCTGGGGGCGCGGGTAGGACCCCCTGGTCGCTTGGGACTGGACCTGGTTCCAGGGTTTCAATGGTGCAGAGCCCCGCTGGCAGCCCTGAAGGCTTCCTGCGCTCCCCAGACCCCTCTGCTCCAACACACCTCCGGCGGCTTGGCCACTGAGGCACAGAGACAACCGATGGGGATAAGTAATAAACTTAATATGCATGCATGAAAAACTCTGCCTTTAACAGCATCAGTTTGTTGTTTTTTTTTTTACATTTGCATAATGCTAAACAGTATCTTGCTCACATACCCATGGATCTTAGTGGCTTTGTTGTCATGGATACCAGTACATACCTTGTTTTCTTACAGAGATCTATCAAATAAGTGCATTTCGATGTTTGCTATATTTGCCTCAATGTTATAAGCACATTTTTACACCAGTAAATAATATTAAACAACTGTGTAATTTATGCTAGAAGGCCAAACACACTTTAGCTCTGTATTTCTATACTCTTTCTCTGCCCCCCTTGAAATTTCACATGCAAAACACCCTACCCAAATGCTATTCTTGTCGAGACTGAGCATGACTTGCAAGAAACAGTGCTCTTTCTGTAGGATTTTACTATAAAGGACCCCACCATGTGCCAACACTCTTCAACCCACGGGTAAGAGAAGAAATCAAAAGCCTTGTTTTCAAGCAGGAGCTGATTCCTTTCAAGAAGTTTCAAAAGATACTCTCAGTCTAAAAAAAATTAGCAGACTTTCTGTTTCTGTGTGTCATAGCGGCTTCAGCTTTTTAGTGGAGATGTTACAGGCTACAAGTACTGTGGGCAAAGCTTGGAATTAGGTCCCCCATCTGCTCCCTTCTTGAAAACTTGATCTCTCAGATGAAGGTAGTGAGGTAGCGCCTGGAGTGAAAGGTTTAAGTCCCAGCAACTGCACCAAATCCAAACTTGTCATGTAGCTCTTGCTTCATACCCGTTCATTAGTCCACAGGACCTTTCATGGCACTTTAGCACTTGACAACAGGAAGCAAAATATCTTGTTAACAGTGAATAATAAAATTTCTTTCTTTTCTTACAGTGACAAGGCTCATTTCATTTCATAGATAAAATTCCAGTACTGAAGACTTTATATCCTGGGGCTGAAGGTGTTTAAAAAAATGCAGATAAGACCTTAGCCTCAGTCTACTGAGTCAGCAACCAAGTTGTAAACTCCCTTGTTATCTGGTTAGTTAATTTATACCAATGAATACAGTTCAAGTAGCTCAGGCAAGCTAATGGGCTTGCCCCCATACTTTACAATATTAGTTCAACTAAGTTTCATTTATCAGCAACAGAGAAAGAAGATATAGAAAATTTATGACAAGGGAATTATAGTGTTAGAAAAGATGCAAAATTTGTCATAATGAAAGAACAAAATTGCAACAGAACCAACTTCTTTTTCTGAAATTTATGAAGTCAGGCATTTATCAAATAAACATGGGATAATATAAATATTTGAGATATGCATGCAGAAACCTATACCTCTGAGAGAAAAAACATCTTCCTTAATATTGATGACTCACTGCATGCTTCAGATTTGCTTTTAAATCACACCTGGGGCCTAGACACTGAATATGTTTTTCTTCTTGCAAGTAGCTGGGCTAAAGCTATGGACCACAAAATGAAACCAGAAAGTCTTAAACAACTTGAGATAACTAAAGAGACTTGCTAAATAAGGGTTAGCTCTTGAGGAAGACCATATGAAAGGCAGGGTAATATACAAATCTCAGTACGGTGAGATTTTGTAGTTTTATCTTATCTCACAAGGTGGCAGAAATACCAACCATGCAGAAATAGCAGAAAGTAACTGGAAACCATGACATTTCCAAAGCAATAAATCTGTCTGGAGGTCCCGAGTCCCACCTGTGTGGCTGCCCAGTGCCTGCCTGTCCCATCCCATCCCATCCCACCCCATCCCATCCAGTCCCAGCCCAGCCCAGCCCAGCCCAGCCCAGCCCCCTGGCTGCCCCTGGCCAGTGCTGCCCACCTGTCTGTGCTGCCGCAGCAGGGGATAGCTGACTGGGCAGAAGGTGCGTGGTGTGGGCACGAGCAGTTCATGCACTTGCAGTCTCACTGCTGTAGCCAGGCAGTACTAGGATTAAGAGATACAAGTGGATAATTCTCAATATATTTTATTGGCTTTTTGAGCAATTGATCGGCCTGACTTTGCACCGTGACTTTGAAACTGAACTAAAACCATTCCTAGCAATCTTTGGCAGAAGCAAGATGCACTAAATGCAAAAATATGTAAGTCCAGGCTAGCCACACAAAGCAAGGGAAGAGCAAAGCAAGCAAATAATCAAACTTTCCTGGCTGATACCCTGGAGAACTCCTCTGAGCCCAGCAGAGGCTTATCCTGAGAGCACTGCTGCGTGTGAAAGCATCAAATCTGCAAAGCCAGCACAGGCACTAACAGGACATGCAAAGCCTCTGGTTATTCTCAGAAAACAGCGTGTGTCAACACTGCTTATTGACGAGAGGCTGATCGGGTACGGTGCAGTCAATCGTTTTAACAGCTAATCGTTCCAAGCCAATGACCTCTCTTCCGGCATCTGGTCACGGAGCAAAGAACAGCCACTGCAACGCAGCTGCACGCTCCTCCGCTGTGCACGCAGAGTGTCCAGGTGTGGCTGCAGGGCACGTCTGCAGACCGCATTAGTGTGATCGGCAAAGCAACGCAGGGCTACTCTGAACCTGTGGCTGAAATTAATGTCTTGACTAAAGTGTCATAACATTTCAGGCATGAACTCTGCTTCTTTAGCAAGGTCCTTGATTACCAAATTTCAAAGAGGGATCAAAGCCTAAGCGAAACCCAAATATTTAAAAGAGGCTGATGTCATTTCTCTCCTTCGTACAACACCCTCCCCCAAACAAACAAACAAACAAAAACAAACAAACAAAAAAACAAAATGGGAAATGTAATTCTCTTTCATTTATATGTGCACAAACAAATTAGTTTCAAAAGCAATTTTACAGTAATTATTACCATCTCCAATGGATTAGATTTTCAGAAATATTCAGCCTAATGTGATGATGACAACTATCACATCCTGATTTTTTTGTTTGATGTTCCAGCAATTTAAGGGTTCCAATAATTTGTGTGCATGACTAGACTAGAACAAAAACACATTTACAACTTATAAGCTTTGTGACACTGAAAATTTTATGGTGAAGTGATTTTGACCTTTGAGGATATGAAAATTTCAATGGTAACACGATCTTTATCTTCTCAGCATGGCATGTTGATACAGTCTGTCATTTCAGCTTATATTCCCTGATAATGAGGTATGTTTGATCTTTTATTTCTCGTAATACTTTAAGTGTCTCATAATTATAGATATATTTTGTAGTCACTCTGATATTACTGATACAAGAATTCACTTAGCATTTACAAGTCTGTCATAGTTCCTTTGACAGGTGGTACACTGATTTGATCAAGAGTTAAAGTACAAAGCTTTCTTCTTTTCTTGTCCATGGAATTTAATGTAAATAATGTTCAGGGGAGTTTGGGGAAATTCTGCATGGAAAATATCCACTGCTCTATTTAACAGTTACTTGGTTCCTCAGTGTTTGTCCATTTTGGATGGCTTTTCTGGTCAATTAACTGTCTGCAAGATACTCTGCAGTAGTCCACCATTAATATATAGATATTTCTGAAATATCTTTTTAGAAATTGTATCTACCTTTAACAGTTTTGTTTTTTTTTTTTCCCCCCCAGAATTGCTCAAGCCTGGCTTAATTTTGACATCCATTGAGAACATATATTTCAGCTGGTTGAAAAACACACAGAAACTAAATCAGACTATTTTTAATACAGAATAGTCCCTACCCTCATTACATTTATGCTTCAATTCAGGGGCAGCCAAGTCAGCCTTTCTGATGATGCAGTTTTGAAACTGATGTCAGATCATAGGCAGGCTTTCTTTTCTTCCCATGCTGCACACCTAAGCTGTGACAAACCACGACTTGGAGACATTTTCTGCATAAACAGTGCCTCTGACTTCAGTTCCTGGTGAGGGGCTGAGCTGGCTGTGCTGTTCCTGGTCATCATGGCACGCTGCTGATCACGGGGTGACACGTGCTGCTGGGAACGGTCACCATTGCTGAGGATGATGTCAATATTGTGCTTGATTCTTCAGGTTGTTTAAACATCACTGAGGCTTCTCAGGGGAAAGGCACTCAGAGATGCTGTTGTCCTTTCCCTGTATTTGTATATGGCATTTAATCTGAGAAGCCTCTCTTGGAGGGCTGGTGAGAACTTGAGGACCTTCTCTGTATATCCCTGAGCACGATCAAGACCCAGTGAGGTCCATGGGAAGTGGGGGGCATCCGCGCCATGGCAGGCGATGCACGTTGCCCCTGCTCACTGGCAATTTGGTGACTCCTCCGTGCAGCAGGCAGCCGGGCGAGCTGCGCGCTCGTTGCTGCACACAGCAGCGGTGCCTGCCCACGCAGGCTGCTGCTGCCCGGGAGGATGCTTCGCGAGGCGTGCGTGTGGAGAGGGGCTGCGTCAGCCAGAGTAATGATCCATTTCGTGTTCCGTGTGATATCATCCATCACTAGACATTTCTAAGTGAGTCTAGTAACATTAAAAGCATGTTTAATAAAGCCAACATTTCAATAGCACTTATGATGGGGTCAGCAGTTGCCTAATGCAATTAATCATTCGTTTACTGAGGAAATGAAGAGATTGGTGAGCAAGAAAACAACAACTGTAAGAGGAGGAACATTCACTCAAAATAAAAAAAGTAGTTGTTATATAGTGAATGACCATTTCAGTCTGATTTCTGTTCCTCAAATGCTTCCTGAAGTTTTTCAGGATCATCTTGCAGGAAGAAAGCCAGTAGATGAAGAAGATACATCTTAGAGGCATAATGAGGATACTTTCCCAAGAGAAACAAGTACGGTAACTTAACACCATTAAAAAAAAGAACGTGTCTGCTGTGCCTCCTGTACAAAAACAAGGAAACAATCAGGACGACTAAGACAGATGTGTGGGTTCTTCTCACTCCGGAGACTCTTCCAAAGCCCCTCTGAATTAATGGACGCACGTCCATGTGAGTGCATGCACGTGTGTGTGTGCGCGTGTTGGGAGACTGTGCCTTCCGTAGGATTTGTCTGAGCCCTGCTATCTTCTGTGGCATGCACACAGCCAGTTCCTGTTTTGAATGGAATTGCCAGAGATTAATAATTTGTTTTCTGGCTCTTCGTGGTGTGACAGGAAACA
Source organism: Chauna torquata (assembly GCA_013399475.1). Lineage (NCBI taxonomy): Eukaryota > Metazoa > Chordata > Aves > Anseriformes > Anhimidae > Chauna > Chauna torquata. Next base: position 155,833 of record VXAL01014740.1, read on the forward strand.
AAAACCTTTTCTGCAAACTTGCCAACAAAAATCTGGGTGGCAAGTTGCCCTCTCTACACAGCCACAGGCTGGTACCAGGAGGGCAAGGCTCCCATGCCAAAATTGCAGCAGCCCCTTTTTGCCTTTACTTGAGCAGAGTCAAATCCTTTCTCCTTGCTGTGACTCACTCTGCATGCCTGGAAAGTAAGTAACGCTTACTGCCAAGGGACGATTTAGAAGTTGAACTCATGACTATATCAAAGACCACTGAGATGTTTGGGCTGTGATTACTATCAGAATAAAAAGACTTGTTTAATTCATGGGTGGCCTAATTTGGAGTACGTTGACAGTACCTGTTAAAAGTTTTGCTCTGAGAGATGCTCTGCTTAGCATGTATCAAAAAGCAGCAACCATAGCCAGACTCATTCACAAAGGTGATGCGCTCTCACTACGGAAGAGCACTTCTGCCTGTCCCAGAAATACTTTCATTTACATGCATCTGATTACCCTGCTAAGGGAAAATGGGAATGAGCTGGCAGGTGGCCTTTTGAATGAAAGGGCACAAGGTAAACTATCTGTTTGCTGCTTTCTCACCCTGGAATACTAAAGACGTCACACACTATGCATATTCCTTTCCATTTCCCCTTTATTCTGTCCTTTTTTTTTTTAATGTTCATATTCCAAAAACTATGTATATTTTTGAAGTCCATAGATGAGTAAATGCACTTGGGGTTGTTCATTGCGTTCGCAGTATGTAAGTTCTGCTGTTTATCCTAATGGTCCGTGTCAAAATACAATGAGGATAAGAGCATTAGACTTTATGCCATTGTTAAAACACACAAACTAAAGTAAGCTTTTATTCTGTAAGCAAGACGTGAAAACAAAATTAGTGTTACTTCTTGAAGCAATTACCTCAAGGTAGCATCTCTTTCTAACGGGCAAAAAGCTGATGCTGAACATATCATTTCCTTTAACTTTAAACATATCTGCTGATCTTACAGGCAGAAATACCTAGACATGAAAAACCATCAGGCACCAACATTAATATTTTAAACAATTAATTATTTAGTTCTTTGTTAACTCAAAGTGATACTATCACACTGATACTTCAGTTGTTGCATTCCTAAAGCTTAGGCTGTGCGTGTATATTTACATTCTGGGGAGAAAAACCATGTAAATAAACCTGAGCTTCTCACTGGGTTTATACTGCACTAATTCCACAGCAAATCAATCCTTATGATGGAATTAAGTGCTGCTCTTCATTAATATCCTCTGCCCAGAGCTTCTGAGGACAATTTTTGCACAGAGCAAGGCCAAAATGTAGGAAAATACTAATTTTCTTTGGCATCCAGTTCTCTTGTGCATAACTCCTGTAGCTGAGCCTAGCAAATAATTACAACTCTTCTATTTGAATTTGTCATAATTATTCCAGATTTTAATTCCAGTTTGAAAGTTTCATAGTGTCTATCTTGTACTAGATATTTTCAGTGTTTCAGCAGAACCAGATAAATATCTGGATCTTCATAGAAGCACACACATGCACACGTGGAGAGAGCATGGAACGATAAATTAATGACCATCTGGCTTCTGATGGCCACCACACTGGGAGAAAATTAGGGTAGCTTACTGAAATTGGTGGAACTGTTTGGTATTCTAGTGACATAAAAGAGATGAGAATTGAACACCATAGCTTTTGCTGTATGCAGTATTTGTGAACTTCAGGTAATTACTGAGCTCGAGTCCATGGCCAGCAGGAGCCTGGTCAGAGCTAGAAGTGAAGGATCTGAGCTACAATAAAGGATCAATAAAAAATGGAAGAAATGAAATCAGTAACTGATGGTTAGGGCCCTGCTTGCATGAACAGCTGATATTCATTTGCTAATCAGGTCTCTGAGAGCAAGGGGAGCTCACTATGGGGGAGAGTGAGGATCTCGAGCAGGGGATTAAGAAGGAAGGAAACAGATGCAGGTCCTGACTGCCCCAAAAGATTGCAGCAGTGGTTCTGTAGTGGGTGAAAGAAAGCGTGACAAGTTTAGAGTCTGTTTGCTGCAGCAGTTACATGGTAAGGTAGATTGCTGCTTCTGGTTTAGGTGCAATTATCAGTAGCTGGTAACTCTGGGAAAAATCCTTATTTATCAAATTGCTTTTTTTATTTTTTTGTTTTGGTGTTTTTTTTGTTTTTTTGTTTTTTTGTTTTTTTTTTTTGCCAGAGTGTAGAAAACTTAAGGTTTCTGCATACCTAGTAACACTAAGCAGATTTCTTTCCCATGCACTTCCCCACATAGACTTTTGGCATCCCTGTGATCATCCTCGCTGTGGGGCTCAGGAGGTACCAGGCTGTCCTTGGTTCGCAGCCTGACTCCCGCTGTGCTCCTGGCGATGCCCTGTGGCCCCTGCACTGGGAGGCGACTGCAGCAGTTTGTCACCTGCCCTTGGTGCGGCGCGGAGCTGGGTGGAGGAGCCAGCGTGGCAAGGGGGGGACACTGCCGAGCCCAGCACCTTCTGCCCGCGCTGCAGTGGGGCCAGGCAGCGGGGCCGCCAGGGCGGTGCTGGGAAGGGTCTGCGTGCTGGGTGGGCACAGAAGGCTCAAGATGCGATTTATTGCACCCAAAAATACCAGCACGCTGAGCAAAGAGCAGAGGTCTGCCGTGCTCCTCTGGGAACAGCTCCTGGACGATGTCCGTGAAATGGGGCCTCCCGCAGAGGCTGCGCATGTAGCTGAGACCAGCAAGAGCAGCCATCCAGAGCAGGCGCTGCTGCTCTCCGCAGCACGGCACTGGCCTGTACAAGGCTGGGAGAGCCCAGCTAGTTCCAGAGTCTCTGATCTTTGTTGGTTAAGTGTGTTAAATAGGGTGCGTTTGCTTGCAAAACCACAGCACCTGATTCGGCATGACATGGTGCTTTTTGGATTACTGGTGATGTGATTCAGTTCAGCAGCTGGGAAGACCTTTTACTGAAATGGGCTAATACAATATTTATATTGTCTGCAGCCTGGCTTCCTCTAAAACTTTGACTTCAGCTCTCTCTTGGGTACTATTTATCTGTTGCTAGTGATGGAGAAGCAGAAGAGCAAGCAGGCAAAAAGTTTAAGAAAATGATCTAGAGAAAAAAGCAATAAACAATAAAAAATGTTAGAAGGCTTTTTCATTTGTGAAGCAGTACTTACATGCTGCACTGCAGTAATTTCTCTCCTGATGCTGTCATTTTATCCAAGAGACATTTAGGTTTCAGCATGTAGAAGCTATGTGAGCTTAATTAAAGTCAATCACATACAGGGACAAACAGGAGGACAGAAAGGAGAAACGAATCTCTCATCTTGGAGCTGCTCTTCCAGGCTGACACCTCCTGGTCTCTGCATGGGACACTCTGGGTTTCTCTTGAGGTCACCAGGTGCTGCCTCTGCTCTGCTGAAATCTCCCTTGCCCAGTGGCGCTGGGCCTGCCCTGAGGGCTCCCTTCAGTGCCGGGGTCAGGAGGGGGCTTTTCCTGGGCAGAGCATCACTACCCTAGCGAGTGCACTGCCCTGCTGCTTGCCCTGCCTCCCAGCACCCTGTGCCACCTGCCTTGTGGTGACAACGCGGTCTGGGGCCCCAGATGCTGGCCCAGCCGTGGCTGCTGGGTGGGTTGGGCTATGGTGATCGGGGCTGCTGCTCGCAGAAAGCCTCTCAGACAGACTTAACCCTGTCTCCATAGGGAGTATTATTGTCGAGGCACTTCATCAACAGCTCTAATTTTCTCATCCAAAGCCATAGGCATCAAATGAGATGACAGCCAAGCTGTTATCTGCCTGTTCACTTGCTGTCTACTGGTGCATTTTACCGTGGGGGTATTCTTGGGTTTGTGACTGAATGCATCCCAAGGTTCCCTTGCAGTGCAAACCCCTTTTCACAAACGTTACGTCTGGGTGAACTCTTTCAATGGTTGCTGCAGTACTGCCAACGCAAAACATTTTACAGGACTACATGAAAATCCTGTCGCTGAATTTGTGTGTCGTGAGCCTTTCTGCAAGCATAATATTGCAAGGGGTGATGGTTATTTGTCATAAACAGTTCAGAATATTGGCATATGCTCGAGAACATCTAACATGTCACCAGAAGGTGTTTTTATGATTGGTCGTTCAGTAACTACTCCTGCATAAGGGTCTGACCCAAAGCCCATTAAAACTAATGGAAAGACCCCCAGTGACACCAATGGATCAGGTGACTAATTTGTCCAGCATATTAACCCAACCCAAAAATGTTGAGCAAGATGATGATGCAGTACTGCAGCCAAGAGAGAGCCTGAGTGCATTTTTTCTGCCTGCAGCCCAGTGATTTCTCTCTTGGTGATGCTGACCACTGCAGCCAGGACAGCTGTAAGCTATGTGGCCTTGGAAGCCATTGCAAGGATAATTAAAGTCCATTTTCAAACCAAAGTTCAAAAATAGGGCAGCACAGTGGTGGATTGTGATTGTGATTTTTCAGGATGCTCTCGTTATTCGGAGAACACCGAAGCAAATAAAAGCAGAATTACAAAAGAAAAGAGTTTGAGAAAATATTATTGCCTATTCTTGCAGAGTCATTACTAAGATGCTGGAAGCTCCTGAGACTTGGGGACTACATTATAGGAAGAGGAATGTTGGCATGTAGTTAATCACTTATTATGCCAAATTCATAAAGAAAGCTTTTTTTGATATTTTGTACAGATTTTTGTTTAGCAACATTTGTATCATTAAAAAACAGACATACTTCAGCAAGTTTAAGAGGAAGAAACAAGCAGTAAGAGGACAAATATTTTAGTAGTTAGATATTTCAGTTCTCCTTAGTACTGTACTATGCCCCTACACCCTGAGGACATAATTAAACATTAACATATACAGGAGAACCAGAGCTGAAAAACTGTTTGACTATCAGTCAGGTGATGAGACAAACTGAACAGAAAAAATTCTTTCATGGCAGAAGACACCGGTTCATTTTAAACTACACTGTGCACATGGTTTCCTACCTTCTCTTTCTGAAAACTTGTTTCCTAAAGCAATGCCTAAGGGCAGTATTCTGATAGAGAAAGGGCAAAATACTGATGTGAATCTTAGCAAGACGAAGAGGAGTCACTGCTGGTGCGGCTTGGTGTGTGATGCATCTACCTAAGCACAGGCACCCCGTGACACTTCTCACACCCACGGGTGTTTGAGGCATTGCGTAGGCCAGCATGTAAACCCACACTGCAGCAGTGCCTGGAGACCTGGAGCACCTCAGGCAGAGCTGGATCAAACGCACTGTAAATATCTCTTGCTGAGCGCAGTGAGCGTATGGGACAAGGAGAGACGGTAGAAGAAGGGCAGGATACAGCACACGTAGAATGAATTTGGATTAACTTGCCTTCTCCATTGCAAACTTGTATAATACCCAGCCTGAAAGGTAATGTTTTTTGACCTGAGATGACAGCATTTGAGAGTCATCTTTATTTTCATTTTGGCATCAGTGGGGTGTATTTTCTCTTTCAGTTCTTGGAAGCTTTTGATTATTAAGTATCAAAAATGAGCATGGTTCTGGAAGAGCCTGGTAGAAAATCTGCTTCCATCCTTATTCTCTAGTCAGTCTTGCTGCAGCATACCCAGCGTTTGAAGGGTGGCTGCAGGCATGGGTGGAGTTTTTGGAGAGGGGATGATCACCAAGCTGTGGTGCTGGCAGGGAGAAATATTTGCCCACAAGTTGTTTGCTGTATAAATACATTTCAGGGGTTGATTTACTGCATACGGCATGATTGTAGTTGGGAGTTTGAAGAGTAAGCCCAAAATAATTTTTCGTTTGCAGTGGCCTTGACAGCACAGCGTTTCAGAGTCTGTGACAGTGCATTTAGGAAAAATAGCAATAACCAAGAACTCATGTTAACTACCATGTTTTTTACAACCAGATCATTTAAACATATTATGAGCAGAAAGATGATGCGAGAACATTGTTAGCAAGCTCATTAGTCCTCTGAAACTGCCAAGCAAAACCCATTAATGGGAGGAGTCATATCTGATAAGACTAATATTTGCAAAGACAATCTTTTGAGGACTTGAAAAATGTGAGCATTTGGTTTGGGTTAGTTACACCAGCTGGCTTTAAAATAGCCACAGTCGGGTGTGCCCTTGCACCTGGCATTTGCCATTTCCCTGTGTGGTTTTCACTGGATGAGTACTGCACTGTTTTGGCACTTCTTCGGATATCTCTTTAGTAGGCCAGTAGTGAATGAGATGCTCCCCCCCGCCCCCCCAAAAAAACAAAAACAACAAACAAAACAAACAAAGCAATACAAACAAAAAACCTCTGATTCGTGCCTCTCTTTCCTTCCACTATTTCACTATTTATTTACCATCCTGTCTTTATTACCATTATTCTGAGCCCACACTGGCTGGGTCTGATGAAAGTGTCGGTACTACTTCTGTCACTTCATTCTTCACTTTTACAGGCAGTTGCTACAGGCAGTTGCTATTGCAGTGGAGGGCTTTCTTTCCCAGTGCTATTTTGATTTCAGTGGGTCTTGCACGAGCTGTGCTGGGGACATCCACGTAAAATAAAGCGATGCTCCAGAAATCCTTT
>VXAL01014740.1:162639-181889 GCA_013399475.1 Chauna torquata
CCGCCATGTTACATCTCCTTTTTGTGTTCTGTAAACGAAACAGTATAGGCTGTTATTTTTATTACTTTTTTCCCCAGAAAAACCCACCCAAATAGGAAAGTGGCAGTTCAGCTTCCTGAAAGCCTTGAAAGTAATATGCTTAAATAGTCTACAGCATTTAATATTTGCTATATTTACACAGGGCCAGTGTTATTAATGACAGGACGATGTGACCAAGCTTGAAAGTAATTGCTAAAATGATTTTATGAGCAATATGGTGATAAGAGATTGCATGCCTAATACCAGCACTGGGGCCTAAGACACAGGAGAAAATGGTCACTTTTATTAATTTATAGTAAAGCTGACAGTTTTTCTTTCAGTGGCACAGGAATTCACACCCCTCCCCTCCTGCTCAACTCAAACTCTGATTTTTCATTCTCTTCAATAAGAGCTCCTTTTTGCTTATTTTTTGAACAGAAAAGGTACTCACTGTTGCCTCCACTACAGTAACGCACAGACTTTCTATGAATAATACCCCACACTTTCACTACTGACTGACATGCAATTTCATTTGCTAAGGTCTATTTGTCAATGAGGAATAAGAATAGTAAGCACAGGCATGGCAAATCACTCCAGTTCCTTGCTGCTGTTACAATCTGTGGTGTCACTGTGCAGCAAGATACACCTGCTCAGCTTTGCGTAACAAGAAATCTTTGCATTATGCTCTTTATATTACTATGCACACAGTCTGTGTTGTTTGTTTTGCAGATGGGAGGGGGGTGTATAATATCAGCTCCAGGCTAATAACGCACTGTCAGGTCCCATCCAGGTAAATTGTAGAAGTTAAGCCATAAACCTTAAAAACACAAGTTTGTAGCACATTTTTCCACAGATCCTGAACTAGATGGTAGTGGCAGACACAACTGTAAGCCATTATATATGTTTCCGTACACATGTGCAAACACCCAACACAGATATAAACCAGTTCAAAAGGCTTTTGACGTTGGCTCTTCAAACTTAGAAGCATCGAAATGCTAGAAAGAAAACAAGTGATGGCTGAAAAGGATGATAAGAATCCATCTGCATTTCTGTCTCAGCTTCGGTAGATAGTAAATAAATGCTGACTTGGAGAAACAGTCGAGCTGGTTTCCTCTTAAGCATCTGCACGAGTAAAAGGTGGTCAGTGCACTGCCTCTGGAAGAGCTGCAGCACCTGCTTGTTATGCAGCTTAATTCCCAGATGTAATTGGTCCATAACTGTAACTTGTGCCTCCCCTGGCACCCAGTGCATGCTGCCGTGCTTGCTGCGCACGCTGTGCATGCGGGGTCTACAAAGCGGTGCCCTGCAGGGCGCTGCCGGGCTGCTGCGGGAGGCAGCTGCACGCCAGGCACTCTGCCCGGGGTCCCGCTGCGACCGCTAGGGCCTGCCTGCAACGCGCTTGATCAGGAGAGGGGTCTTTCTGTAGCCTCAGTTCATACCAGAGATCCGCGTTTTCCTCGCTGAGACCATGAAACATGGTGCAATATTGTTTTTATATTTCACATCCTACTTGAAGTAGTTTAACAAATCGGATGAAAAATAATTCTAGAATATAACAAAAGTTATAGAGTATAACAAAGTAAGATGCAAAACCAAAAAATCTAGAATTAAAAAAATAGTTACGTTGGGTTGTAATACTGACGTTTTTAGCAGCGGGGATTGACTTTATGCACATCCCCTCTGCAGCCTGTTCCTTTGCTCTGAAAATGGGAGAAGGGAGGAAAACCAGAGGGTCCCAGGTTCCCAGCGCCCTTTGCATGATGCTTTTCTCTGCTGCTGCCTGTTTTATGTCTGACATCTCCTCTCCAGAGCTCAGCCTTCACACTGGGCCAAATGAGGAGATTGTGAGCTTTGCTCTTGAAATTATCAGTGCTCAGGCAGCACCATGAATTGTGCTAAGCTCCCTGACCTTGTGGTATTATCATAAAATAATCTTTATGCAGAATCCAGCTGTCTCAGCAGTTCCTATAAGATGTTGTACTTGAAGTATTGGTGGTTTTATTGTTACTTATAATCACTTTCTCTTACAGTCTTGCAAATTTGGGTCATTTTTTTGCTTCTAGTTTGAACTTGCCTGCCAGGGTTGGTCAGAAATGGATGGCACCTGAGCTGTGTTGGTTTCAGACTTTTTCTTCCGCCAGCTGTATGTGCTGTTGGCTGACCCGGAGGCCAGCCTGGCAGCCCCCACGCCCCGTGACCACCAGCTGGGCCCCCTGGGAGGAGCGCGCCCGTCCCCAGGGAGCGGAGCACGCGCGGGGTGGCACCCCACAGGGAACGCGCCTCCTGCGGCCGCTCTGCCTTTGTGCCAGCGTGGTCCCGCTGGCCCTGCGCGGGGGGGACTGGCGTGGCCAGCGAGCACGGGGGAGTCACGTGCAAACCTGATGGATAAAAACGAAGTCTTCTAGCAAGTCATGTTTGGTTCTTTTTCTCTTTCAAAGCTGGAGACAAGAAGATGAGCACAGTGACACACTGCACACCAAAATGCCATTGTACAAGTCTCTGCCCCCTTGAGAAGTGGGATGAAGTACGTAACTACCAGATCCCAGTCACCAGCAGCACCGCGGCCATACCAGTCCTGCAGGGAAGTGGGATGAGAGGAAGGAGGATGCTGCCCAGCTGCAAATCTCTCAGAGCCCTGCACGGACGCTCAGCGCTGTGCCTTGGCTGCATGTCCCTAGCAGGGGGAGGTGGCTCGCAGCGAAACCGGCTGCCCGGGCCTGGGCTGCAGGCAGTGCCGCACGCGGCCAGGTGTTGGTGAGCGCAGGGCGAGGGCAGCCGGGCTGGTGCCAGCGGTTTCCTGGGCACATGGCTGGGAAGGCTCGGCAGTGCTGCGCTGCAGAAACAGCCTTCCTCGGCCCCGCCGCCTTGTCCTCCTCCACTGTGGCTTTCACAAAGGGTTTTTGTCACTAATTCTCCCAAAATAAAGAATCCTTGCACCTGCACTGGTTCTGTGGCTGCTATGTGATAGCGTTTAGCTTTCGTTGCTGTATTGCTTAATCCAAAAAAAGATTCTTGGGTGCTGAGCGAAGGCACCAGCTGAGCTCCCAGTGGTGCGGGATGGGCTCTGCTGTGTCTGAGGAGCCACTGCCAGGGGAAGCCCTGGGGCTGGGCTTGCCTCCTGCAGCCCCTGGCATGCAGGCTCGGGTACCCCAGGGACGTGAGACTCGTACGTGCTGCTGAGCTCACTGGCGGAGCAAGGATATGTTTGTCTTAAATGCTCAGACTGATGCACAGTTTCATTCAGGGATTTTATGCATTTTGCTGGATGTATATTCATGTCTTTAGATGTCAGTGTGGTGCCTTTCTCGTCTTCCTGTGTAGCTGCAGTTTAAAGGATTCTTTCAGGAAGAGAAACAAACAAAATTTGGCAGGAATGCACAGATTTGATCATGGGGTTGTTCTGATTTTTTTAGAAAACCTTTGGAGAAGTCAGCCAACCTTGGAACCATTGCCGCACAAAAAGAAGGCTTTTCTGCATTATATGCTGGGTAACTGGAAGATTTGTTTAACTAAGCTTTATGGCCGTTACTTCAGGTAGCATGGTGCTCTGTGCCCTTCCTCAGAGAACCTTTTGGTTTGTCCCTTTTCCTTATGTTTTGTTTGGTTTATATTTTATGTATGGTTTTTACTGCCACAGAAGCAAACAGTATATATGTAAGGCACATACTGGATCTGAGACATCTGTTTGGGGAATATCTAAGCAATTAACTGGGATTTACTCACAGGCAGCCAGGTGCATATGTATACGATTTATGGAATTTCCATACCCTTGATATGATTTATACTTATGATTAATACAATAATATCATTTATATTTGGTTGGGGGCCATTCCTGCAGGCTCATCCCTGTAGCTCATTTTCCAGGTGTCTCCTCCCTGGACGCAGTGGCTGCTCCTGCTCTCACGGCTCGGCGGCACCTCTGGTAAGGCACCGCGCCAGCTCTTCCAGCTGCCGGTCTTCCTCAGGCCTCGAAAGGTTTCCTAGGGCGATGTGGGAAATGCGTAATAGGAACGCTTTCTCACACTTCTGTGCATTGTTGGTATAACCGCCTCCTCACCCGCTGCCTCGCGAGGCCTCCGGGCTTCCCTGGCTGCGGCAGGGCTGGGCTGGGCTCTGCTGGGCAGCAGGGGCCGTGCCGGTACCGGCGCTGAGCCGCACGATGGCCATGGGCTGGGGAGGGATCATCGGTGTGCGTCAAGCAGCACGTATAGGGCGATCTGTCCTACACGCCAAGCTGAAGACATTAACCCTCTGTTTCACACCTGACTTTGGCTAATTGAGCCTGGTGAGATGGTGGATTCAGTGAAACGATGAGCGTTGAAGCTGCATTACCCGGGAAGCAGTGTGCTGTGATGCCCTGCGAGTTCAAATTGTTTTAGATGGAAGTCTGGAGCAAAACTCTGATCCTAACAACACTAACACAACTAACAGTGCTCCTGACTGTTCTTATTTATAATTCCTGCTGATGATAGCTAAAAGGTCTCAAACAGAAATCGGTATCTGTTGTATTAGCTACTGTATGATTTTATCTTTATTTTGGGGAAATTACCAGCTAAAACCTTACTTAGTGTCTTGATTTTTTTAAATACAGGAATATCAGCAATCTTCACTCCACCCATTTATACTTTACTACTGTGGCTTTTTTATTATTTATTCATGTAACACATGATAAAATAAATAAGACATCTGTTTATGAGTACAGCATGGCTAACACTCCAGAAGGCTTCAGGCTTCATTTTTCACTTATCATCCATAAATTGGATGGTGAAGGGTGTCCAGATTTTATTTTCCTGTTTCTACGTTGTGAAGCAGTGGAAGCTGACAGCTGTGTTTTGGGTGATGACACCAAGGCGCGGGCTCTGCTTCAGAAGCCAGCTTTGCTATGGCAATGCTGCTGTGCGGGCAGGGGTTGTGCCGGGGCTCCAGCAGTGCGGGCTGAAGCCGAGGGGCTGCACCCAGCACAGGGCTGCTTTCGTGGTGGAGTCCCCTCACCTGCTAGTGTTAGTTTTGCAGAGTATCAGCTGCCGAATGGATCCCAGGCAGAGGCCAACACCCTTTTCCTCACCCATTTTGCCATGTGCAGTGACTCAGATCCTGATACCAGTTTGGGCCAATTCTACAGGGTTCAGTTCCCTTTCATTTAAAATTATACAAGAGAATTTGGCTTCTGTTTGGCATCAAATGTTTTCCATTTGTCTCTGAGATAGGAGCATGGAGGGACTCTTTTCACCACCGCTGGGACCGTGGGGCAGCTCGTTAACACACAGGGAGGGGTCTGGGAAAATCTCCAGATGTCAGTGCTGAAGTCAGTATGAGCGCAAAACCTGAAATCAATACACTGTCAATTGAAGTGACTGAAACACAGGAAACTTTGGGAATTGAAAGTTACTTTCAACAGGTATTCATCTGCATTGCACAAAGGTGCTAGAAATACTAGCTGTGTTCTGTTAAAACTTCAAGGTGTTGGACTTTGTTGTGATTTCACTTTGGACTGTATACTGAACAAAATATATAAAGTGTGTTGTGATGGGCACCCAGCTCAGGAGCTCTGAAATTCCCATTGAAGGAGCCTTCTCTGTCTCCAGACTGACAGCCTTCCAGCCAGCGAGGCTGGCTTCTCATTTCTGATACATTTGTGAGGTTTCTAAAATTAAGTGTCTTAAATATTCCAGTGGGTGTTTTCAGTATTTCTGTAAGCATCCACTTCTACTTTAAATTGTTCACATATCTCAATTATCTGTCTTTGAAATGAGTGGAGACTCTTAATGCTTCCCCAAAATTTTGTTCGCTATCTTATATATCACTGAAACTCTTTGGCTTTGATGTAACACCATATTCAACGAAAACTGTTTCATCAAAGATGTTCCAAGAAGCAGTTCTGGAGAAGGAACTCACATGTTTTTGTGCTCTTTTCTTTCTTTCTTTTTTTTTTTTTGTTATTTTTAATTGTTCTTACATTTAGTATTTGCTTTAAATATTACCAATGGCATTTTGAGAGTCCACAGCACTTCACAGAGACTTGGTACTGGTGGCAGAAGTGGAGGAGGACTTGGCCATGAGGAGGCCCAAGGTGAGGTGTTTGTCAGACACAGACGCACCAGTATGTCCCTGCACAGAGCTATTGGGACCTCACAGGAGCACATGCAGATGCAGACGCAGCACGCGAGGACCAGCCCAGCACACCCTCATTTAGAACGCTCCACACCATTTAAGAGCTGAGAAATTGTGAGCGTATTGAAAGCTGAATTTTCACAGCACAATGTTAGCAGAGATGCTTCTGTAACTGATAAAGTGGGAAACTTCACAGCATTGAATGGTCCTCGGATTCACACTTCCACATGTGTCATAGTCTGGTGTTAATGCACTCTGAGCAATGACACAAAGCGTGAGAGTACTGGCTGGGCAAGAAAACCTGCTGGTTCTCTCGTGCTGTCCATGCTGGTTGCTTATCACAGGGGTTCTTGCCTTGTTGACAGTGACAGGGAGCCTCCTGACAGCAGCACGGCAGAAGCTGGGCAGCACCCAAACACCAGCTGGTTCATGAGAAGAGTTCATCACCTGCAAGGAAGGTCCTTCACCAGGTGTACACTGTTCTTGCATTTCAGGTCTCCTCTGTACATTCGTAGAGCTTGCCTGTAATCCGGACATTTCCACTTGTTCAATGGGGCAAGAGGAAAAATCCTCTTGGTTTATGGGTTTACATGGACTGTGAGCCTTCCCAGCCATCAGCCCGAGCAGGACGCATCCCCTAGCACATTTCCGAGAATTCTGGGTAAATGCCACATGGAAACATTTGGAAATTTGTCTTACTTGGAGAAAGTACTTGACATCAGAGGAGCACAGGGAGGTGAAAAAGGCAACTGTGAAAATATGCAATGTTCCATAACAAAACACAACATTACAGTTCTTGTAAATGGAAAATGTCTTAAATCTTTCCATGAAGATAGAAAATGCAGAGAAGAAAAGGGCATAGCCAGGTTGCACATGCTGAAATATAAGAAGAATATTGCAAGTAAAGGAACTAAAAATTTTCTAATAAGGTGGGGAAAATTTTCATGTAAATATTATGGTTTCATCATAATTTTAACATGGCAAGGAAACTGTAGGCATGGAAGCACTAAAAAGTTTGAATAAAGGATGACTTTTATCCAAAAATATCTATGCAAGCAGAGAAGAGAGAGAGACACAATACGGGAAAGAGAGAACGTGAGACATAAATAGAAATGGAAATGGAAAGATAAATAGAAAGATAAATTCATTTCAGTAATAGCTTGAAGTTGTTTCAGACCATCCTGCAAGCCCATGCAGGGAAATTGTCGTTCGGCCTGCAGGTGAGTTTTACAAAAGGAGCAATTTCACTCATCTCGGGAAGCCAGCCCTGCCGTGCCGGTGGTGCAGGATGATACCGCGGGAGCCAGCCGCGCCCACGCAGCGGCGACCAGGGTGCCTCTCCCCTGCTTCAGAAATGTTTTCAATTTCGCTATTCTTTTAAAAAATGAAATCCATTGTGAGGATTAGGATAACGCAGCACCCCACGCAGTGATGAATTTACCTTAGAAAAGGCCAACCATCCGCACAGGCAGAAGGCGGGTGCCGTGCCTGTGCTCCTCCCAGCTGTGCCTCCTGCCCTGTCCCTTCAGCCCCTCAGCAGCACGGCGGGGCCTTCCTGCAGCCGCAGGTACGGCACGGAGCCCAGCATCGCCCGCGCCCCCTCCCCGATTTTGTCTGTCCTGTGCCTGTGCAAAGCACCTGCATTTCTGCTGAAGATAGGGGTTCTGCTCCTGCAGCAGCATGGACTAGTATTGGATATTTGGAGTAAGCATCACCAGTCCAGGTGAAATATCTTTTTTTTTCCACGGAAAAGCCAATGTTTTTTCAAACTGGCTGAAAAGTGGCAGAATACCTTTTAAAGGATAACATTCCAAAGAGAGGAGTAAAATCTAAACACAAGCTTTCTAAAAGCACTGCACATTTCCTTGCATTTTTCTTTTCTTTTCTTTTATTCTTTTGCTTGTCATGGTGCAGAGCTTTCTGAAAGCCTTGGGTGAAAGCAGAGCTTGCTGAAAGCCCTCGGGGGACCCATACAGCTTTCCCCCTGCCTGCTGAGGGTCTGGGGGTAAAGCAGGGAGAAGACAATTTTGTGATTCAGGGGCCTGAGGCTTTCCAAGTGGGAACCAGGCCTTTCTAACAAGGAAGAGCATCCCAGATGGCATTGCCAGAGAAAGGAGTCGAGATTGAAAATATTAAAGGGTAATATGTTGAAGGCTGAATAAGTGTTTTAAAAAACATGGACTAATATACCAGGATTGAATAACTGTGAAAATAAGGCAGATCCAGTAGAAATGAGGAATGGGATAACTATACTTAAAGCTGACTCAAACGTCAGTGAGATATTCATGTCCTCTTTAAGATGTATTTTCAGCAAGAAAAGTAGATATATTTGAAGAATTTTGAAAGTTACCCAAAGAGCAGCACTTGATAAAGGAAATATATGGAAAACATTATTTAGTTTTGTCTGATATTCATGCTAAGGTGCTGTGGGAGGCAGTAAATTAAGTTTCTGAACCTCATGATAGCAGATTTTGAAAACTTGTTTGAAATAGTCCTGGAGCCAGCAATATAGAGAAAAACGAACGTAAAACTAATATTTACAGAATAAGTGAAGAATGAGCCCAGGCCAGGTGGCACAGGTTTCCCTTGCAGGAGGCCAGGTACACAACAGGAGAAGAGGGCTCCTGGCGCCTGGGCCACCATGCCTCAGAGGCCACATCCTGCCCGGTGCCTGAAGGCAGCACGGGAAACCGGTGGGCACGCAGGGACATCCCTCTCATGTGTTCAAGGCCACTGTGAAGCCCAGTACCCTGTGCATGCAGGGGAGGGGCTGCGGCTCTGGGAGCCCATTCACACTGGGGTGTCCTGGGAAAATAAATATTTATGAGGAAAAGCCATGAATTGCCAAGTTATCCTGCAAATTATCAGATGACTGGAACATACTGTGGAGGGAAAAGATATTTTCTGAAAAGAACTTCTGAGCACAATGCCTCATTCTCTGCAATACTCATCTTCAAAAAGCAAAATGGGGAAGGATTAATGGTCTAGGAGCCCAAGCATTCACACTTTCTGGAACAAAGAACAAAGACGCTAAGCCTGTCTTCAAATGTCCCTGTTTTCTACAAAGGAATATAATTTTGCTTCTGTCATCATTTCAAGAAATACTTTCTCCACAATGATTTCTTTTCCAAAGTCAAAGACTTGAAATCTTGCACAAAAAAAAAAGAGAAGAAAAAACCCTCAAATTTTCTGGGGGGGAAAAAAAAAAAAAGATAGCAACACAGACTCTTATTTTCCTGACAGAGGCAGAACCTATTTGAAACAAGAAGAAAGAAGGAGAAGCTGAACGCGTTTCAATTAGAAACCGTGAGGAGCTCACTGAGGACGTGGCAGCGAGGCTGTGCTCCCGCGGAGGCCCCGTGGCGGGGCTCGGGCAGTGCCCCGTCCCCAGCAGAGAGCTGCCGGCACGTCTGGGCCTGGTGCTGCGGCCCCGGGGACGCGGCCGCGACACCGCGGCATCTCACCGGTGAGGAAGGTGGCATGGCGCGAGGAGCTGGGGATGTTCTCTGTTCTTTACGGCCTCGCATGTCGCTGCGGTGTCTGAGGAGCTGAGCCTGCCTCTGGCTGTAGCCTGGCATGCTGCTCGGGCTGGAAATGAAACCACCCGTTTGTCTGCATTTGGAGTTTGTTTCCAAACGCCTCTTGCCCAGCAGTGGTCAGGGGCTGGAGAAGAGCAGTGGGGCTCCTTGGGCTGCCACCAAAGGCCCTCCGTTGGCGGCCCTGCTGCCACTGCTGCGCCAAGCCAGCTAGTGGGGCAGCGGCCAGGCTTTCTCTGCAGTGCATGCCCTACGCCCGCATGTATGTGCGAGCTTTTAACCCCTGTGACTTTGATGTGTGGACAAAGCAAGACCTCCTTGTCAAGCACGGCCCCTGTTGATTGCTCAGTGTACTCTTAGGTCATACAACATGCAGAATTATTGGGACTGAAAGGAAATCCATAGGAATCACCTGAAGCCGTGTGAGAAATGAATTAAAATCATACTTGTTGCTCATGCTGACAGAAGACAAAATATAAGGAAGATGCACCAGCTGCCTTGTGCACTTGATGGTCACCAGAGATCTTGCTTTCAGGAGTACCTCTTAATTTCCAGGCATGAGTTGTGGGCATGTAAATAAGTTATAATATCTCATCTGGAAATAGACACTTAGGAACCAGCATTTCTCAAGCTGTAACATTATTATGGAGAAAAAACATTTTCAGGGTGACAGTCTGACTAGTGAAATAGTTGGCAATGCTCATAGCTGTCCTGAGCAGGCTGATGAACTGCACGGCTTTTGAACTGTATTTATTGTGAAGGAAAATATGAGCCCAACTGTTCTGAAATAGCAAGGTACTTCTAAACATAATGAGCACCAGTGTCTTACAGGGGATAACCTGCTTGACTGCCAAGCTGTCATTGTTTAGAGTCTTGCCATACAAGAGCAACCATGTTAATTCATCATTTTGGACAGTGATACTCTCAGGAATGACACTGTTACAGAATCATAGAACACTAATTAGCTGTCACTGTCACATTAGGCTTAGAGTTGTCATCTCATGGAGGTGGCACTTCCAGGAAGATGTGAAGTGTCAGCAGTCAGAGACCCTTGTTCTCAGGAAAGTGTGGGTCGATGCTGGTGTTCAGAAACGTCTGAAAAGGCATCAGCTCCAGAGGAACACCTTGTTTCTACCGTTTTATCATTGAAATGTTTGGCTGTGCTGGAGAAGAGATGAAAAGCTGTGTGACTTACTCGTGTGTGATTGCCTTCCTCCACACAATGCTTCCTCACTCACAGACTGATATATAGTGTCACTTTATCCTGGTTTGGATCGCAAATCCAAATGCCACTTTTGCTTCATGACCTGCAGTGTCTGAATGATGAATGAGTGATGAGTGGCTAGGGTGACTGATGCAGCACAGCGGCTGGAGAGCGTCCTCCTGATTTGTTCATGGAAGGCTTCTGGGGAAACCGTGGCTGGAAACTGCAGCTCTTCTTTTAACACATAGTTTTAATTCACCTTTCCCTGTTCCCTTCTGAAGTGAAATCTTCTGGCTTACTACTCAGTTTTCACTCAAACAATATTTTCACCTGAGTTTTGTGCATTTCTCATAGACCTGAAGTGCCAAAGCTCAAATGACTGTGAAATGTGTAGGTAGTCAGAGCCAAACGTTTATGGTCTGGGGCTGTGAACTCCTCAAATCTCACAAATAAAGCAGACATGATGGTAGTCAGTACTTGAATGAGAGGTCACCAGGAAAGCAGGAAGCAAGTTAACCTGAAAACTGTATGTTGTTTGACCAAGAGTCCCCACTGCTGCATGTAGTTTCGGAAAGCATCAGGTTTCCAGTGACAAGTAAAAGGTTCTAATCCATTTGAGCAAATTCCCTGGGTCTTTTGAGAAGACTAGTCTGCCACCGGTCCTTGGGGTACAGAAAGGCTTCCCAGTGCCCATAGTCACTTCCCAGGGTTGCATGCCCTGGCGTGTGGGATGTCCCTCCATCCTTGGCCAAGCAAGGCTAGGGAGTACCTGCACTTCCAAGATCACTGGTGAGCACCATCACCATCACTGGGGCGTGGGGATGGCTGTGCCATCAGGAAGTGAATTGGGGCATGGGGTGAGCTTGCAGCCACTCCAGCACCATGGGGAAGGAGCAACAAGAATTCACTACAATCAAAGTGCACAATCCTCAGTTTGGAGATAAGAAGTAAAAGAGAACACAATTCCTATTGCAACAAACCTCCCTGTTCTTAGATACAGTTTTTAGGATTTTACACAGTTTTGGGATTGTGTTGGGGTCATTATGAACTTTAAACCCTTAGTTATAAGATAAATATATGCTTACACCTAAACCTCCCTTCCAAGCCCTTCCTGTTGTGTATAACTGAATTGGCAGGTTAATGCTCTTCCTGAAGAATTATGTATGGGCTTTGCTTAACTTTCAGAAATGGCAATGCTCTTTGGGACAAGAAAGGTGGAACTGTCTCCTGTCTAGACAATAAACGGAACTTTTTGTCTGCTGTCCCAGTACTTCTGTATAAATTAATCATTAGCCTGCTGTGGTGGAAATGTTCCCATTTGCTTGACAGCAGAGGGATTCGACCCTTACTTCATGAATTCTTTATCTGCTGTAACATATATATCATGTAAATTAACCACTAGTGCCTGCAGCTGACAAACGAGAACAGTGCATGTATTTCAGGGCTGGTTCTTGAGATGATAGTGAGCTTGTGGTCAACAGCCAGGTAAGGAAACTGAGGCAATTCCAGATATCTTGGTTTGGATCACTTGATTTTCTTGAAGTCTCTCCAATATTTGACCCAACTATGATCTATTCCGACCCTTTGCTGTAGCTGCCATGTGGGACCAGGTGGGGCTGAGTGTGTGGATGGCCAACCAGGTGCATGGTGATGGAGCAAGTCTCATTTGAGTCCTGCTTGCTCTCCATTTCTGCCTCCTCCCATGCAGCTCCCTCACAGCCACAATGCTGATCATTGGCTCCAGCTTCCACTGTCATGGTCTGGATGGTTCCTGGCCTCCAGATAACGAGTGTTCAGACACAATAAAAAAAAGAAATGACTCAAACAAGAGTAGGCTGAAGCAGAGAAGGGAAGGGAGGACCAGAGGATCACCCACCTCTCCTGTGGCCACTTGCACCTCTGAGAGTGGTCCTGTCCACTCTGGAGACAGCACTGGCACCCAACAGGGGGTGCCAGGTTCAGAGGCTGGGGGAAAACCCATGGAGTTACTCCCACGGGTGACTGGGGACAAGGTGCCACTGGTTCAGTGCCACTGCAGTCATGGGGGCTCTCCGCTCCATCCCAATCCTCATGGCACTGCGTTGTTCTTCTGCATGGCTGCTAAAGGAGATTGTGCTCACCTATATGGGGTGTGAAACCGCCTACAAATGTTTGATTTTCATGTTGCCCACCATTAGCAGCTGGTCCCTGAGCTGCCTGGAGAGCTAATGGTTCATTTGGTAGAGACCCAAAAGCAAGCTATAATCATCACCTCACAGACATATGATATGTGGTATGCTATATGCAGTTGTAGGAGCAGGTCCACACCTCAACAGAAAGTCAAAGACAGCTAGGGATGCTGACAGGCTAAAGTTTTAAATGGTGAAGCCCATGAGGATGGCAAAAACCACCCCAGTTTTATCTCCTCCTTGAGGAGAATGGGCCAGTACCTGCTGTAAGCATGGCAGCGCCCACTAAAATTAATGTCATCTGTTCAGGCTGTTACCTCCCTGAGATATGGCATGTGATGTGTTCAGGCATTAGGCTGGTGTTGGATTTAGGAGTAGAATTCAGGTTCCTAAAATCTTTGTCGCTTGTTTGGTGCAGAGATGTAATTCTGTATGTTTGTCAGCTATCAACCCACCACTCCTTCAGAACCACGTTTTGCCCCATTGAGTGTTTTAACATGTGCTTTGTGTATAGTGTTTTAATGCAATTAAAACAATTTATCACTTACCATTCATTACTAACGTTAGCTTTATGGATTTCTTTTGGTGCCAGGTTTTTACATGTGTATAAAAATGTTTTTCTTTTCGTCTGCTATATTAGTTTCCTAAAACACTAGAATTACTTCTTGATCTTTACATATCCCTTCCCATTTGGCACTGTGGATTACAAGTATTATCTATTTGAGTCCCAGCAGAAGGTACTTTAAAACATACAGACACGAACCAAAAAATAAGAGGCTTTACACTTTCTCTGGTACCCTAGCCTGAGTGGTGCAGTAGTCCTCTCTTTCTCAAGTTTTGTAGTAGTTCCTTTTGTACTTTTCTCAGCCACTTTGTGGTGTATTTTTCACCTTTTTGTGATGAGCCTCTTCTCTATTTTCATCAAATACCTGATGAAACAGCAGAGATGTTCTCTTCCTCTTCTTTCACAAGCTTATCCTCCACCTGGGTTAATTTCAATGGTAACAATTTCTCATCTCATTCTTCTGCTAAGGTTCTGAAGAAGTTAACCAAGTCAGGAGACCCTCCCGCCTGGGCTGGGAATCATCCATCAGCCTCATCCCCCCCCGCAGAGAGCGCCTGCGCGCTCCCTCCAGCACGGCTGCCAGCACCCGCTCCCACTCCGCCTGCGGAGAAGACGTTCCTCCTCGCTGGCAGCCAACCCTTCTGTCACCGCTGACACCATATTTATGGAGCGCACATTTACCAGCGCGGAGTGCTGGCGGGAGTGAAAACTGCAGACGAGTCACCATCTTTAAATATGCTAACCACAAATATTTACTTAATTACTGGAAAAGCTGATATTCATATATGTAGTCAAATACAAACCAGGCACATACAGGTTCTGTATTTTTTCAGCCCATAGGCAGCAGCTTGCCTTCTTGTCTGCAGCTGTTAACCTCTGTCTTGTAAACCAAGTCCTACATGCCAGTTTATTTATTGTACTGGCACAATCGGGCATGATCCTCACCCATTGCCATAGTTCTTGCTCCTGGCAATGGAAGAAAACACAGATACAGGCCATCAGGACTGATTTTGCCTGTGTGTCATCCCAACCTTGCATTAGTTATATGAGTTGCTTTAAAGGAAGTTCTGAGGAAAAACACAGCATGATTTTTTTGCATGATCAGACATTTTACAATCTTCTCAAGACCTCATCTCTCTGTGGCAGCTCACCATGTTTGGATTCAGTTCCAAACCTGCAGTAGGAGGACAGCTTCCAGGATACAGGCAATAATCTCTCTCCTTTTCTCTCTTGCTTATTGTTTTTTTATTTTTTTTATTCTTTTTCTTTTGGGAACGCCAACTCAAACTCTTTCTTTGTACTCGTATTTTCTATACAATAAGTCTTGTGTAGGTAGCATCTTCAAGTGTTTAGTGTAATGATGAGAGCATTGAGGCAGCTATGTGGATAATTTATTTGATTTCAAAATGCTGCCACGTTTATACATGGAAAACTTTAAAGAAAATTAAACTCATTAAAAAAAACCACATAAATTGTTTTTGCAACAAACCAATTAAGAAATCTCGCCTCTCCAGCACGGTGGGCAACATTCTAAATAAAATAAAACCGAAATTACCTTTTGCTGGAAACAAAGTAAGAGCTATCTCTTGTGACTTAATAAGAAATGGAGGTTTTTAGAATTAGTAAAAAGATTTAGAAGCTCCCTTCTATATGTGTTGCTAAGCATTTTGCTGAAATTGCCTCAGTAAAAAAGCAAACAATTCAAAAGAATCACATCTATAAGAGATTTTTTTTTTTTTGCCAACTAAATTACTCTCCTTTACAGGATGCAGAAGAGAGTCAAGGATTTTATTTTCTTCCCCCAGTGTATGGATATACAAAGGTTTGATAGGGTTTTGCTTTGTTTCATTTCCATTGTTTTAGCTTCTCACTACTCCTTAAAACCCCTACGTTTCTATGGGAACAGAGGAATAATACCAAGTCAATGCATTGCAAAATATGGGGCCTGTCCTACAAACCGCGAGGAGTGGGCTTTGTTCACACCAACAGCCCCTTTGAACAAGGACATGGGAGCTGGGCTCCCCGGGGCTGCAGGGCAGTGGTGGGCATGGTGCTGCCAGCTTTGGGGGTGAGGGTGGTCTCAGTTGGGACTTTGAACATATTATAGGCTTCAGGTACATGGATGAATATGGATCTACTGAGGTTGTTCTGTCAGATCAAGCAGTTCTGCGCGCCTCCTGGAAGAAACTTAGTGGAGATCTCCCCTCATCTCTCCCTGACCGAGGTGGGGGTCGGTCTCTTCTCCCAAGCAACGAGCGATAGGACAAGAGGAAATGGCCTCAGGTTGCACCACGGGAGGTTTAGGTTGGATATTAGGAAAAATTTCTTCACGGAAAGGGTTGGGAAGCATTGGAACAGGCTGCCCAGGGAAGCAGTCGAGTCACCATCCCTGGAGACATTCAAAAGATGTAGATGTGTAGACGTGGAGCTTAGGGATATGGTTCAGTAGTAGATTGGCAGTGCTAGGTTAACGGTTGGACTTGATGATATTGGAGGTCTTATCCAACCTAAGTGATTCTATGATTATATGATTCTAAGATCTTGACAGGGAGCCTGATGTTGGAGAAAGAGCTGGAAAAGGGCGTGGCATGTTTAATTGCTCTCAGGCCTACACTGTTTGTCTGTGCGTCGGGCTGCTCGCCCTCCCGTGGAGGCCACTGGCAGAGTCCGCTGGTGCCGGCAGCGGGGCAGCACTGCTGCCACGCACAGGGCACGCAGGAGGACGGGGGAGCTGGGCAGGACCAGCGCCGGTGGGGCGGCAGAGCTGTGCCACCGGCCAGGAGGAGTGAGCGCACGCCATGCGGCCCGGCTGCGCAAGGCTCTGGAAGGCGGCCAGTTCCGCAGGGCCCTCCCGAGTCTGCTTAATTGCGTGAAATAAGATGAAAAGACAGGCTAATGAGAAACCCCATCTGCCAGCCAGCTAAAATTAAGGCTGCTTTCTTTAGCAAAATGTGCTCTGATATCTGTGTCCTTCTAATATCCCTTCACATGGCCAAGCAGGATTCAGACATGTAGAGGTGCCTTCTCAGCTCTGATTTTTCCCTTAGTTTTCCTGGTTTGCCCCCGAACAGCAGGGTAAGTGGAAAAAATTGGCTGAAGTACTCTGTTTCAGCATGATATTATTTAAGAGATCATCAACTAATAAACACTAGAGCCCAACCTGCTTATTATTACATTATATTACATGATTCACTGATTCATGATATCAAATTGGTTATGAATGTGATATAACAGGTGGTCTTGTGGCACTTTTGAACTTCCTAGAAGAAAGTAGGACAGGAGTACAAAAAAAGTGAATTCTCAGAACCTAGCCCTAAGGTTATTTATACAAGGAAAAGATATATTTAAATAAAGGCTTTGTATTTTACTCAGTCTACTCTGTCTTGTATGTCCCAAACAACTTTTGTGCCCCTAAATTGTTAATCTTAGTAATTGCTCTACTGATGTTCAAGGAAAGATGTTTCTTGCTGTTAAGGATTGCCAACCAAGTGCCCACGTCCTGAAGGTTTCACCATGAGGATCGAGTAGGGCAGCACCCGATCTGTATGCAAAGTGTGGTCCTGACCTCACGCAATAAGCCTAACAAACAGCAGTACCAAAATGCTGTGTATGATCCTAGGAACCCTGGCATACAGTTTGCAAGAAGGATGCAAAGTATTATGGCAAAGCTTGACATTTGCCAGGACTTGACACTCACGTAGCTGGATACTGATCTAAGCCGGGGATGTTATTATGCACGCATCATTTGTGTTTCTGTTAAAGTCAAACCACCCTGATGAATTGAGTGGCATCTTAATTTTCCTTTTACCATCCGTTGTTGTAAATCAGGAATCACTTCAATAAGTCGACAAAAGTTACAGCAATGTAAAATCATGGACATGAAAAATGATCTATAAAACCTTAGAAACAAATAATTACCAAACAACTCATAGTATTTGAAAAACATACAAGTACAAATTCTTAAAGCAAATTGAACACATCTTTGCAAAACTTGCATTGATTTTTACCATACCAATTGAGAAATAAGTGTCTAATAACTTTTTCATGGATTAAGACTGAGGGAAAATGTATTTTTCTCTCTCCAGAACCTATTGTTCAAACAAAGTAGTATATGTTAATCAATCTTGTGATAATAGCTTTCAGGATAACTGCTTTATTGGAATTCATCTTTTTTTTTTTTTTTTCCATAGAGCAATGAAAAAAGAGCCAGGTACAGCAAGAATAAAATCACACTGATCTATTTTTAAAATGCAGTTATTTTTGGGCTGGGTTTTCAGAGGTTTTGGTAGTTCTTTTCAAGAATACAAACTTTCTGAAAACTGAAAAGATTCCTTTGAAAATGATTAAGTCCAATTACTAACTGCACACCTTATGTCAACGGTTTTATCAGCTTTGGTGAGCGATGGAAATGATGAATGAGTGTGTGTGAGTGAATAGCCCATGACACATCTGCCCACCAGCTGTATAAATGTCCCTTACAAGTTTGGTTTTGCATGGTCTTGTAGCAGGCTCAGAAGCAGGCAGGAATTGTAACCCCAGGGGAGCTGCTGAGGTCCCAGCTGGCTGTGGGCTGGCGTGGCTGCTCCCCCTTCGCCCAGGACAGCACTGTGCCATGAGGCCACCGCGCTGACAGGGGCAGTGCATGGGCAGGTGTCAGGCCTCACCTCGTCCTTGCAGATGTAGAGAGGTGCTGAACAAGACCCACTTAAAAATTAATGTTGAGATTAATGTGAAGAGCACTGGTACAGCTGAAAGGGCCTGCACAATATGATAAGAGCATGTTTTTAAGGAGTTCTCATTTTTGTGAAAATTAGTTTTGGATCCTCATCAGTGTATTCAGGAGAAAAATATTACCCTAATGTCTATAGAACAGAGATAAAAAGGAGATCTACTGAAGGAGAAATAATGAATTTACACTTTTAACATTCATTCAGAGGTGCAAAGATATATTACTCTACATTATGCCTATATTAGACCTAAATAAATTTCATTATGAAAATAAGATTAGAGGAGATCTGTGCAATTTGAAAACATGTAGGACTTCTATGACTGCTTAAAACAAAGATATTTCAGGATGGTAATAAGTAGCTATACTTTTGGATAACTATATATAAAATATATATTAAAATGATGTAAAGGGACAGCATTAAATATACAACAGCAAGAGGATTCAGAACTGCCTATCTCCTGCTGGCCATAACTCTGCCGTGCGCTGTCAGAGTCGCTGGGGTTTGGGGACTGCACGAATGCTGCCTGCAGTCCCACGGCCTCGTGCAAAGAAGTGAGGACAAGGCTAATTCGGCTGGTGCTGCTCCCCTCGTGCCCAAATGCCCCCTGGAGCCCTGAGTTGGAGGACTGTGACTGCAAAAATGATAAGCTCCCAGCCGACTATGAACTTGCGCAGCATTTGCTGCTCCAGCTGGATGCACATAAGTCTATGGGGCCTGATGGGATTCATCCAAGGGTACTGAAAGAGCTTGCTGATGTCATTGTGAGACCTCTCTCAATCATTTGTCAATGTTCTTGGGAATCTGGAGAGGTCCCAGTCAACTGGAAGCTGGCAAACATTGTCCCAGTTTTCAAGAAGGGTAAGAAAGAAGACCCTGGTAATAACAGGCCGGTCAATCTTACTTCAGTGCCTGGTAAAA
>VXAL01014741.1:8069-21765 GCA_013399475.1 Chauna torquata
TTAATATACAACCATGTTGAATAATCCTAATGCATTGATAAATCATAAGTTTCCATCATAGAATTTATGTTCAGCAACCTGTCTTATATATCTTGGATTTTTGGGTCAGCCTGTTGACCGAGTTATTCTCATATCCAGGGTTACCGGTAGCACCTTTTCAATTAACATTTCATGTTAAAAATATATTGATAAAATTATTAGTAATTATTTGTGTAAGTTAATTGTTGCCCAATAAGGACTAATAAATTGTTGAATAGATCAACACTGGTCAACATACTGCTTGTAATCATAGTTTGTTACCATATGAGTACATATAACCAATTTTCTTCTGATTTTCCATGAACAGGCTCCTTGTTTTTTCCTATGCTGTCTACTAATTTTTTTAATCTTTTGTAAACTATCAGTATCCTCTAACTGCATTTTTATTAATAACTTGGGCAATTGTGGTAAATTTTTCAGCAACTTGTAAGTCACTTAGGAGCCTTTACTTTGAATTAGAGCTGGTTGTGAGGACACCTTGGAGGCTTCTGACCCTTCAGTTTAAACATCTCTCTAAACTTTTGGTTAAACAATGTTGGATGCCTCTGACTTCTGACTTAAATGGTTACATTTTTTCAGCATTTCCTGTTATGACATCGTAATCTTTATAAATTTTCCATACTGCTAAATTGTGGGTCACCCACTGTTACAGTCGTGTGATATATCTGCAAGGGACAAGGCTCTGGAAGCCTAGCAGTCCTCTTCAGTCCCTGATTCATGTGGTTTCCAACATTAAATGATCTTGCTTTGAGGCTGCAGGCCTTGTGTGGGCAGAACTCTATTGGGATTTTTTCCCATACCATGGTTGTAAGGTTTGCAATGCTTTTCAGCTCCCACAAGAAAATATGGGATTTTTTTCCTTCCATTAGCATGATTGCTGGAAAAGGAAAAAGGATTGTTTACAGTAAAAGAAGGGTTTTCTTGCATTCTGAAGAGGGAGGAATACTTTTAATCAAGTATTGGGATTGGTGGCTTCTTTTCCTGTGTTATCTTATCCTTAGTGTTTATGGCTATGTCTAAACCAGTAGACTGGGAGGCATTTCTGGGTCCTGAGGCAAGACGTGTGTCTCAGGCAACATTCTAACCATGTATCTTTCCAAGGTCTGGCACACAATAGCTTCTTTCTTGCACCCTTGGTAGACCTGCTGATTTTCGTGATAAGGAAACTGAAGGATGCAGCCCAAACGGAATTCCAATTGAACAGTCCTGCCAGACTGCATTCTGAATGACTGAAGAACCAAGATCATGGCTGTGCCATGAAGTATGCCCACTGCTAGAGATGGCTTTTATTCACTCACATTAAATATGATCCAGTATGTAGTTACTAGGATTCTTTCACTGATGTACAAAGTGTGAATTTGATGTGGAATATGTAGAGTTACTGCCTAACATCAAAAAGTGAAAATGGAAACCTGTGGTATAAAATCATGAATTAATTAGAAATTATCATTTTATTGCAACATTTTACCACAACTGTAATCTATTACAACCATTATGTGTCTCTATTGAATTTATTGCTGAGAAATTGCTTTATATAGTCTGGATTTAATACTTACAAAGTATGATTGCAGGAACAAACTGATTTTCTGCATCTTGTAATGGGATTTTTTGTCAATTCATTTGGATGTGACAGGAAGTCTGACAGACAACTGATGAACCATAGAAGTTCTCAGAAAAGATTGCTGGATTCTGCCTTTAAAAACTGTCTGATACATGTGAACATCATTTTTCAACACTCTTAAAGCATGCATCAGATATGTCTCTAATTACTTTGCTGTTTAGAATCAGACAACAGGCAGGCAATAATTAGGATGGAGCTATAACGAAAGCTGACCCAGGAGGACAATCTTGTTTCATGCCTATTCTTAGGGCTAGGCATTTTGTTTCATTACTGGTAATGAAAAATAAACCATTTAAAGCCTTCTTGAGTGCATGTGTCTGGTTTAGAGTAGAGTAGCTCAGCCTAGCTCAGGCAAAACAGAAAAAAGAACCATGAGTTGTAAGGAGTTGGCTATGGTGCATTGTGCGAAGTTTTCTGAGCAGCTCTGCTCACCTCATGCATTCCACCCATGGTGTTTTACACCCAGTGCAGCTCTGTGCAGAGGCCACTGCTGCTCTGCCTTTCTGACTGCTGGCTGCCGGTCCTGAGGTAGCTTCAGTAGCAGTAGTTTGGGTTTTGATCTTCACAGTGGTCCAGCACAGTATGTGGGTTTACGCAGTATCATCCTCCTGACACATGGATTGTCTTTGGGAAATAAAACTAAGACATTATCATGCACATTTGCTTTCTAGGACACATGAAGCTCAGTCTCCTATTTCTGCACAAGAGAACTCTTCTTAAAAAGGAGATTCTGACATAAATGCAAGGCATTACTCTAGAAAAACTATCTGGGACGCTTTTTTTTTTTTTTTTTAATCGTGATCTCTGGCTCTGCAGCTGTTAATATTTTCTGAAGAGTTGCTCTCCCCCTTAAAATAGTGCATTTCGTAGTCTTTGCTTATTTTGAGTTACCTCAACAGAGCTACTTGTTGCAGGCAAAATATTCATGCAAATAAAAATGCACTATATATTCTGTGCTAATCTGTATGGAACCCTGGCAGAACAGCATCAGCTCCTCACTTTGCCATCAACTTTTCATACTTCTATAGGCAAATTGCATGTCTGCTTCCCCTGCATAGTCTTTAAACACTGTAGAACAGAGGCTATCTCTAGCAATCTTTAGCAGGACAAAGAGAGGTGAAGCACAGGTTTTAGCTTTGTCCTCTGGAAAGTATTTTCAGAATGGCTTTGTGGCATCTCTACAGACCTGTGTTGCAGCGCCAAGACTCAAAGATAAAAATGAATCTTGTGGTCTCATTTTAGTCTCGTTTCTCTCCAGACTTTGGTAACACAGGCCTGTAGTTGGAAAGCAAGGAGTTTCTGTGGTCAGGGTAGAACTGGAATGTTTCTGGGAGGTATGTGCAGGATTATGAAAGCTGAAATTACTATTTCCCTCTTGCTCAAACAGAAAAACTTACTGAAATTACTTGTGAGGCATTGTGGATATGCTTTTTGCTGAAGAATAAAGGATATTCTTTTTTTTTTTTTTTTTTTTTTTTTTTGATTAGATAAGATAATATTCATTCCTCCTTCTTGCTGAAATTGTAGTGCAGGAGTGCACTACAATTGTGATGCAGGAGTCCAGGGAGAGACTAAGATCTCAGGATGGTACATAGTGCACAAATGTGGAATTAAGACAGGGTTTGTGACTCTCAGGTGGCTGCAATCCTGTTGCATGAGCTTAAGTGAAAATAGTAAACAAATGGTAACAATGGGGCTGTGTTGTTTAGCAGCAAAAGCAATGATCATGGTAAATCAAGCATTTTTTTACCTAATGGTGTTATTTCCATTTTCCCTAGATAGAGGGCGAAATAATTCAGAGGCCTTCTCCTGTCAATATCCTTCAAATATTCCCCCAGAGCAGAGATTTAACATGCAGGGTGAACTAGAGCAGAGAGACAGAGGTGTGTGTCATTGGCACACTCAAACTCTACGTGCACAACTGATCATCCCAAGGTGGTCTTCATTGATACCCTGATCTTTCTGCTTTGCCAAGAAATGTTTTTACAGGATGTGCTAGGAGCTACTGTTGAAGAGTAGTGTTATTCACTTTGATGTTGGTGGTTTTCATGTCATGTAAACAGGTGTGAAATCTCACATTGGTGGGAGTGTTTTTGACAGAATATGGGTCTGGAAATCTCAAAAGGAAAAATCAAAGTCTGGATAAAAAGGAGTCTTCCATCTGATGTGAAGTGTTGCTGAGCACTTGTCCCCCCAGCACAAGAAAGATGTGGACCTGCTGGAGCGTTTCCAGAGAAGTGCCATGAAGATGATCAGAGGGCTGGAACACCTCCCCTATGAAGACAGTCTGAGAGAGCTGGGGGTGTTCAGCCTGGAGAAGAGAAGGCTCTGGGGATACCTCACTGAGTCCTTTCAGTACTTTGAAGGGGCTTATAAAAAGGATGGAGAGGGACTCTTTACACACGCAGATAGTGATAGGAGAAGGGGGAATGGTTTTAAACCGAAAGAGGGGAGATTTAGGTTGGATGTTAGGAGGAAGTTCTTTACAGAGAGGTTGGTGAGGCACTGGAACAGGTTGCCCAGAGAAGCTGTGGATGCCCCATATCTGGAGGTGTTCAAGGCCAGGTTGGATGGGGCCATGGGCAACCTGGTCTAGTGGGTAGCATCCCTGCCCATGGCAGGGGGTTTGGAACCAGATGGACTTTAAGGTCCCTTCCAACTAAAGCCATTCTATGATTCTATGATTCTATGAGTGTTTTGATATTAGAGCTATGCTCAATGCTTTCATAAATTTAAGAAATCCAAAGCAACAAAGAAACCACTCTCAAAATGCAAAATTATAAGTGTGATGCATGCAAGATGGCTCTGATAGGATCAACCTTCATTTCTTGTTTCACTGGGGCTTTTTCTTTTTGTTTGCAGAGACCAGCAGGATGAGATGACAGCTTTTTCTCATGGCCCTGTTAATAGTTTTTACTAACAAGGAAAGGGGAAGGGAATAATTCTTTACAACAATATTGACTTCTTCTGTGATCTTTGGTAAGTCACTGATCTATTGTGTACTCAGCTTCCTCAAGAAGAGAACAATACTGTTTCTGTGCCTTGCGCAGGTGTTACGACTGTTGGTGTGAATAAAGGATATTTTGTTTTTCATGGGTTGAAGCAGCACAGAATGCTTTTAGTTCTCTTAAAAAAAAAAAAAAAAAGTTTCCAGTGAACCACAGTGCTATTCCCAGCATATACTGAGTTGTCCCATTTTGCTTTATAAGTTATCTAATTTATTTATTTATTTACTTTAGGCCAATTTTAAAATGAAAGCTGCCCTTCTGGGAAGAATAGTTTTCTTTAGAAAATGTTGAAGCAAGTGTCTTTTGCATTTCAGACAGTGAAACTCTTGGCATTTTTGAAATACCTCTATCAGTGGGAAAAAAAGTACTGTTTGACGTGTTCAATTACTCCAGCTCCACCCTCTGTATTTGTTTCATCTGAACCTGTCTGTGTGTTTGTTATAACAGTAAAATTCTTCGGAAGATGTAGTGTCCAACTCACCAAGGTGCGCAAAAGAAGGCTGGAGTGACTTCAAAGTACCTTTGCAGCCTTTGGACTCCAGTCTGATTTATAGATACTTGTATTTATGTGTTTCCTTTCCTGGGACTTCCCAAGAAATCACAGGAGTGACCAAATTTCTTCTGTGTTACATGCCAGGGCTGAAACTTTTTTCTAGAGTCCTGGGCTTAGTGCATGTCATTATCCCAATGTATATATAGAGCACCTCAAAGGCAATTCTTGAGCCCTTTACTGTACCGTTCAGCTCTGTCCTTGCTGACTGCCTATGCTGTCTCTTCACGCAGATCCCCATCTGCCCCATCCCCAGCACTGCCTGCACCACCAGCTTTTCTGAAAGCCTGCAGATGCCTTTACTTTGAGCTATGGTTATGTTGCAGTCAGCTATTTGGACAAAATACCTCTCTTTTTGATCAAGGCATGAATGCTAATAAAGGCTGGTGGTTTTCCTGATAAGAATTAGTTAGTGCTTACATGATTTTCTGAACGCCTTGAAAACTGCTTTTCCAAATTCCAAATGCAAATTTTTATGGAGGAATAAGCATGCTTACTTCATCAGGTCTTTGAGAAAGCCAAAACCAAAACCTTATTCAGAGATTCATCACTTGTGTCTACCCTCTTTCTTCCTGAAAAGGGACTGAAAAAATATTTTTATATGAATCAACTACCTGCTAAAACTTGTTATAACAGGACAGAAGGCAAACTTCTCTTTTGGTGAGCAATTCTGTGATTAATACTGAACTGTAGTTTATGCATATATACAGGAGAAAAAAAAAGACTGCTTAAAACATAATTATTAACGTGACAAAGCAAGGCAAGAACAGCATCCAAAGAATTCATGTTTGAAGTAACAGATAATCCTGTAATTGCTACTTGGTAAAATTCTGAGTATGTGAGAGGCAGCCTTTATTTAAAAATGGCACATACACATCAAAGATGCTTTCCTTGTGTTTTATACAGTAGCTTTCTTTCAAGTAAAGAAACACCCACACAGAAAGGGAAAAAATGGTTCTATTGTGCTATAAAGTCAGTTCAGTTCTGCTGGAAAGTAAATGCTGGTTTTTGGCATCCCACAGATGGAAATATGTTTAACGTTGTGAAGGTGAATTGCCGCTACAGTAAGGACTGGAAGTGGATGTCAGCACGAGGGAATTATTGTGTGTTTTTTTGTGAGTAGTTCTTTGCTGAAGGATTTTGGACTAACAATTGCCAAAGCTTAGAGCAACTTTTGTTTCTCTTAGTTGCTGATCTTCATAAAAGCATTATGCAAAGAAAATTGGCCTTACTGTGGATGTGTGCATATTGCAGGTTTCAGCATTCAGACTGGAATACTGACTCCATGCAGAACAGTCTGCTCAGCTTTCCTAAGAGTCACTTCACCATTTTGGGCTTAATCAGAGAGGTAAATATCAAGAGGGAGAAGCTGCTATGAGGATTTTTCTCCCACTGTGATTTAGCCAAGACTTGAACTCACCTGTACTTCAACTAATGTCTTAGAGATTAAGCATTTCAATGTAAATCAATTTTACCAACATATCCAATGCAACAAAAGATAGCCTATCTGTATGGTTTTGAGTTCTCCTGTATAATTCCACTGCAGGGTATTTAACTGCCCCTTTATCTCTTCAAAATTCTACAAAATGTGTGTAAATGCTCTCTGTCTGTGAATTTCTATAGGACTTTTCCTTAAGTGATGAGCAGGAGCTGGTGAAGATGTGGTGAAGCCCTGATTCAGAACTTTTAAATACGTTTCATTACTGTCTCTGCTAAGGAGTCTTGTCTGAATTCCTGAGAAAGGTCTGGCAGAACTGTGGCAGTGACCGCTCTTCTTGCAGTTGGTGTTAAATGTACATCTCTCATATACCAATATGTTTGTTTCTTCTACAGCCCACCTTCTTTTGTCTTGCAACTTCCAAGGTCGTCAGGGTATGGATTGGAGCTGGTATGGAGTGCTGGGTTGTGAGTAAAGTGTTTGGTCAGTTGTCTCTCTGAGGTTCTCTGTGACTGGCCAAAACATATTTCCAGACTATCCTTTTCATTAATAATTTTCCCAGAAAAGAGGGAACAATGAGCTCCCCATCCCCAGACCAGGAGTGGCCCCTTCTGCTTCTCCTGTAGCACCACCAAGTGATTGGAAGCAGGAGCAGTGGAGAAACCAGAGCCAAAGATGAGCTTCTCCTAGCAAATCACAGGCCACAGTAAACTGCAAAACTTTGAAGGACAGTGAATAACCAAATAAACCCAGCTGATTGTGTATATCTGATCTGGATATAAGGACACTCTGGGACGGGGTTAAAAGCAGGCAGTAAAACTGGCATAACTCATCCTGTTAAAATCAAGAGGAGTTTTATCATGGGTTTATAAGACAGTGGAGCTCAGCCAGAGCTGGGGGCTGCAGAGCAGGATCCTACTAAATAGTGAATCACAAAACCAGTATTTTTCAGTGATGGTTTTCTTGTGGTTATAAACCTTGTTACCAGTAAGAGAGGCTCTTTCGAAACCAGAGTGTGTTCTTTGAGCCAGATTTCTACAACTCTTTTTTTCCCAAGCTGTTCACCCTGCCATGTGTGCCGTCAGAGTGCACTGCTGTCTAGCTAGGAAATAGCTTTTTCAAGGAAAGGTGTATACTTGAGAAAATTTGAATGTGACCCCATGCTTCAAACACACAGTCCTGTTCTCATAGATATCAGCATGAGGGAAACACAGGGATTTAGAAAAAGAACAGAGAGAAATATTTATTTCACTGTAAAAAAGTGACCTTGGAAATGTGCATATCAATTAACCAGCATCTGCCAAGAAGTTATTCTACAAACAGAAGACTAAAGAGCTTGTAGAAAAGTACTTTTTTCTTTCTGAAAGGATGGCTGGATGCCCACATGAATACTATATCTCTACCAAAAATGTGTATTTCTTTAAATCTCTTATCAGATTTACCAAGATGAAATTAGTCTTGAGTAAAAATGCTATTGAGAGCCAAGGAGAATTGGGAATAAGAAACTCCACAACTGCAAATGCTGGTTTAGTCCATTTCACATGAATGTGAGACTGCTGAGAAACAGCAGAACACTTATCCCTCTGAAATGTTTTCGTAACCCCTTCAATACCCAGCTTTGACTGAAAGAGGGCTGCAGACATTCACTGCATGCCAAGAGTGAGAGAGAGATGAAGGCTTTGAAGGACCAGATCTCATCCAGTAGCAGCAACTAGCCCAGAGCTTTGGGTGATAATAGCTCTGCTCCTATATGGAATGAGCCTATGTGCACTTGTTGTGGTTTAGCCCCAGCAGGCAGCTCAGCACCACACAGCCACTCGCTCACTCTCCCCAGGTGGGATGGGGAGAGAATCAGAAAGGTAAAAGTGTCAGAACCCATGGGTTGAGATAAAGACAGCTTACCAGGTAAAGAAAAAGCCGCGCGTGCAAGCAGAGCACAACAAGGAATTCATTCGCTACTTCCATGGGCAGGCAGATGTTCAGCCACTTCCTGGAAAGCAGGGCTCATCACGTGCAATGGTTTCTTGGGAAGACAAATGCCATCACTCCCAATGTCCCCCCCTTCCTTCTTCTTCACCCCAGCTTTTATGGCTGAGCATGACGTCGTATGGTGTGGAATATCTCTTTGGTCAGTCTGGGTCACCTGCCCTGGCTATATCTCCTCCCAGCTCCCTGTGTGCCCCCAGCCTCCTCGCTGACAGGGCAGCACAAGAAGCAAAAAAGTCCTTGGCTCTATGTAAACACTGATCTGCAACAACCAAAAACATCACCACTATTTTCATCAAAAATCCAAAACACAGCATTGTGTGAGCCTCTGCAGAGAAAATTAACTCTGTCCCAGCCATAACCATGACAGCACTGAATATTTAGCTATGCTTAACTTTGTCAGATTGGTTCTGTATGTCTTTTTATTACAACCCAGTTGAGCTTTCTGATAGAGGTAAATGCAGGAATTTGACACACCAGGAAAAACAGAAGGAGAAGCGGAGGGGTCAGTCCTGAGAATAATGGCTGCCCCCAAGAAGCAGAAAAAGGAGGGAGAGTCCCTCCTTTCAAAAGTGAATCGTGATCTTTCAGTTGCCTTATGTTGGTTATGGTCTATTTGTTTTCAGCAAAGCCAACGAATCCTAAAGGCCGAACTATACTGATACTTACAAGACTGAAAGGATTTAACTTATGTACATAGTTTACTTTTTTCCTTTCAAACATTACACACTGCCCTGAATCTGTTTCTCAGGGAAGGGAAGAGGAAATCTCCAGCATTTATTAAATCACTAAATGAGATAACATTGTCTCCATTCTGAGGGATGCTAACTACTTATCCTTGTTTGCTGAGCACAGGTTGATGGCTTATGACCACAGGACACAATTTAATAGATTGAACTGTGTCAGTCACCACGGTAACTAGGCCAAGCAGAACTTCCACCTTATTTTCTCACAGAGAGTTCTGCTTCAATTTCTTTTTTTATGTGAAGGATCCACAAAAGCTGGAAAACACTTTGGACTCTGTTGGTTTTACTTGTATTTCTTATGCAACTTCAGTGTTCTGCTAAACAGCTGTACGTCATCAACATCAATACATTCACATTTTTAACTGTGAAGGATCCTTTGTAAAGCAGAATTGCTCGTAAGCTGGCTTGCACTCATTGATAAATAACTGTATGTCACATTGTCCTAATATTTGCCTGATCAGGTTAAAAATTTGGCAAAAAAAAAAAGTTTGTCTGAAGGGAAAAAACAAATAGCACTCTGAAATGAATCCAAGTTTTGCCTGACTCTTCTGCTATAAAACATATGTATTATTAGCTTGGTGCAAATCACAGTATGTACATGTCTATGTGTTTGGGAGCTTAGTGTAAAATTAGGTGAGATGGAAACATGAAGGTTAAACCAGCTGTGTACGTTTCAGCAGGAAAATGGTAGAAGTTAGGAATTTATCATAGCCATGACATTTTACATGGGCCATTTTCATTATTTCAAATCAAACTGCACATCAAATTGCAATTTTTCATGTCTTTTATTAGCACAACTGCTCTGCTAGACACACAACATTGTTGTGTACACTGTGCTGACAAGTAAACTGAGACATAGGGAGATGTTGGAAAATTGTCCACAGTCTTGCAGGAGGTCTTTAGCAAAAACTTTGAAGGGATAGGATACTGCTTCTTCCTTTTTCCCATAGAGAGAGACCACAAGGACTCAGATCCATATTCTTCAATGCAGAGCTGTCTCATCTCTAAGGTGAATGAATATCTTACAATCAGAGTGTAACACAGATAACCTTACTTATGTTGTTTAGTACATAATTTCATGTACTGTCGTACTGAATATAGAGGGATACAAAACATGAGGTATTGGACAGACTGTCAGATTCTGGTCTGTACCATTTCCTGGCCTGTAATCCTCCTTTAGGGAAGTGCATGCTTGTACTTGAGATTTGTATGTGAATGCAGAAAGCAAATTATGGATTTCTTACAGATTCTGCTTTTGGTTCATCCAAAAATGGCCGACCTTAGAGTCCTGAACTTACGTTACTGATATGGTTGATATCAGTTTTGATTCCCTTTGAACATACACCGTTAGATCCATAGGTAATTCCTAGATTCTCTGCAATGCATTTTGCATTTGCAAACTTCGGTCTGTCTTGCTACGCAGGGCTCCTTGCTGATGTAACTCAGTGTTTGCAGAGTGCTCTGTTGGAGCTGGCAGCATTATGGTAGCATTATAAACCAATGATCAGCAAAGAAAACCTTCATTTGCCTCATTCCCCAAAAGAGAAAACCACAATAAAAGGCTAAAAACCTGCAATTCCTTTATGATGCAAACATCATTTTATAGAGAAGTTATTACAGATGGAACAAATATATTGCCATAAAAGAAAAGGAGTGGAATGTGATGAAGATTTCCTTGAAGACTTCTGAGCCATGAAAGTTAGAGCCATTGTGCAGGAATGGCTTGCTCACAGAGCAAGTGCTGTGCTGTTGCAGAGATTGATGGTATTTAGCTTCAGCTGCCAAGCTCAGTAACATCCTGGCCTGCAAATCTCACCTTTTGAACTGCTACATTTTGTTTTCTCCTTAGTTAATTTTTCAAGTGGAGCTTTAGACTTCCAAACAAACACAAGCCCTTTGCTTTTTTGCTCTTTTTTGCTCATTTTTAAAAGTTAGACAGCTTTCTGTCCTGTGTCCTAGCAGCATGGTAAGAAAAGCAGCAAGAATATTGTGCGTTTAGCTGGATACTAGCCAGGCATGAGGTCTATAGGAAGAGCTTTAGCTGGCTTTTGTATACAGTACACAGTTAGATATGGATGTCACCTTCTCAAAAAAAAAAAAAANAAAAAAAAAAAAAAAAAAAAAAAAAGAGAACAACTGGTTCAAAATATTTATGGCCTTGCATCCTAGTCATTAGCTCAAAACCTGAGAGTTCAGCTCAGAAAACTAAGATGAACTTCATGGAGACTTTTGATGGAAAGCAGTAGTCTTTGTTAAGGAGTGGGAAAGCTCTTTGTGAGCTTGTTGTGCTTCTCTAACTCAGATGTTTGGTTAGGATTAGGGAAAGCATTTGAGTTGAAGTTATTGAGTTATGGTATGGTTAGTGGTATTTGTGGATATGGAGTATACTTGACTTTGAGATCATAAATTCATTGTAAAGCTGGCTGCAAGAACTACTTTTCTAACCTGCTTCTTTAATTTTTAGACAAGTTCTGTGCATGTAACTAATTTATTTAGAGATATATAATAAAACTAGAATGGAAGCTTGGACATTGGTCCTGTGAACAGAACTCAGTTTGTGTCTGCACTTTACATTTGGCGCAACTGCTGCTTTTATTTCAAAATCTGCGTTCTTACAGTTTTTACTTCCTCACTCCTCAGTTTTGAATTGGATGGAAGTGTCTGCATATGTAATACTGTAGAGTGTTGCTGCCAGAAAACTTGATTGCTAAATCCCTGGCCATTTTTTCTATTCATCTTCCAAGACAGGGTGTTTTGTTTTTTTTAAACCACAGAATGCTGCTGTTCCTTCTTGTGTTATAGAAAATGACCCACATGCTAGCACAACTTTATCCAATCTAGATCAACAAACTGGTTTAGGTACTAATAAAAATTTGGTTATGTCAACACAGGCCACGTGGTCTGAGCAATGCATATTTACCACTTCTCCAGACTGTTTTCCTGCCAGTACTGCCATACCAGGATACCTCCACAGCTGCCTCATTTGAAGCGATTTAGGTACATTGACATCATGTTGCAGCAGTCAAAACAGTAACCACAGCTAATCTCTATCCTTGAATCTGTCTCTGCCTTGTCTCCCTATTTCCATTTCTGTGCGTTTTAGTATGTGAGGTCAAAATAAAAATCTTTGCAGAATAGATGGCAAATAATTGTCTTCAACTTCTATCCTGTTTCCTTTCCCCACTCAACCCACCTGGGCCTATGTTTATTGAACTCCATACATTGTCAAGACAGTATTTGTAAATGGAATTTAACTGTAGGTGAGCGGTACAAATGTAATAATATTACACAACTCTTGTTTAATTTTGAAGGCTGCATCCTCAGCAGCAGCGCTTATAATGGACGGTTCAAGCCGAATTATCCATTATTGCTCCCAAAGTTTACAATTAAACTATCGATCAAAGCTGGCAGAAAATTCTCAAGCAGTCTGGGTTTGCACCAGGCTTGTTTTAGATGCAGGCTGAGGGAGAAAGAACCAGAAGCAGCCTTCAGCTAATCCTCTTAGTGCTAACTGTCCTGGATGCAGCAGTGATTATGTATCGTGCTTATACAGTTTTAATAGTGCAGGTCCTATGCAATTTGCGACCTCTATTTCTGCCCAGAAAGATTGGAGCTTAACAGGTTTGGATCCACAGGGAACCAGCTTCGGCTTTTAGGCTTCTTCAGACACCGCAGAATGCATCTTTTCTGGGGAATTCCACAATAAAATGACTGTTATTTATCATTACAAACCTCTTTATCATTTAGTCAATAAAAGGCCTCTCTCTCTCACTTTTTTTTTCCATGGTGTGCTCAGAGTCAGAAATCTGTATTAGTCTCCCCTGGCCTGAAGGCAAGAGATGTCAAATGCTAAATCATGATCTGCCCTGGCTTTCTGGCTAAATTGTGTATAAAGGCCTGAGGCAAAAAGGTGCACATGCTCATTATTTGAAACAGAATGATTTTTTCCCCCTTCTTTCCTTTTTTTTTTTTTTTTTTTTAAATACATATTGAGACATATATGGTAACACACATACAGTAAACCTCTGAAAAGTATCAAACCTGAAACAAACCAGCCAGAGCTAAATATGTCAAATATATATGCTTGCAGATTGCGAAACAGAAAAAGGAGTGTCAAGAAAAATCAGATGATCTTCCCCTTTTGAACTTTTTGATAGCAATGGGGAAAAAAGTGTTAGGAGTTGACAGCAAGGTGACAGATGTGGTAAATAATGCATCTGGTGAATTCACCCCATTTTTTTTTGGAGGGGGGAGGAGGGGTTTGAAATGAATCTTAGCTTGAAATTGGTCAGCAAACCTGCATGGAGA
>VXAL01014741.1:22185-37572 GCA_013399475.1 Chauna torquata
AGGTGACAAGGAGCTTCTATAAAAGCATATTAAGCTTCAGCATTTCCGTGCTGTGGACTGTAGGTTCAAAAACTGCAATGAAACCTGAAGATCTACTCAGGAGAATCTAGACAATGTATGTATTATTTCTAGTGCTCAGTATTTTCTGCATTCAGCTACGAAATATTCTACATGTTTATGCAGACCGTCTGCTCTCTTAATGTAAGCAAGAAAGGGCTCACAGCTTGGAGAAGAAAAAGGGCTCATGTAACTGGGGCATTACGTCAGCCAACCAAATTTTTGACATTGCAATTTTGATGATGATTCCATAGAATTGGATTTATCCAAATGCCTCATGCTGTTTACAAATGTCGGGAATGAGCTGAGGCTGCTTGAATTCAGATATTCTATTTCTGAAGGTTTCAGGGAAACAATCTGATTGGATCCAACTTTTCAAGAAAGGTCCCTCCATGGGATAACATGTCACTGGCTGATACTTTCACCTAAAAAACAAACTCTGGGCTCAACATCTTTTCAGCTTGAATTTCCATTTCTTAATGGAGGCCCTTATTTTTAGCTAAATGTTAAATACCTTTTTTTTTTTTTAAATGTTTAAAAGATTTGTTAAATGATTTTTCAGAGCTGTGCTAATATATAATTTTTAGTATACTGAGCACTGAAATGTTCTGCATTGTCAGTGTGATTTTTCCAAATTTAAAATAATGCACTTTGAGAATCCCTATATCCTGGTCTTTGTAGTCAGATAAAAAATGAGGCTGCTCTGTACACATCACTGGTTTTGTATTTCTCCCACAGAAAATAATGTCCTGTTGAAATTACTTGAGCTTTTTCCCCAGCTGTCACAAACATGAGAGTGAAATTAAGAAAAGGGCTATGAGTTTCACAACCTAACACAGGCCCTACTTGTTTGTAAAGTTCAATTAAAAGTCTTTTAATATTTAACTTGCAAAAATGGTGTATGAGATTGATCAGACCAAAAATGAGTGAAATAAGTTCATGTTTTCGTGTTTCTCATATAAAAACCAGACTGATATAAAACAAATGCCACAAGAACTTTTCTCTAATTTCACTTCACACTGTGGTAGAGCTTACTAGAAAAGCAAAGTCTTTCTCTCTCTACTGCTTATGGTTAAATTAAATTCTCCTCAGCAAAGAAGTTGATTTTACAGGGACACAGCTTGATATATGGCAGCGTTATGGTTCCTTCATAAGAGCCAAGGCTGGTGCCTTGCCTGTACAATCTTGTTCATCTGCGGATTTCTTCTGGAATTCAGGTATGTGTGAATGACCAGCCATTCCCAAATAAACACATACATGGACTGGTAAGCTTCGTTTTGCTCCGTATCTGCCCACCCTCTTCTGATACATGCAAGCAAAACTTCTGACATGGCTGAGGGTAACAGTAGCTTTATTCTCTGAAGCTTCAAGGTACGGTATTCCTTAATTTCCCTTGACAGGCTGCTGTCATTTGGGACTGGAAACAATGCGGCTTGTGGAAGAGAGATCGATCACATGTACCATGTGTGGAGTGCAGCATGTTTGGCCAGGTGTTTGGCATCCCACCATTGACAATGAATGTGGAGAACTGAAATCCCAAGGCTGAGATCCCTTCCTCAGCCACCTTCAGTATCAGCAGGTGTGGTGTAAATCTAGAGTTGTTCCTCCGGAAATAAAGGGGCTGCACGAGGGTAACATAGGTAAAGCTTTGCTTCTGTTAAGACTTGTACACAGGTTTTCTTGCCTTGAAGAACAAATAAATAGTCCCATTGAGCCAAAGCACTAGAAAATAATAATCCTGTATAATAACGTGCATTCTTCTGAGATCTGTGCAATGCTAGTGCTTGGTGTAGCACAACAGTGTCAACATCAAGACCATTACCATTTAAAAGCAGTTCAATGTTATTGTTAATGCTAAGGGAAAGGAGTCCTATGAAACCTGATATTATTAAGCATAAAAATTCAAAAGTGTTAACTGTAATCATACAAGCTTTGACAGAATCTGCTCACTTTTATTGTTAAAGCAAGAAACATTTCTATGTTTTCTTTGACCTGTATAAAATCATCCGTATTTTGCAAAGTTTGACTTCCCTGCTGCCATTGTAAGGCTAAGATACCACACACACTTTCTGTACGTACACTTTGAGTTTTTCTTGAATATCCAGGAAATGCAGAAATTCAGAATAATATTTGTTTGCTAAATGTTATTGCAGAACTCTTGTGGATGTTCACTTTGCTTCTTTTTTGTTTGTTTGTTTTGTTTTGTATTGTTTTTCTTTAAAGCTGAATCCAGTGGGACTGCATATTGTATATTAAGTTTATTTAGTGCAATAGGTCCTGGTTCTCCTTTCACTGTGGCTGTAACTCAAAATAACTCCAGTGGAATCATTGCAGTTTCACTAACATAAAGCTGAGAATCACACCCATAAATTCTTTATTTTTTACAAAAGAGCAGAAAGCAAATGGCAATGATAGACTTTTAATTGTTGCCTCCCTTCCACTTAATCATAGCCTAACTTTCTTTAAAAGCATTTTAAAATCTAAAAGCAGAGCAAAAAATTAGTAGTGCACTTTCAAGGTGAGATCTTATATTGACAGGCCCTGCCATGCTGTGAAATTTTATGCCTAGGTAGAAATCATAAAAGTAAGAATCAGGTTTGTAATGGAAAGGTTAACCAACATATAAGTGTATCTATAAGAAGTGCAAGTCACTTTCATATATTACAAACTCCCTAACATGATTCTGAAATCATGTATTTCATTAAAAAATACAATTACAGTTCTTTTCTCTTTTTTTGTTTTGTGTTTGCTTCTGCTTAGCTAATATCACTGTGTCCTCCAAACTGAAGCTGCCTTCAAGAAAAGTAATACTTCAATGAAATAGACTGTTTTCAGACATTTAATGATGTGTTTATTTTAATTTAGTTGCAAGTTCATGCTTATTTAGGATTCATCTGAATCTTATCCCCCCAGCTATACGTGTAATTCAGGCTTCCTGTTTTAAGGTCATTCCTAACTCAGAAAATTGTCATTATATTGGATATAAATATAAAGAAAGATTTAAAGATGTTCATGAGCTTAATATAGTTCTTATTTAAAAACCCAGCTTCTGTGTACCTCCCTTGTGGGATCTCTGAATAAAAATTTGTGTTAATATCTTTATACAACTCCTAGCGATAGCCTGAGTCAAGCACAATATGCCAAACATTCCTTTTTTTTTTTTTAATGGATTTTCTTTGTTCATCTGCATAATATATTTATTTTAACTTCTTAATTTATAACTGCTGTAGCATGTGCACATGAAAATGCAATACATAAAACTAATAAAGAAACCTCACCCTAGGTTTTAGCTCAGCAAAACTCCATCGATTGTAAATATAAACAGTAGTTGGGTGGGAATGTTCTGAGATTTTATTACTTAACTGCAGTGTTTGCAGGATTTAAAACCACTCAGTAAATTGCACAGGTGGGCTCCTCAGGATCTGAATCAGGCACCAAATGTCCTTTACTGCTGTTGTGTAAGATGATGGCTGCATTTACATGGCTAATCATGCTCTGGACACATCTACCATCCACATTCTTGATGCGTAGGAGCATGCTGGGTGTTGGATTTAAGCTGAGGGGTTTTTGTTTGTTTGTTTTGTTTTGTTTTGTTTGTTTTTGCAGCAATGACATAGCCTGGGGGTTTCAGTGTGGTGAGCAAACAACATGCACAGGTGACAGCCTGAGGACTGCCTACATCACCTGACACAATGTCAGTAGTCAATCT
The DNA here is from genome assembly GCA_013399475.1 of Chauna torquata. Lineage (NCBI taxonomy): Eukaryota > Metazoa > Chordata > Aves > Anseriformes > Anhimidae > Chauna > Chauna torquata. Next base: position 25,952 of record VXAL01014741.1, read on the forward strand.
GTGGTTAGCACTGAGTCATAACTATCATTTAAAACCACTTGCTCTGGTGGGCTTCTGCTTGCCTTCACTTGTGCAATCTACTCTAAAACTGAAATCAACAATGACAAAGGCATAGCCTGAGAAGAGGAGAGGGCAGACAGGTGGGGGAAAAGGGGGAGCAGACTGGTTTGGGTACCAGGACGAGAGGCAGCAGAGAGACAGTTTTTAAAAGCTGGTTCCACTGGCACCGTCAAAATTATCTCTGACCTAGGGCTTTTGTTCGCAGTGGAGGAGTGGTTTGTCCTTGTAACCTCTCACCTTCTGTCTTTTCCTTCCATAATCCTAGATTATGTGTTTTCTTAGACCAAGCATCTCTTTTTCCTTTATTTGTAAAGCACATAGCTGACGTGGCTACTCTCCCCGTTGTAGCCTGCCAAGTGCTGCTGGATTACAAATAGTGAAAAGCAGAAAGAAAGAATGGACAGTTATTGACACTGTGCTTATAGGGCTACTGGCAGACTTGCTTCCTGCCATTTGGGTAATGGAATCACAATTTCAAAATGAAATATTTCAACCATTTCTTTTCAGAAACCTGAGCACACAGTGGCCTAAATACTGCAGTCCTAATTCTGGCAAAGCTCCAACAGACATCAAAGTTACTTTTTACTTGATTCAGGTCTGTAGGATTTTGCTTTTAAGTACAAACATGTCATATGTACGTGGCCTAATTCCCAGAAGCGTTGAGCAGACCCATAGTATGTTGCCAACAATGGGAGTGGAGAGAACTAGACAGTTTGAAATATGGTAGTTAATGAAATTATTCATGTAGCTTTCATAATTACATTTATAACAGCATCATCATGATGTGAAGTGTTGATTAGTATCCTGAGCAGTTCATATAATTAAACAGAGCATAGGGAATTAGCAGACTTACAGCAACAGCATGCTACTGTTTTTGGCAGCTTTCTGTTAAGAACTGTTTGGTGGATTGACAGCTGACCACGACGTGAGAGCTCATGAAGAGGTAGTGGCCTCCTTCCTTTGCATGTTGGCATGATCCTGTGTCTGCAAAGTGAAATTGCCCCTGCTGCATCAGTGTGGTGGGTGGCTGGGCCACCACCCATAGGCCATCTGTGCTACAGAGCGTTTGTCAACAAGGTGCTTGATCTTTGTGTGAAAACACTCATATGCCTGTTTCTTTTTGCCATAGATGTCTGCAAAATTTGCAATGAGTCACTGCCACTTACTTGTAGCTAGCAGCAGACCACATCTGGGATGCACTGTAACACTTGGTCTGCCAAAGTACTAAAATGTGAGCAAATGCTTCACGTCACTCAAAAGTGGGAACTTGTGCGTTGTCTCTGATCCAGACTTCAGCTCTCTGATCATAAGCAAATGGCTTACTTTCTCTCATTGGCTTTTGTCACATGCAAAATTATGATTGTATTGGGAAATATTGGCAAGACTATGTAGCATGTGTAAAGTATTTTGCATGTGGGGCTTAAACATTACAGTTATTAGTGAGTATTGACAAATGGTGTCTTTTGGCAAGATGCATTTTCAGTGAAGTTCTACGACAAAGAGACAGCAGTCACAAGTCTGCTAGTTCAGCTAAAAAAAACCAGACATACTGCTAGGAAAAGGGTGTGGCAACATCTTTCTAGGCTGAAGAAATTTAGATTTGCGGAAGAGATCTGGCTTTGGAGGCAGTCTGGCATGTGCAAACATGACAGGCTTATGAGTAGGTCAGACCTTAAGACCCTCGATTTGGTAGCCTGTCTTCACTAATGGCTAGTACTAGGTGATTCAGAGGTGTAAGAACTCTGATCCAATGGCAAGTACTTTAGGAAACACAAGAAAATACATGACACAATCCAAAGGCTCAGTTTTAATTCTGTAATACTTTCCATCTTGTCATATTATTTATTATCTCTTTTCAGCTGTGTCATAAAGAGTACGCCATCTACAAGATGTTCTTAGGGTATTGGAGAGGGTTCAAAGAATTGTGGCAAACTAATCAAATGCCTAATCTGCATTTTATGTGAGCACTTAACAAATGCTTCACAAATATAATAGCTGTCTTGTAATAATCCATACAGTTTTTGATAAAAACATCTGTTTAAGGCACTTCATATATGTATGTAATATGTTTCCTGGATGTTTTCTTCTGAACCATATTGAAATATAAAGTGTTGACACCTTCCTGATTTAAGTTCTACTTTTTACACTCACAGGTATTTGAACTCATATGGCTGTTTCAATTTTCTGATGTTTTCCTTCATGGTAAATTTGCATTCCTTTTCTGGAATATTCCTTCACACTCTCTCTCATGAAACATCTGCTATGTAATATTTATAGACAAGAATAGACACATTGTGCACACAATGAGACCCTCTCATTGTTAGGTGTCAGTGTAAAAGTACACTTATTATTAAACTTTATTGCATCAACAAAGACAAAGGTAATAAATTATTATTTTAGAGTGAATTTTCTTTATCTTTGTGGGAAGCTCTACTCTACAGTCTGTATACTGCACCTCAGAAAATACATACTTATTAATCTGTGGTGATCGTAGAGAATAGAATTTATTCTATAATTTTGGGAAATAGTAGTTTAAGTAAGATGATCTGCTGAATGGTTGAAGGTAGCTTGTATGAAATTTATATATTGTTAAGATTCTGTTGTCATCATTAAAAGAATATTATTGCTTAGGGTAAATGTGATCCACTAATTTCTTTGATTTCTTGTAGCATTGCTATTATTTACAAAATTAAATCTGTTACTTTAAGGGAGTCTTTTCTACTATTAGGCAAATAAATGATCTTTATCATTTGTCATTATCAGTTCTGAACACAGTAGAAAACATTCAGGTATATTCCTGTACTGATATAGCACATCATTGGTGACTGACAGTACAACTCATCTGCTTAATTTTTTGCAGCCTGATTCACAGATGTCTTACCTGACAGCATTCTTATTTCTATGTGCTCATTTTGCATTTAAAGTAGTTTTTCTCATACTGTTCTTTGCAAAAGGATGTCAACAGCATAATCCCTGCCACTTCCAGGATATGATCTCTGATAATTTTACCATTTTTCCTGGGTTACTTGTAACTGAGACAGTTTTTCTCACTTATCTAAGATAGTTTCACAGAGGATGGTGTATATGCTCTTCTGAGATTCAGTAACAATCTTGAGTGAAGGTTCCTTTTGTTTGACTGTTTGACTGTTCTTTTGGGTGTTGTTTTTTGTGTTTGTTTACTTAGTGGGGTGACGCTGGATCAGAAGTTTCTTAAAAAGCTTTGAAGTTATCGTGTAAAGATTTACTAAGCTAGGGTTTTTTTTTTAATTTACTTTTTGAAGCTAGCTTTTTTTTTTAAAGAAGAAATGAAGTTTACCATTACATAAAGCATGCAATGCCCTGTATGCATGTGTGGTTATATCATCTTAAACTGATGTTAGGAAATCAAATGCTATTGAACTTGTATGAGAGACCTCCAGAGTAAAACAAATCTTGTAGAGATTGCTCCCACTGGTAGGAGAACTGTCACTCTTCCTTCTAATGGGTAAAATGGTAGCTCTGTACTAACCTAGCTCATTGAAATAAACAGGAAGTTTATTTCGAAGCCTTCCTGGCCTTCCGAAGATTCTCACTCTTTGATTACATCAGTTTTTGCTGGAGGTGAAGACAGCAAATCCCATCTAGGACCACAGTCAGACAGGGTGGACTGTGCCTGGCTCCTCAGTCATGCTGGCTAATAAAACAGTTGTAAAAACTGTCTTGAGATAGAAATCAGGCTGTATCTGAGTAATTAGTTATTAGTAAACATTAAGAAGATTCTGGGAGCTGATTCAATTAACTTGTTGGTTTGTTTGTTTGTTTTTGGCTTTTTGTCTTCAACTTGGAATCATAAAAAGAAAAAAGTTTATTTTATGGTGTCACGATGACCCTCAATAGAAGGGCAGGGTCTACTTGTCGTTTGGGTTCTGCTTCTTCTCTGTAGTACTGTCTCTGGATATCCAGATTTCCTCCACACATGCTTTAATTTTTGTTTCTAGCATCTACTCATCATGCACTTCACTAACATGTTGAATCTCTGTATGTTTTTAAAGTCTTGTTACTTCGTTTAATTTGTCTATTTGTTCCTGTGCCTTCTGGAGTTATTTCCCTCCTCTTGTCATCAACGAAACTAAATTGGGAGGAGCTGTTGAATCCCTTGAGGATAGAGAGGCCTTGCAGAGAGGAAATTAGAGAGCTGGGCAATCTTGGCAATTAGAGAGCTGGGCAATTACCAACCACATGAAGTTCAACAAAAGCAAGTGCCAGATTCTGCACCTGGGATGGGGCAGCCCTGGCTGTACATACAGACTGGGGGACGAGAGGCCGGAGAGCAGCCCCGCTGAAAGGGATCTGGGGACTCTGGGCGACAGCAAGTAGAACACAAGCCAGAAGCGTGCCCTGGCAGCCAGGAGGGCCAGCCATGTCCTGGGTGCATCAGGCACGGCACTGCTGGCCGGGCGAGGGAAGGGATTGTCCCGCTCTGCTCTGCCTGGTGCAGCCTCACCTCGAGTGCTGGGTGCAGGTTGGGGCACCACAGGATAAGAAGGACATGAAACTATCGGAGAGTGTCCAAAGGAGGGCTACAAGGATGGTGAAGGGTGTAGAGAGGAAGACATATGAGGAGCGGCTGAGGTCACTTGGGTTGTTCAGCCCAGAGAAGAGGAGACTGAGGGGAGGCCTCATGGCGGCCTGCAGCTTCCTCACAAGGGGAGCGGAGGGGCAGGCACCGATCTCTTCTGTCTGGTGACAGTGACAGGACCCGAGGGAACGGCATGGAGCTGTGACAGGGGAGGTTCAGGCTGGGTGTTAGGAAAAGGTTCTTCACCGAGAGGGTGGTCGGGCACTGGAACAGGCTCTCCAGGGCAGTGGTCACGGCACCGAGCCTGCCAGAGTTCAAGAAGCGTTTGGACAACGCTCTCAGACACATGGTCTGATTTTTGGGTGGTCCTGTGTGGAGCCAGGAGTTGGACTCGATGATCCTTGTGGGTCCCTTCCAACTTGGGATATTCTATGATTCTACGACTCTAAGTCGTGATTCTGCTTTGTTGCAGTCTCCCAGTTTCAGTTTAGCTTGCAGTTTTTGCTTCACTGTATCATTGTTTTGCATGTGTAAAAGCTGGCATGCATTGCAGATTTCATTGCTAGCAAATTCTCAGATATCTTTCTCTTCTCTGATTTAAGTCATAAGATCAGTCAGTTTCTACTGTTCAAGCTTTCCTGCATGGTTGTTGCTCATGAGAAGTTCTTACTGAGCCTTTTCATATGTCTTGCCTGCAAATATATGTTGTCCACAGGAGTGACTTTTCTTTTTCCTGAATTTAGGCTACTTGAGATAAATCTTGTACATTATAGTAACAAAAGAAGAAAGAAAAAGGGAGAAATGATAATTTTTATATTCTTTTCCTAGTTCTAGAGGTAAATGAAGCCCAATTTTAAATCTTAAGGCTTGCTGTGCTCAGCCTGCAGTTTTGTGGGTATTATTTTTATCTGCATACATTCTACATTTTTTTCTATGCCTAGGAAACTCTTCAGTGTGTCGTTTCTGTAATTTGCCCAGTGCCCAACAGCCAAATCTATGCTAGCACTGATTGCTAAGAGCTATACTGCAAAGCTTTCATCATGAGTACTACTGCAGAATTTAGATTTGGATCCTGTAACTATAGGACTAATTCATGGCTTTGCCATTAGTGGTATTTATAGGCAGTGACTCCTAAATGCCACGTACTTCCCTAACTCTGTGATGCTAAAGATGTGTAATTTGCCATTGTAAGGGTTGTAGTATTAAATCCATTCAGCTTCTGAGTCTTCATGAACAGCTTCATGGAGGTAAAGATTGCGGGATTATGAGTCATAAAAATGTCATTCTGTTTTCTGTATATATTGTGGTCAAGGAAGAACCAAAGTAATGTTTATAAAAGAACACTCCGGGAAAAGTCATATTGATTTTATCTAGCCTGCCTCTGCTTTTTCATTTTTAATCTTAGTACTTTTTCTATTAGACATGTATTTTTCCTCTTTTAGTGTTTTCAGTAGCTTAAATTTACTCACCTTTGGTGACATCACAAAATGGTTGCCACAGCTTCTCTTTTAGGTTCCTGGACCTCCACGAAGATACTCAGTGTCGTTCCTGTAAAGGGAAGAATAGAAAAATCAATTTTACTTTGATGGCAAGTGGAAAAAATACATTTTTTTTTCTCCTACATTCTACTCAGGATGTTTTATTCAGAGGTATATTATATGAAAGAGGTAGTGCTGTCTGGCTTCTGAGTTTTGTGATTCTTTTTTGAACTTACTTCATATTGGTGGTGCTCTCAATGTCTTTTCTTTAAGGGGTTGTTCGTATTTTCTCAGTAAAGAATTACAAGCAATGGTGGGTGTTTGCCTTGGCAGTAAATGTTCGCTGAGGCATGGCTTGCAGTCATATTTATTTCAAGAGCTTTATTAGAAATTTCATTTCAACTTTTACATGATTAAGCCATACACTCAATCATGAGGATTCTGGATTTTCATGGCTTAATATTTTAAGATTGCTTTTAAGACTGGAGTGTGAAATGGTGTTAATCCATTCCTAACATGTGAAGAGCAACCTCCTGTTTTCCTTTCCTGGTATGTTGACAGAACATATATTCAAGAAAATAAAGGAAGTTAGTGCATATGTGGACAAAGCACATAAAATTATTTCCTCACTCCCCCTAGTGAGGGGCTGTGCCACTGTTACCAGTGGGGCTTCACAGGGCTTCTGTATTTGGGATAACTTATTCCTTTTTTTTTTTTTTTTCTGTAACCTCTTGTCTTTACCTATGTGCATTATGTGAAAGAAAGAAAGAAAAGAGAGAAGAAAAATGTTTCTATATGATGGTTGTGTCAGGATAGAAAACAGAACATAAGTCAACCTCTATGTGTTTTTGGGAAAAGCAGTAGTAATATATGTTTTTTTCTTTCCCATATAAACAATAAGGCATCAAGATACTGTAAAAACAGATACAAATACACTGACAAATGTGGTGATATGGGTACTTCTGTGGTAGATAAATATAGAATCATAGAACGGTTTGAGTTGGAAGGGACTTTAAAGATCATCCAGTTCTAACCCCGCTGCCATGGGCAGGGACACCTCCCACTAGACCAGGTTGCCCAAAGCCCCATCCGACCTGGCCTTGAACACCTCCAGGGATGGGGCATCCACAACTTCTCTGGGCAACCTGTTCCAGTGCCTCACCACCCTTATGGTATAGAATTTCTTCCGAATGTCTAATTTAAATCTGCCCTGTTTTAGTTTAAAATCTTTACCCCTTGTCCCATCGATATACACTCCGATAAAGAGTCTCTCCCCGTCTTTCTTGTAGGCCCCCTTTAGAGTACTCAAAGGCTGCTGAAGCCTTCAAAAGCTCCCTGGAGCTTTCTCGTCTCTAGGCTAAACAACCCCAACTCTTTCAGCCGTTTTGTAGGAGAGGTGCTCCAGCCCTCTGACCATCTTCGTGGCCCTCCTCTGGACCTGCTCTAACAGGTCCATGTCTTTCTAGTGTTGGGAGCCCCAGAGATAAATTCAGTACTCCAGGTGGGGTCTCATGAGAACATTTTACACGAGCTTGTGAAGAGTAGTAAAATTTCTAAGTAGTTAGGAGTTAGCAATGAGCAATGAGCANCATTGTGATTGAAACTATCCTGATGCTTTTTCTACAAACACAGGTGCTAGACAGACATAAAAACCTGGAATGTGGAAAATTTGACCTTTTTAGAATAAACTCACTGTATTCAAAGTTATTTTGATTTTTGACCACAACTTTCCTAAATTCATTTTTCTGGTTTTCAGGTGTACATGTGTGTCTAAGGCAAGCATAAGTTTCTTCTAGATTTTTAATTTATCTGAAACATATTTGTACTAGTGTATGGAAAGGCATTTTTCAATTACCTTCCTCTTGCAAAGGTACTGCTACACTAATGCACATGGATTCCCCTTGGAGCACCTCTCCACTTTCAAGTTCCAGCTACTGGGTCCTCCAAAAATGTACATGTAGCAACAGGTGTGCGAGAGTGTTAAGGGCCACGGTGTTATGGTTCTAGCTGAACATGATGTATAAAATCACTGTGTTACCCTAGTATTCAAACATGTTCTGGTCCACCAGCAGCTGTAGGATTGAAGCTTAGGTCTGTAATTAGCAGAAAGCCACTTTGGCATGAGGCGTTTTGTAACTTAAATGTGAGCACTCAGGCTTTTTTGGATGTTACAAGATTGTAGCCCATTGGAGTTGTGTGATGTTACCCTGGAACATAAAACAAAAGCTGGGGCTGACTAGCATGACTCCTCAGTCTATTGTTGGTGTTGTTTTGCTGTTTATACATAACACCAGGTCTCTGGATAATGAGGATGATGGAGGGATGATAGCTTGATTATCCCGCTGCTGTGCTTTTGCTGGGAACTGATGAATCCTTCACACTTTTTACTATCTCAGGCCAGTGTTGCTGGGGAGGATGAGAAAAAGTCATAAAGATGACATGTTTGCTGTCCTGTTCCCTGATGGGGCTCCAATGTATTACCTGGATCTAATTATCTCATCTCTAGTTGACAGAGAGGCTTCCATGGCATGCTTTCCATCACTGGGAGCCTCAGCCAAGCTTCCAGTGGGCTGTCTAATAGCTTGATATATTTTTGGACCTCCTGCTCATTGGATGAACAAGCTGAAGTAAATCATGTGTTGACCTCGAAGCATTTATAAACTGTAGAACATTATATTCTCATCAGAGCCATAGGGGCAGTAAACTATAGTTTCTCTGCTGTGAAACATGGTTTTGGTTATGCACTGTGTTACTAGGGTTGTACTTAAAAAATAATATATCATTTGTGGCACATGTCGCCTTCTTTATTGAAAGGCAAAACAAAGAGTTGAGGACAAAAATCATTACTACTTTAGCAATTTTTCACAAAATGCTTTTGTTTTGTACTTGACACACAGATGGGACATTGTACTGCAGTGCAAATGATGTATAGCAGCATGACAAATTTCATTTCCTTTATAAAACAAGAATCAGAATAGTGGACGAATTCGGGGAAATGGTGTTAACTTTTTTGTTAGTGTTGAAATAAATAGGGGAATAAATACAAAGTAAAAGAAAAAAAAAGAGATCAACTCTGAAGGAAAAATTCCTCTGGGAAACAATTTGAGCCCTTTAATTGTGTTGGCAGATATTGATTAAAGTGCTTAAATGAAAATATTGAAAACAATAAACTCACTTGTGTTGGGCTTTTGTATCACCTAGATAGTGATAATCCATGACTGAGGAAGAAATTAGCACAAGGTGATACACAGAAGCTGGACTGAGTGAAATGATAGAAGATCAATTCTGAGGAGAGCAAAGTGTATTCTTAGCACAGCTTTCTGTCACAGATTCTTCAGTGCTTCCACCATGGTAAAGAAATATAAATGCCACTTCTCAGCCTTCTTGTTTCAGTTTAAGTTTGTATTATTTTTTGTATATTGCTATCTGTTGTGTTGATGAAAGATGAAGGATGTCCTGTTCCTGGGGGGATTCAATGAAATGTTTTGGACTTGATTTTGTTAGCATGGTATAGCCTTGCCTTTTCCTTCATTGTGGATTTGAAGAAAATTTATCCAAAGTCTTTACTCTGTATCCAACCACTGGATTTTACACATTTCCCTATTATTATTAGTCTTCAACAAGAAAACAATAATTGAATTGTTGTAGCATGAGAGAATCCCAACTCATGTGCAAGGATGCCATAGTGTGTTGTCTGCACCTGAAACAGCATAAAAGAATTTCAGCTTTTTTTCCCAAAACTTTGTGTGACAGCATTTCATCTCAGCCTTGTTCCAGGTGCAGCTGGAATTCAGTCCCGTGGTCCCACAAGACATCAAAATTATTTTTGTTTTTCTTTAAGTGGGGGCTGTTTTACCTTTTTCACAATAGCAAAAGCTAACAAACTATCTAACTATTTGGCTTTGTTACTGCAGAAATCCTCAGTCTGGACTGCTGTATCTAGATTTTGAACAATTAAGTTTGAGGTTGTTCACACCTACTAGTCTGGGGATGGTGTGTTGGGAAGATAAGGTCTGTCTGCAACATATAAGTCTGAACATGAGCTGGGCTTTGAAGTCCTCTTTCCTCTCTGCTACCAAAATTTTGAAATATTATGAACTTCTGTGAAGCAAGTGAGGAAAAGATATCCATGCTAGATAAGAGGACAAAAATAGGAAACTGTTCTATGCGCAAATGAACTTGTGAAATCTGTGGTTAGCTCCTATGTGGATTCTCTGGTATCTAACAATGCAGCTGCTAATGCTGTTGTCTTTACCTTAGTCAAGGTCCTTATTTCATCTCTTTCCTGTATTTACCCCTTTCCATGAAATTTCTTTAAATTCTCTACATGTAGTCTTCTGATACATTCAAGTCTATTCTTTCTGGTAAATTTGGTTGGAATTAGCTTGCAGTATCCTAAGCATCAGAGACTCACACACACACATGAATGAAAAATTGCATATGTATGGTTTCCCCAGAAAACTGGTCTAAAATAGTCTACTGTGTTTGCACAACTAGAACCAGGGGCCGCAGAGGATTGTGCTGTAATAACTAAGGAACAATTTGTGAAGAAATATTAATTACATAAACCTTAGTTTCCATCAGCATCTTACTCTATGCTTCCCCCAGTGTAGCTGTATTATAAACTGTGGGCATAAAGCCGGCACAAAATTATGCTGCTGCTTTCCCTGCAAAGTCACATTGTGTTTCTTCAGTTATCCAGTATGGTGTCATTTAATTTGGCTACAAGCTTAGATATGAAATTTAATGATTTGCAGTATTTTAATTGTTTTGTGGTTAAGGATATTTCCTTCTTTTTTCCCCTCTTGTCTGTCTCTACTTATGTCATACAAAGTTTATATTTTATCCTCAGCTGGTCTAAGTGGACACAGTTTTGCTGACATCAACAGAGCTACAGTTATTTACAAAACTAAGGACAGGGCTATGTATGTGGACCAGGGTGAGTCTAGGAAGTGACAGGCTGCTTGCAAGAAAATATACAGGCTGGAGGACTTGCCTTAAAGTTAATCATTTCTGCTTTGCTCTGTAACTCTGAAAACATGATTTGTTGCTCCAAACGCACTACCTCTGCGGCTGGGCAATGCTCTATATTTGGTCCCTGAAAGTGTAGAGAAAGGTGAGGTATATGAAAGAGGAATGCAGGGGTCGTCACACATCTGGGACTTCGGCACAGTTTGGGCAGACTGTATTCGCAACCCAGATCTTAAATGTATCTGACATTTAAATAGCCCTTATGTAGGGTATACGTTTATAAATCCTTCCTTACATACTTGGCAATAATAGCCTGAATATAGAAGATTTATTCCCTTGGATTGTAGGAAACATGATTTTTCAACTTTTATCCAGCTGAACACTGCTTAACCTTTTCTTTGTCAAAACAAGGTTCCTGGATGTCTTTGGTGTCTGTAGGTACATCTTTCCCTCCAGATGGAATATGTCTGACAAAAAGAAATCACAGGCTGAGAAACCTTGGTCCCTCTGCTGTTGCAGGTAGGGGCTGTAGAAATGCTGCACAATTAGGACAC
>VXAL01014741.1:46617-115231 GCA_013399475.1 Chauna torquata
TTTTTTTTTTTTTTTTTTTAATGAATGATGTTCATTTTAAAATTTGCACAGGAAGGATTTTTTATTTTTTATTTACTGATAAAAATTTGTAGACTGTCTTTTTAGCCTTCCTGACAGTGCCATTCCTTGCTCCCATCACAGCACAAAGGAACACTGTTATTTACCCTGGGAAACAGGTGACTGAACTTATAAAAATCACTACAGGACAAGATGTATTGAGGCCTGGCACAGAATGACAAATTCTGGCGGGGTTTGCCAAGAAGAGACATATTGATTTTTAAATGATTAATAAGGAGAATATAATTGTATTTCATTAAGATGGATGGGATTTCATTTAGTCTGTCTTCTCTTTTTCCACTTCAGATGCGAAAGGAAATCAAGTCATCATCAATGGCATCTTGTGTTAGCCTGCCATGGAAACAAGGTCATTGATTGAGTAAAAGAAGTTTCTGAGAGGCTAGCCTAGTCTTTAATGGAGTTGCTAGCATAGATAACATGACAAAGATAACAGCACTAAGTTTCTCTTACAATTTTGAGAACAACCAGAACTAGGAGGATGCTGATACCATCTTTGTGCTGGACTTTGATGTTTTTCAAGTTGCGTATTATCCCAAGTCAATTGAGTTGGGCATACAAATACACAGGATTACTCATTTATTTTTATAAAGTCATTTGAAGCCATTCCATTGTCTAAGCCTAAGGGACAGATAGGTTGAAAAAGGGAGGAGTTCAAAATCCTATAATCTGGATGTGTTTTTGGTATTCTTATCAAGAAAATCTCCCCAATGTATCCTCAATGATGAGCATGTAATTAACTTTTCAGTGGATTTCTATAGATTTTAGGGTTGTGGTAAAACTAAACCTGTACTTTCACCACCTCCTGAAATTGAGGACTTTGTGAAGGAATAAGCACTATTTTGGATCATCTTTTCAAGCTTTTCAAGCAATAGCTTAATAAATAGAAGATGAGGCACTTCCTTTTCTCATTTTCCAGCACATGTGCCCAGGATGGTCACTCACATTACTTTTGAATGACTGTAGCTTTTACTTTTCCCATATACATCCTACTCCTTTCCAGAAGTTTTTGTTGTAATTCGTGGGGATGATTCAACTGTTCACGTGGCAGTGGCTAAACTATATGAGTATGGCATGTTAAGTAAACTGTTTTTCATTGCAATGCCAATTTCTATTTTCCAGCATTTCAGTAGCTTTTGTGTAATCAATTGCATTGTTCCCGCAGTTGGAGGGTTTTCAGTGAGAGCATCCAGAGAAAATATTGAAAAGGTTTTATTGATGGGTGAGTCTGAATGAGAGATATTGGAGATTAATTAATAAGAAGTAAAAGAATTTCTTTGTTAAGGAATTGAAATGGAATGGAAAGAAGGTAGGATAAAGGATTAAGAACAATTAAATTAAGATGATATCTAATTCATGCAAGGAATTCCTGGTCCTAATAAATTAGCAAATATATGACACTGCAACACTGAATTTTCATATTATTTTGAATTTAGTTAAAGATGTGAAAGATATCACTCTGTAACTCTGAAGACAGAGGAAGTTAGGCTTTTCAGTTCAACCAACATGAAGATGGAGGGGTGCAACCATGGATAATTAATTAAAAACTGATAAAGCAAAAAAATTGGTTTGGGATTGTGCAGGGGGAGCACAGATTTTCAGGTATCATAGGTGCATTAATTATATTATCTCAGAGGGATTACTCATGCATTCAGGCACTGTAACGTGAACTGAGATCTACAGTTGAAAACACGCAGCATGTTATCAAGCCTTATTTCCGGAGAAGAAAACTGAGATAACGAGGTAGAATGAATTATGTCCGGAGGAAGATTAGGAAGGATCCATGAGTTTGTTCCTTTCATTTACTGAAGAACTTTGAAAAAATCACTGAGGAGTCATGGAGAGGTTGGTATTCATTTACATCCTTCCTGTGAGAGTTACAGAAGTTTGTACAGTTTCTTGTAAGAGTCAGAGTTACTATATCCTCCCTGCAAAGTGGAGACACAAAAGTATGCATATATGCATAGCTGATAATGGAGAATGATCTGTTTTGCATATGCCAAGTTTCTTGCTGCCACAGAGGCTGAAGAGAATAAGAGATTCTCAGAATACGCAAAGAAGGAGGAAACAGGAATCTGGAGTGCAAACTGCAGACCACAAGCTTTTTCTCTATCTGTGGAAATAATGGTTTTGAAAGAAAATGAGAAAACTCTATCTAATGAAGCTGTCAGCCTCTGCTGGGGGGCTTGCATAGTGGTCTCAGCTTTCCTCTCGAAATATTTACTGTCACTGAAGCCACTATTTCAAAGGTAGGCAAAGCTACTTTATCCGTCTCTCCTCCCTCCCTGAGATAAACTCAGCTTCCTTCTAGTTGCTTGGTGGAGCTGTCAGCCCAGGCCTGTGCAACTGAAACTGTCTTCAATGTGTGTAGCTGTAAAATGACTCCTGTTGCATTTTGTAACACAATGGGTTCAGCCTCATGACCCTGCATTGTTGCATTCATCTCTATGAATTAAGTACCCAGGAGATGACTACCGCTATAGAACAGGCTACAATCCTCTAATGGGGGTGTTTGCTAACTGATGTTCTACAGGATAAGAGGTGATATATACATTTAAAGCATTACTACAGAATATCCTAATTCACTCAGACATGACTTATCTTGACAGGTTTCTAATAAAACATCAGAAAAGAAACTAATAATGGCAAATAGAGAAAAGGAATGATAATATGGTTTTGATCTTGCAGTTGGACTCTGGTGACTACAGCAGATCACAAAATTTCAAACAAAAATATCTTTCAAAAGAAAGATTTAGGTTAACAAACCCCTTAAATTTTGAGGAAAAGTACACTGTTTTGTATGGAAGTGTCTCATTTTAAGCAGAAATTCTATTAACAAAGAGAAACATTCATTCTAAAATAATGCATAATCTATTAACAGTAGTGATGTGAGGAGGTTTGTATCCATCTTCTGAATCAAGCAGAAAAGGACCTGGAATCTGGGTCTCCTGTCTTCTGGGTTAGTAGCTTCTCTGGGGCAGTGAAGGTTTTTTCTCATTCATCTTGCACAAATTTTTGGTAGACTCTAAGTTTTGTTCCAAAAAAGGATGGAATCATTTTCAAGATGTGAAAAACTTTTATGGGATGGGAAAAACATTTAAGACCTTGCTCTACTGAGGGTATAATCTCCGGTTTTGCCTCTATTTCTTTGTGATGGTCAGCAAGTCATCTCTCACAGTCTTTGCTCTTTTTCTAATAAAGAAAAATTCTCCTACCTCTTCTTATCTGCATAGAGACTATTCCTATAAAAATTTGTGACTGCATGTTGAGTCCAGACCAGTGTTAAAAGTAACCATCACCTGGTTTTTTTTGTTTGGTTAAATTCTTTATCCTTGCATTTCCCCCTTTTCTTTTCTTTTCTTTTCTCTTCTCTTTTCTTTTCTTTTCTCTTCTCTTTTCTTTTCTTTTCTCTTCTCTTTTCTTTTCTTTTCTCTTCTCTTTTCTTTTCTTTTCTCTTCTCTTTTCTTTTCTTTTCTCTTCTCTTTTCTTTTCTTTTCTCTTCTCTTTTCTTTTCTTTTCTCTTCTCTTTTCTTTTCTTTTCTCTTCTCTTTTCTTTTCTTTTCTCTTCTCTTTTCTTTTCTTTTCTCTTCTCTTTTCTTTTCTTTTCTCTTCTCTTTTCTTTTCTTTTCTCTTCTCTTTTCTTTTCTTTTCTCTTCTCTTTTCTTTTCTTTTCTCTTCTCTTTTCTTTTCTTTTCTCTTCTCTTTTCTTTTCTTTTCTCTTCTCTTTTCTTTTCTTTTCTCTTTTCTTTTCTTTTCTTCTTTCCCCTTTCCTTTCCTTTCCTTATGAAGCCTATGAATATGCATTCTGGTCTTCTGTATTTTGTTTACAGATGTCTTGGCAATGTCTGAGATGATTTCTCGTGGACTCTAACATCAAAACTGAAAGGATGTAGAAATTAGATATTTAACAAAGGCTTCGTTTGCTGTCTAAAGTTAATTAGTCACTCTTGACCGTCAGATTGGATTAAAATTAAATATGGGTCAATTAACACTTGTTACTATTGTTAGCTTCATTTCTGACCAGTCATGCTGAAATTATCACTGAAAGTCACATGTTTATTTAAGTAGAAACTAAGGTGCAGTATTAGCTTTCTCATTTTTGCTAAAATCACAATGTTTTTTTCAGAGCTTGAATCTGTTAATCCTTTTTTACTTTGGCAGGGTAACATGTCTAAATAGGAGTGAGAAATGTAGTAAGTATCATAGAATAATCACACCTTTTTTAACCTATAGTACCTACTTAACAGGTTTGACTAATACACTACACCGATCAAACTTTATTGTCTGCACAAGTCATAAAATTAACATTTAGCATTGTATTACTCTGGTTATTGAATTTTGGAACTAAATCTTGCACTTGATTATTAACCTGGAGCCATATTCTGTATCTTAACAAAAGATATCATATCCGTGTTTTCTGGTTGTAACCACCAAGTTAGATCCTTACCTTCTTTCTGGGTGATCTGATGCCTTCTGTTTATCAGCCCACTCACAGTACAGTGCCTTTACACCAAGCAGACTTCTCAGGTCTAAGGTTTTCCTTGCTCATACTTCTACCAAGCTAAAAGTCAGGATAAGGTCTCATTTCACTTTATTAGAAAACACAGTACAACATCTAGCATTTGCCAACTTGATTATCACTTTCTCTGTTTTCACTTTCTGAGCTCGTGGGATGTTACTGTTATTGCGCTGGTTATCATGGAGCCTGCTAATTAAGACATGCTTTCAACTTGTGAAAGTTATGTACAAACAAACAGAAGACAAACCAAAAAAATTCATTGTTTCAGGTTAGAAATTATTTTCAGTGTTGATGTTACATTTTTTCTTTGAATGCTTCTCTGGTTTCCTCACCATTTTTTCCATCCTCCCTTTCAGTCCATAATTTATTTTTATTGGGTACAGTAAGACTGCAGGCTTTTCTACAGCTGAGCACAGCTGCTAATGTTTTGCTATTGATTCCACATGTTAGCTCAAAAGTGTATAATGCTCTGTTTTAATCGTTGCCTTTGGCTTTTCCTCTTCCCACTCTGAGAAGTGCCCTCTGCCTCTGGCCTGGCATGGTCATAACCAGAAACTGATCCTAATTACATCAAACCACTCTCTGCCAAAATGCCCAAATATCTGTAACGTGTTTGAATAACAACTGTTGGGAGGCATAACTCCATCCAGCTCCCTGAAAAATGCTTCAAATTATCAACTGTAGATGTGCTGACAGGAAGAAAATCTTGTGGGCATGGTAGGAGGCTAAGCTACCTCTGGCCCAAAAGGGAATACCTCAGCAGTACAAATGTAATGCTATTTAAGTCCCCCCCTTCAAATCCCTGCAGCTCTGAGGAAGCTCCAAATTATATCAGGACTCCTAAGGGAACGGCACATAATCAGCCCTGCTGAAAACATGTTGAATAGCGCTAAATAAATCCCAATTCTAATTATGTTACTGAGACTGCATGGGGACTGCACATCTGGAAGTCCCCCCAAAAAGTCCTGTGGTAGTTGCAGCAAAGCAGAGTCAGCTACTCAGATGTCCATGGTAGCTCCGCATCCATCCTTCCATCTCCAGGAAGGAACTGCAGGAGTCCCCTCACAGCGTAGGAGTATCCCGCATTAAATCACTGCCTATTTAATCTGTCCAACTACTTTTCAGTCTAGAGGGCATCTGCCTGGGCAGGCTTAAGAACCAGAGCTCTTGAATCTGATGGGAACGGCTCACCCTCTACAGCCTTCAGCTGCTCCCAGAAACAAAACCAACCCTTTCCCATGCACTAAGCATATAGAAATGGTAGAAGCAACTTGATCTTCTATCTGTAAATATACAGGGTGGTGTTTTGGCATTGTTGAACTGAAGGAGAGCTTTGCCGCTGGCTTCTCTAGGGCTGTGTTTCAACTGCCTCATGACACCAGCAAACGTGAGAATTTGCACAAAATGCTCAGCACCCTGCACAGTATCTTCTACAGAAAATAACGGTTGTGGTTTTTGTTTGTTTGCTGGTTTGTTTGTTTGTTTGTTTTTTCTCCTCTATTTTTCCCTCAGGAAGTGTATTTCCTTATCCTGACAAAACAGGCACCTTTCTGAGTAGCCCTTTCCACAACTGAGATAATTTTAAGTTGCAAACACATGTTACCTGGACCAGACCTCACTGTTGTGAGCTAACTCAGACTATTCAGCAGCTCTGAAAATAAAGCCTCTTGTTTAGGCTCCTGAATTTGTTTATGCTTCTGTGGTTTTCACCAGGGATCCTGAAGAAAAATACCAGCGACCATGTATCACTAATAGCTAGAAAAAGCTATTTAGAACTCTTTGCATTCCACTTTATTTCTGTTATTTTCTGCTTCTGTTATTCGATAAGTTGGCTGTCAGAAAAAAAGATGGCATACCAATTACTTTTGTAGTTGTTATTACCAGTATAGCACTGATAGTCAATATTACTGTGGTCTGCAGTCAGATTTTAGTATTGGTGTGTATTACTATGCATCAGCGATTCTTGATAATATATGAAATGAATACTACTTTTTATTTTTTTTTGTAACTTCCCAAGTAGGCCTGGAAGCACCCTGAGAATGTAAGTGCTGATTATATAGACAACAGAGACAAATATTTTACTCTTTTTTTGACATGCACCCATCAGAAGACAGTAGAAGCCAGAAAATTTCATATGGTCCATTATAGCTCTGTTTAGTGTTTAGAACAGCTTGTGGAGAGTATTATATATTGTTGAAAGTTATGGGAGAAAAGACATTTAAATTTCTGTGTTCTGTGGGATACATATAGCTATTCTTTGATAAAATTTTTCTCTAATGTTGTGCATAAGAAACCAGATCTTTGCTTTGAAGTAGTAAGGAAAAAGTAAGGAATTAAATTTTCTGTTCTCTGACTTCCTGAATATTTAGATAATTTATCTCAGAACTTTATTAAAAAGAGGATTTTAGTTTCTCAGGTTTTCTTTTTCCATGTCCACATTTTTTTGTGACTCATTAAATGTAAGTATATTCCCATTCTCTATCCTTAGTCTCTAATTTTACCCCTAGTATAAAAACTAACTTAACTTGTTTGGAAAAATCACAGCTTAGTAAGACTATATAGGTAAATTTCTACGAAAAATGACCTCTATGTCCTCCCTACTTTCATTTTCACCGCTTTAAGTGATATTATACTGGTAAGCATTTGATAACAAAGAAGTAGACATTCTGTTTGTTGAACTGTGCTCAGAAAACACCCAAATATGATCAATTCCATTCTTCAGTAATTCTATCTAACTGCATGTTCCATAGCGTTAGTACAAACCACAAGGCTCACAAATCATTAAAAGCTGCTTGATTTGTATTCTGTGTTCTTCAAAAGATCACATTGTACAAAATGCAATTTTTTCTTCACCTGTGGAGTGTGGATACCACATCATGCTCTTCTCCTTCCAGCATTTCCTGGGCAGCAAGTGGAAAAATCAAGCTGGAACTTTTGAGTGTCGTGAGTGTCGCCTATCCCAAATGACAACCCAATCTGGTGAGTCCTGAAACATCTGTGCTGTTGATATTTTATGCAGTTCTGTTGGAATGTATGCCTCATTAAGCAACAAAGTTCTTGAGTGCTTCTCAGAAATGAATTTTCCAAGCAGAAACCTGAGGACTTCACAGTTGCGTCTGTGGCTGATTTCACTGACAAAAGCCGTGGTTAAAACTGTGGTACAGTAATGTACAAAGGTCTCTGCTAAGTTCAGAGTTGCTCTGTGATAGTCACAGCTCAAATACACAGTGAGAAGAGGAGTGGCTCGGATGAAACAAATGGTGCCCAGTAACATCTGGTTATTTCACAGCGCTGCTAACGTGCGAGAATTACAGTACAACCTTTAAAAGCATTGCAATGCTTTAAAACTTTTGAGGAAGGGATTGATAGCATTTTGGGGGGTGTAGCTGTGGGTCTGTCTGTCCTTCCCCTTGCTCATACTCTGCTTCACAGCCAGGCTGAACCAAGGGAAAGCCATGGGACTGCCCTTTGCAGGTCATCCCCTCAAAGCCTCTGCTTCTCCTTCAGCTCACTGTGGCACAGGTTCCTTTTCCCCGCAGGATATGAAGAGCCTGTGTGATGGGTGACATGTGCCATTCCTGTCCCAGTGTCTCGACAGAGAGGAGCCAGGACTGGAAAAGAGTTAGGGGAAGGGGACAAGGATATCAGAGGTATGGAGCAGCTTCTGCCTGAGGAACAGTGAGGTAAGCTGGAGTGCTTCAGCCTGGGTTAGGGAGGGAAGCAGGAAGAGGCGTGGGTGAATATGGATCTACCACTCACTAAGGAAGCGATAGGGGGTATCAGATGAACCACAGCGGCCAGTTCAAGACAAACAAAAACAGTGGTTCCTCACAACAGAGGCAGCAATGCACTGAAACTGCCTGTTGCAGGTTGGTGTGAATGCTAAAAGTTTGCTAAGTTTGTTCAAGAACTGGGCAAGTTTGTAGATGAAAACCATGATGATTATGACAGACACAAAAGCTTGTTGAACTGTAGATTGATAAAATCTGGGAGTGTATTTTGGGGAAGTACCTTTATAAGCAGCTTTTCATATTAAATGCTTCTCTCAGCATCCATTTTTGGTCATTGTCAGGTACAGAATGCTGGGCTAAATAGACCTGTGGTCTGATGCAGTCTGGCTGTTCTTAGTCTCCAGTGTCACCATGGTTTCATATAGGTATCTGAAGTCATAGAATGTCTATAGGATATCTGTGGAGTTGCTCAGAGATGAAACCCACGACATTTGTTGTTTTTTCAAAACTGATCTGATCTCGACTGTGGCTTGTGCCATAAACCAGACACTTTCCCAGGCTGACAGCTTCTCACCATTTGCAACACTTTAACCATAGTCCAGTCTATCAGAAAGGGCCTCATGCTGCTATCCACTTTGTTAAACAGAAGTTGGTTTTATATTTAGTGGTGCATGGAGTGTACAGATGAAACAAATCACTCCTATAAACTCAGCAAGATGGATAGGTCCTGTTGAAAACTGGCAAGAAGGGCTGAATGCAAGATTAATATGCAGTCCAAAGTTATGCTTCCTACAACTTTTATTGATTATTTGGAAAGTAAAACAAAACAAAACAAAACATAGTTCCTTATATAAGTCAGACTGAAATTCTTGTTTGACCATTCTTAAAAGAAGAAAATAATTTGTCTGGGAGGAGAACTCTTTGACTGGTTTCTGTTTGAGGGGCAAGAGGTTTAAAAGCTTCCTGTCATCACTTTAGTGTTGTTTACTGAAGGATTCTCAAAATAAGCACTGAGTTCATAAGTAGAACATTTGTGCTGCTTAGAGGTTTCTCCACACTAAAAGCTCAGCCTGGGCAATAGGGAAGGAGCAACAATCTTTTGATTTCTTCCGCTTTTGGCTTTGAATCTGACTTGTAACTTTTGAACAGGTGACTCTCACTGCACTTATTGTAAAAGTGGGACAGTATACATCTCTGCTCTGAGAATTCTTTGTTTTGGAGAGGAACTGACATCCAGAATTGCTTCAAAGTTCAGGGACTGTATGAGGGATAGTCTGTGAGCATAGAAGTAGCATGTAAGCAAGTGGTGTGTTGTAGAATGCTTTGCTGTTTGAGGAGCATCCCCGCGAAGGGTTAGGCTTTATCTCTCCCTCTATTTCCCCTTTTGTCACTTTCTACACAATACAAGTGACTATCTAATCCTACAATACCTCCTCAGCTGCTTTGGAACTGACCCTTTTGAAGACGTGCTTTCTGGGGCTTGAGGAGCTTCTTATCCATCAGAAATCTTATAGCAGAATGTAAATGGTCCTATTTGCACAGAATAGAAAACCAAAATGTCTTCTCTCCTTCCCTAACCAATGAGAGGTGCAGTTATCATTCATTTGCTAGAGTTAATGGTGATTTCTCTTTTATTACTATGGTTGCTTTCAAAATTACTACTGCCTGACTGCAAAGGGAAAGTTCTGACCAAAATGTGAATCTATAGCATGATCTAAATCTAAAGGATGTGAAAAATCATATCCTGTAAGGTCCAATGCCTTATATTGATCTTACAGAAGAGACAAATCTCATGGGTCAAAGTTGAAGTGATATGGACAAGCAAAATCAATAATAATTTTAAAAATAGACTTTTTTTTCCCTTTTCCTTTACTAATTCATGAAAAAAAATACAAGAGCATCATAAGACTTGCACGTTATTGATGTTTTACAGATTGCTACTGCATTTTTTTAGAATTAATTATGTTTTGGAAAATATTTTTTGCCAACATCCAGTTGGCAAAATCCTCTTTCAAAAAGCATTTTCAAAGCTGAAGTCAAGCGTATCTATCAGAATAGATCTGGCTTCTGCTGTGGCAGGGCTAGTGCAAGGTTTTTTGATACCCAGAACACAAAAAATAATAGCCTTCATCCTTTCTTCAGTAGCAGTCACAACTGCCTGTTCAGGGTAGAAGGACCTCTGACATCCTGTGGTGAACCTCTTTGGGTGGTTGCTGACTTCAGCTGTTTCTGTCTACTTTCTCCACAACCTCTGACGGAGAAAGCAGAAGGTAACAAGTATCTGTGCCCTAGCTGCCCTGTTCTGAGTCTGGTGAAATAACGCAGTCCCATCTTCATCACTATGTCAAGTAAAATTAGCTGAGCAAACTGGGCAAATACATTCTTCCCTGCTAATGCTCCTGGGATGGTTAAGTCCTAGAGGAGAAGGAGTCTACCTAGCCAGGTAGGCTCATGAGGGTGGTAACCCTTTAAGCAGTAACCTCCGGAAGTTTTCTGAGAGGATGTCTATCAGAAACCATTTTTGCTGCCAGAGTCCTGCTCATATTGTCTGAATGCTTGTGCCGACTCTTTTTTACTGATTCGTAGTCGATTTAGACTTGGAAAGATCTAGGATTTTCTTTGTTTTGCATAAAGGGATCCTCTGATCCAGAATTTTTGAAAAGCTTTCCATCACTTAATTAATGGGAGCAGATTTAGAGTAAAGCTGATTCCTTGGGAAACCCTGCAGTTCCTGAGGCTCTTGATCAGGTGTCTGGCCATTGGGTATGAGATAGGAGGCATACTGCCCTATCTGCCCTTAAACAGAGTCAAAATCTGGGGAAAATCTCCTGGCCTGAAACTGTTCCAGAGCTTCACTGACTCCTGGAGGCTGGTTTGCATTTGATCTAGCATTGTTTCACGTTTCAGGAGAAACATTTAATGCAGCTTTACCCTGTTGCCTCCCTATTTATTTTTTTGCCAGCACACAGAGATTTAGTTGAGAGCTGCTTAGTTTTTTGTTTCCCTCTTAGAAGAATCAGACTGTTGTGGATTTCTGCCACGTGCAAATAAACCTCCTCTACAAATTAAAGAGGTCTCTTAGCAGTGATCTCCATGACACCCACTCATCAGTGTCCACCTTCTTGAATACCTAAGTGCTGGCATGATCACATTAGTGTCTTTGCTGATGACTAAAATGGAGGATATCATTCTAAAACTATGCCAGAAATAAAGTTCTGTTGGCAGGCACCCTGGAGACTGAGATCATTTGTTCTGAAAAAAATAATAATAAAGTTATAAACCAGATTTTAATTATTTTGTTAAAAGCACAGGAAAATGCTTCATTTCTGTCTTCCTCCACTCCATAAATACTCCTAGTATTTTGTTTCTTCCTACATCTTGTGTTGTGGCCTCCTTACTGGAAGAGACCACTTGCTTGAAGACGAATCAAAAATGAACATAGACCACTTTTTTTCATTGGCAAAATTTAGCCTTGCTGTTAAATATTGTTATTATTTAGTGTTCCAAAAATGTGCTCTGTACTGAATAGACCACTGGGGAAAATGTCACCCCTAAGTACATTTTTTGAGAGAGCATGCCTTGAGCCTTGTTTAGGGTAGCTTGTTAACCGGAGACCATGTGCATGGGGCTGGGGACAGAGGAGGAGAATCCCACACTCCACAATTAAAGCCTTCAGTATTACACAGCATTTAGCAACCATTAAACAAACAATTATTCAATTTCAGAGCTTATCTAATTAAACATTAGTCACACACTCTCCCTTACCCTCTATTTGCTGTGTTAAAAATCATAACCCTAAAAGAGCTTACTTTAAAGATTCCATAATTAAACAGCCAGTTAGTCCAAGAACATCAAAATCCTTCTTTCCCAGGGCCAGCAGACATGACTTCAGGTGAAGGGTTACACTAGTGTAGCCCATGGCAGAATCAAACCCAAAGCATATATAAACCTCTGTCTGTAAGCATTTAAAAAGTGCAGTGGGAAGTGGATGGAAGGAGTGTAACAGAGCAGATTGAAGTGGAGAAAGAAAAACAATAGGTACAAATTTCTACCAGTTTCCTCAGGCATCCATAGCAGCTGCTTAATGATACATGTATCATTATATCTTGGAGTAGTTGGAGGGCAGAAGCAGACTTGATTACACTACAGACAATTGTTTCACAATAATTCTGGACCATTTTTCATTAGCTGTCTCCCCTCACAGCAAAATGAGGGATAATTTAAAAAAAAAAAAATCTTATACCTCTAGAAGGTTGTCCAACAGTTAAAGATTTTTAATAATTCATCATGCGAAACATCTTGAGCTAAATACTAAATTTCCTAGCAATAACAGCAAAAGATGAATGAAAGGAGCTGAGGTTAACTTGCTCCTATAGAAACAAAAGGGTAAATAAAAAGAATGATGCTATCACTTTTCCATGATTTATCAGTACATTTTTATTACGCCCTCTGCTTTGACATGTTTTGTCACTCACTCTGTCGAGCCAAACCAGTTCATTCCAAGCAAGCTGATTAAATTACTGATTGAAATGAAGCAGCAGATTGGTCTGCCTATAATCATTTACCATCACACAAGGAATAGGTGGCAGGCCTTAATGGGAAGTGTGGCTACTGACACTACCTTTTAAGAAAGATAAGGGGTTTTGGTTTTGATCACCTGGCCTGACTTACCAGGGTTGCAAGATGTTATGACTGTGGTGGTGCAAGCAATAATCCTTTTGGCAATTCCTATGTTTTCTTGCTTTTGAACAGCCTTTAGAAAGAGATGACTCATTCATAGCAACATTTAGAAGTGGGACTCCTGGCTTCATTAGATGGACATAATGCAACCAGCTGTTAGTGTAGGACGAGAAGCCTTGTTACTTTTTTTTAGGCCTGCTTCCCAAGGCACACTGCGACTGCTGTGCAGGGCAGTTAAAGGTGACTAAACCCTAAGTCTTAGGCTCTTAAACTGCTTAAAATTGTATGGCTAAAAATTGCAGGTCCTGTTCAATGGTAGCTTCTTTAGGGGACTTCAGGAAAAAATGAGAGGGTGATGGCAGATGAGGTGTGAGGAGCCATTTCAGCAGTGGTAACAGCAGTTGCCTGCCACCCCAAGGGCAGGACCTTCTGCAGGAGTCAGAGGTGGGTACAAGGTCAAGATGAAAGACCTGACACTCTGGACTTGTTGTTCATGTTGCTGAGAGGAAGGCAAAGTTGCTGGTTTGGTGACCGCAGGTTCCCCCTCAGAAATAGCTTTCTGACCTCTCTCAGAGGTGGGAGCCAGCTTGGCTTTCCATCACAGGCAAAGCAGGCAATGGTGGTGGTGGTCTGCATCATTTTGTTTCTATAGCCTAATTTGGGTGTCTGAGGATGCAGCAGGATACCTAGAATTCACCAAAGTATATTACAGAAGTGAAAAGACTGGGAGTGGGAGTGAGGAACCTAAACCAACATCTGTGATATGAGTGGTCTGTCTGCCTATCTACCTGCCATGGTGTGTGCTTAGATACAACAGGCTCTCCCTGTAAGATGTTTTGAATACTGCTGCAACAAGTTACCACACTAAGTGCCTGCCTTTTAGAAATGCTGAAACTTGGGAAGCCAAAACAAGAGGCTGCTGCTGCTCATTATGTCCGTGTAGGACATCCTCATAGGCAGTAATGGGACCCAGGAGCTCTGTTTCCACAATCTGCTTTTATGAGCAAAACAATATGAAGCAGATGCCCAAATGGCATAGATTCTAAATTCTGATTCTTCATTTTCAGGTAGAAAATGCATTTTTTCTTTCCTAAGAGGGCCACAATTTTTCAAATTACACAAAAATTCTTTTAATCCTTACACATGGATGTGGTGTTTTTACCCTGCTGGGCAGCTAAACTCCACCACTACTGCTCGCTTACTCCCCCTCCTCAAAGGAACAGGGGGAGAAAACACGATGGACAAGGGCTCAAGGGCTGAGATAAAGACAAGCAGGTTGCTCACCAATTACCGTCACAGGTGAAACAGACTCAACATAGGGAGATTAATATAATTTATTACTATCACTGGCAGACTAGAGCAGTGAGAAACTAAAAGCAAACTAAAAACACCTTCCCCCCATCCACCCTTCTACCTCCTCCCCCCGAGCAGTGCAGGGGAACGGGGAATGGGGGCTGCGGTCAGCCCGTATCGCTTCGTCTCCGCCGCTCCTTCGTGGTCACTCTGTGCCCCTGCCCCAGCGTGGGGTCCCTCCCACGGGATGCCGTCCTTCCCGAATGGGTCCTGCGTGGGCTTCCCACAGGCTGCAGCTCTTCAAGAGCTGCTCCAATATGGGTCCATACCACGGGGTCCATCCTTCAGGAGCAAACTGCTCCAGCATGGGTCCCCCATGGGTGGCAGCTCCCACCGGATCACCTGCTCCTGCTTGGGCTCCTCTCTGCGGGCTGCAGCTCTGGCCCAGAGCCTGCTCCTCTCCATGGGCTGCAGCCTCCTTCAGGCCACATCCACCTGCTCCACTGTGGTCTTCTCCATGGGCTGCAGCCTCCTTCAGGCCACATCTACTTGCTCCTCTGTGGGCCTCTCTACAGGCTACAGTGTGGAGATCTGCTCCATGTGGTACCCCATGGGCTGCAGGGGGACAGCCTGCTCCACCATGGGCCTCACCATGGGCCGCAGGGGAACTTCTGCTCTGGCACCTGGAGCACCTCCTGCCCTCCTTCTTCACTGACCTTGGTGTCTGCAGGGCTGTTCCTCACTCCTCTCTCCCAGTTGCTGTTGTGCAGCAGTTTTTTTTTCCCTTTCTTAAATCTACTCTCCCAGAGGCGCAACCAGCATCGCTCACTGGCTCAGCTCTGGCCAGCAGCGGGTCCCTTTTGGAGCTGGCTGGAGCTGGCTCTTATCTGACATGGGGCAGCTTCTGGAATCTTCTCATAGAAGCCACCACTGTGGCCTCCCTGCTACCAAACCTTTACCAAGTAAACCCGATACAAAGGAATCCTTAAAATATTGAAATTAGATGACATACACTAAATACAACCAAGTTCCTTATCTCATCTCAGTTTTCGATGAAATTAATGGAGCACTTCCACATATAAGGACACTGAAAGTTATATGTATTTCTGAAAATTGCTCTTTTAACAAGTGATTCTGCAATCAAATGGGTTTTGAAATATTGGGTCCTGTACTTGTCATTGCATTGCAGTCCAGACAGTTCTTTAATATTACTGTGTTCGTCATTGTCGTTTGAAGAGCCTAATTTCAGTAAATTTTCACAGAAAATGAAGAAAACTGCTAACTACAGAACACAGCAAAATGTAAAACATCTTGCCATTTTCACTTTTGCATTGCCCTGGCAATTGATTCTGTTGCTTCTCTTGCCCTGTAAGCTATAGCTTTTGTAAAGAATTGCCACATTCAAGACAGCAGGCCTCTGCTGGCACTGCAGAATGACAACTGTTATCTGTTTTCTATAGCCTGACATTTTCAGTAAGGCCTGGAAGGTTTGGTTAATAGGGTTTGTCAAGAGAGAGATGCAGTATAAAACATTGAAATATGGAATGAGAGCAGAGCAGAGAACCCATGTCATGTTAAATATTACCAAAGCAATTTCTAGGAGACTAATTATTCACAATAGATAACTAAATTGTAAATCTCTGTTACAAGTCGGGGACTGAATGTGAGTTTCCTTGGAAAGCATTTCTGAAGTCTGCTACTTTCATAGCTAATGCATAAGGAAAATAGTAGATGTGCCAGAGGGTCTGGAAGATGGGAGGTCAAAGGATGAACGGACAATAACTCCTGGATTCATTTGCTCTGCAAGTCTTGAAAAGACATATTTGCATTATAAAATGCCTGATAGACCTTTTTTTTTAATGGTCTGATATTGAAAGCTTTCTGATGCAATAATTCCTTATGCTGTTGCTAACTAGAGAAAGGATGAAAGGAAGACATCAGAAGAGTGGCATCTAGACATGCTTGAGGGTGCTTAGCTGAATTTTCAAAGAATGGTAAGAATCAGGTACTTCCTGAAATTCCATGGGCTACCTTTTGGGTGCAAAGTCCCTTCTGCAATGGTAAGTGTGTTTGCTAATGCCCCTGTGAAATCCTGCCTCCTATTTCTTGAAATAGCATGTAATGGGTAGGCTGTGCCCTGAGGAGGTATTTGGCCCTGTCCTGTCAATTGTGAGGCATTTAGTGAGAGAAGAGGAAAGGTAGTAAATACTGCCTGTGGGGAGAGGTTCTCTGAAATAATCCCTTTTGGTTAGTTCTTGGACCGTTTCTTGCTTCTGTTCTCTAGATAGATTGCTGCTAACCCTCATGGATGCCTTTGGCTGTTCTTATTTATTTCTAAGTAGATTGTAATAAGTAGATGATGCACTGTGGCACAAACTGTACATATGGTCATAGTTTTCCTATTATTACCCCTGCTTTCCTTCTTTGTTTGCTATTTCTCCTGCTGGCATTTGCCGTGTAAACATATGGAGACTTATCAACCCAAGAGAACATGCTGGGAAACTGAGAGCATATTCCTGAAGAAATTGGGATACGACTATATTCCAGGGTGGCTGAACTCTCCTTTCTGGACTGAATGTTTTCAGCCAGCTCATTAGCAAAACCTCTTAAAGAAGCTCTTGCTTCTTTATGGAAGCAGTAAAAGGGGAACAGTGTTCAGAGCATACCAAGAAGGCATCATAATTTCCTTCCTGGTGCCTGCGCATTGTGAGAAGAAATAAATGCAGCAAGGTTATCTCTGGCAAACCATATTCTCATAAGTGGGGTTCCAGCTCTTGGAGTCATTGGGGAGTACTGAGGAATGTTTGTGGTCCACTGTAATTGCATTAAACATGACTAATATGTGGATTGGGTGGAGGAGGGATGGATTTGTTTTCTTCTCTTTCCAAAGGAATATGTGAACTTTCAAGAGCTCTTTGTATTGGGTCAAGTTTGCATATCCCATTATTCTCTGCCATAAACATTAAAATGTTATTTTGCTTTTTCTATCAATGGCAACAATGATCTGTACACCCTGCAAAGATCAAAACCAGTATCTTTGGTTAGTTAGTGATCATCATGACACTCTAAAGCTTCTGTATTATGATGGTGGAGGGTCCTGTTACCCACAAATACATTTGTATAGTTGATGAGTGGCATGGGCTTTAAGCAATAGACCACAGATTCCTGTTGTCTGGGCCTAGGATTAAGCTAAGACTAGGCTGGAGAATCTGAATTGGTTTGATTGAAGCTGATAGTCCCAGCAGATTTTCAGGACTACATAGTGTTGATGGATTTTCAAGTAGTCTGCTCTAACAGGCAGGATGAATCTATCTGTGCTACTGTTTATGTGAATATCCTGCACATGACCATAGCAGGTTAGTTTTAGGCAATGTGTATGAACTCTCTGCAGATCAGCCTTGCGCAGTAAGTCTTAGAAAGAACTGAGCTAACTGCATGCATCACACACTCACTGTGCTTGCACAATAGAGTTGATGTTTCTGGACCTGACTTGTTGCTTATGCACTTCTTGTTAAGACTGCTGAATCCTAACATAACAGATTTATTTTGCTGCACAGTGCAACTAAAGCAGAACTATTTATGTCCGCAAAGTCATGCATGGAAATGTAGCAACTCTGGTCCAGAGTAAGGAAGTATTTCTTGTCTGTCTTTTGTCTACATCTAGAGCATAACCAGTGGATTGTTACATCAAAGAATGAACCATTAGTACACTGCTGCGCAGAAATGTTTACTGTTTTACTAGTAAAGTCATTCTATATGCTGAAACATTTCTGATTATTAACTTGTTGGTGCTATCATACCACAGAGGATTGTTGAGTTTTTCTATGAAATCACTGTTTTGGGTAGTCTTGAGATCAGTAAAGTGAATATGGTAATTCTGTCTCCTCACAATTTTAGTATGTGTTTTCAGAGAGCTTGCTTAGACTTTATCTGCAGTAAAGCTACTGTTGATATATGTCTCACATGAGTAGTACTTACTGGTAACCATGCATTTAATTCTTTTTATGCTCTTAATGTCTATTTATTTTCATGTAAGTGTCAATAAAATTGTAAAGTACAGTATGGTACAAAAGAGTATAGTAAAATAAGTACAAAAGCAGAAACAACTCTCAGGTTTCCTGGGTTTGTATATGGCTTGATTTGCAGTATAACACAACAGTTCTTCCATTTCATAGTCCATCAGAGCTGCAGGACCAAGCAAGGCTTCATAGGTAGTCTATAATAGGTGGTTGCTACAGTAATAAAATGTGGAGAGGCATTTAATAGGGAAAAGAAGGGCATAGTGTCTGGGAGGTGGGCAACGTAAAGGGAGATTAAAGGTCTGACCTTCTCCGAATAGCCTCCAGTGTTTTCATCTGAGTGGTGTAGAGATTCTCCCACATCCTCATGTAGCTGGCATTTCTGAAGTTGCTAGTAATGCTGGGACTTCTGTCAGTCCAAAGGCTAGTTGCATAAAATGATTTATTTGCAAAGGCTTCAGCTGTAAGAACTGTCATTCCAGTAAAGGACACAGAGAAGAGGCAAGGATCTCTTCACTGACCAACTGGGAAATCTGTCTAATGCTCAACCAGTCCTTCATATCATGACTTGTGTGAGTTTGCAGATCTGGGTTGCTCCATTTGGGAATCAAATTCAATTTCATAATTAAAGGATCCATATATATTATTATATAGTGAGGAACTAGTGCTTGATGGGGAAGATGAAAGTGGAGGTTCTTATCTAACCCCTTTTCTAGCTATTTTATAGATATTGAGGCCAGACAAAAAAGGTGGTTTGGACGCCCTAGTATATATTGAGTTTTAGCCTATGGAGGTGCATGCAGTAAGGATTTTGGACACGACTGAGGTCTATGATATCTGAAAATAATAAAAACAATTTTGTATGTGTGAAAGCTTACCTTTTTCTTGACTATATGGGAGTAGGGGCTTTTACTTTGTTTCTTTGTTTTCACAACTTTGAATTCATGATTGAGTTTAAGCAGCTGTCTTGCACAGGTGATTCTCTAGTGAAAACTGTTATGTTTGAAATCTTTGGTCTGGCTCAGTTTTTAATCTTTGATATAGATCCAATTTCTTTTTACTCACTTTCCTGAGTGTATTCTGTAAGAACTGCTGCAGTCTGATTATCATGTAACTCTTCTCAAATTTTCAAGAAATGGCTGCGTTTTCTGTTTTATGAAGAGTGTTTTTGGAAGATTTTGCAAAAACAATGGTGTCCAGTAGTGTCACAGTTTTTTATTGTGACAATCTTTGCAATGACTGATGCTTGTATGAAACCCACTTCTGCTATCCTTATTTTTACTGAGGAGTCCTTAGTCAAACACAAAGTCCCAGCAGTGAGAAAGTACAAAGTGAGCTGTGAACCAAAACAACATTTTCAGCAATTTTTTCTCTGTCTTCTAGGCATTCAAGACACTGTTAGCAATTTGTTTAACAGTCCACAAAGATACAAGGACAGAAAAATGAAAGTTTTTCAGAGCTCTCTGCACTAACAATCATTTACTTCACCACAGAAAGCTTCACAGAGCAGTGAAATAAGCTTTCCAATAAAGATGTCCTGTAGTCATACAGTCATGGTGGAGCCGACTCACTCCAGAAATGTGATGGAGCAGATACCAGGGAGGTGGAGCCACCAGGGAGGTGGGGTGCTGCTAAGTGACTTCCTTCTGGTATTAAATACTGAAATTAATAGGAGATTTTCCTAAATAGGAGCTGCCAGAACAGATTGTAAGCGATGGTCTTTTGAGACCAGCACGTAATAACATGTTCTGGTCATGTCCTTATATTATATGGGGTTGATAAAATCTAGGAGTATAAATTGTTCTGCTAGCCATTATTATCCATACTAAATGATTTCTTGATACTTCAGAAAAGAAAACTAATGCACAATTAAGAAAATGCCATTGCTATCTCTTGCACAAACCACATTGTAATACCATCGGCTATAGCAAGTACATCCATTTTATTATAGAATTACGTATTTTAATTGATGGTTAAAGTTTGTTCATTTTAATATATTTATTATATACACATTCAGGATGGCTGAAGTAGAGGAGCCTTCTGGGTTGCATGTTCTTTTTCTTTATTTATGTTCATACTCTATTTTTGAATATATATACTTGCAGAAACAGTAACATAACATTTTAAATAAACTTTGCCTGGCACTAGGGCAAAAGGGCAGAAGGTTTTGAAGAGGCATTTACGTTTTTTCCAATAAATGACTCAGCCATTTGCATTTGCAAGGAAGCAATCATTTTTTCTAAATAAGCCATCATGTTCAAAGTTGATTTGTTCCAAGGAAAGGAGCTGAAATTAGTTACTGACATGCAATAATTCATTTCTTATTTTACCAACAGTAATTAAATTGCCCGGAACTGTTGTCATTTAACAGCCTATTAATTGACTAATGTGCATTACTTGCATGCAGGCTATAGGTAAAATCCAAGGATTAAGAAAGAAAGGAGGAGAAGAAAAACCTCTCTGAGTTTCATAACCATTATAGATGAATTATTAATTTATTTCATAATGGAATGTAGCTTTCGCAAACACTAGTAGGCTAGATTTTAAATATACAACTTCATTAGCAATAGCCCTAAAGAAGGAAATGGTAGTCAACTGTGAATTCTTAGGAGAGGAACAGAATGGCTAATTGGTTGTGCTTTCTTTCAACAATATGAAGATTATGCAAGTCTTCCTACCTTAAAATCAATTATTTCTGTCTGGATCAGTATTTTCATTATAAAATTTCTTCTTCTAATCACATAATTGGCCAAAAATTCTAATATTTTCCTGTTGTTCCATGAACATCTGAAGAAACTTTGCCATGTGCATTGGATAGTCTCAGCCTAATAGCAACTACACACAAAAGTGAAAGTATGCAAGTTCACCAGCTTTGATTTTGTCCAGTCAAATATGATACATTCCAGTGATGCATTAGTGGCCTATGTGGGGAAAAAAATCGGTGAGGTCAACATCTAGGTCCCAGCACAGAATAATCCACATTATAAAAATAAACCAAAAAGTTCTCCGTCATGACAGTAAAGTCTAATTTATGGCATTGCAGGCTCTGAATGGAGTCTACCACTACATGAATAGACAGGGAAACAAAGGTGAGGATTTTAAAGGGACAAGCATGAGATGGAATTTTCTAATTCAGCTAACCCTTGAGAGACTAATAACAAGAATTTCTTCTATGAATTGGGAATCATGAGGAGGGAAATGATTTGGCTATATTAGCTGCTAAATGTGATAGAAGCATGTAAATTCAGTCCAATGAAGTAGCGGTTAAGACACTGATGAAAAGAAGAAAATTGTCATTGTAGAAAGCTTCTAGGAGGACCAAGGGGGATGGAATAGTTCCAGGACAGGATGTTGAAGGGACTATCTGTGTTTCTCAGTTTATGCACCATGGCTTGGAGTTGTTTGGCCAAATGCAGGAATCCACAGTGCTCATGTCTCCATCTGCTTAGTTTCCTTGTCTTTCTTTGCAAGTGAATGAGGAAAAGCAAGCACTTCTTTGCACTGCTTTTCCTCATTTAAGACACCAGATGTGCTCTGCAAGTGCTTATTTTTCTCTGTTGACTGCAAAGGGAGCCTACATGAGTGGGTGGGATATATGCTTTTCCACTGCAGACCTGTGAAGTTAGAGGGGATGAATCCCATCACTGAAAAGCTTGCTTGTCATAGATGGGGACTTGACATAGGCATTTCTCTCAAGCACTCTGTTCTTAAATATCACTGAACCTGCACCAGGCCCTAAATATGGCTCTGTTTTTTTGGGTCATCATTGTTCCCATTATTCAAAAGCAGACCACGTTTGAAGTGAAGCCATAGCACTCCCATGGTCATGGTGCCCAGTGAAGGAAGAACATGGAGTGTGCAGCCAGGCTTTCTACCATTTGCTAGACTGTCTCTCAATGTGCAACTTCATGTAAGCCTATAACATGCTTGTTTTTATTTCAATAAAACAGTAATTTAAACAATAACTAAGTATGTCTGGAAGAATATATGGGAAGGCAATGAAACTATTAATAACATTTGGACACCTACTGCACTGTTTTAATGCATCACAAGTTAGCACAGTATTGATTCAGTATCAAAGTTCTGAGAAACAAGACTCTTACCAATATCTAGGATCTGATGTTGTAATTGAACTAGAAAATGTTAGATTTCCAGCATTACTGCTGAGAATTCTTCCCAATAAATGTGTGTTTTCCACTGGGGCTGAAATCACTGCAAGTGCTAGTTTTATTTTATTTTTTTCCCTTTTGATATTTTTCCTGCCATGTAGGTTCCTCTTCTTCTCTCTGTGTGTAAAATAAACATTAGGGGGTCAACTCTTGCATTTTAATATCTTGACTTATGGGAGGATCATTTGAGATACTTGGTTGAGATAATTAAATCTTTTGTGGAAGGATTAAACTTTGGAGGAAAGAAAACAGATTTGGAAAATATTGTGTAGGAAGAAAGGACCAGCAGGAATCATAAGCAGTAGAAACCTTTATCAGTGTATGAGGAAAATGGAGAGAGACTAGAATAGAAAAGGGAGCCATGGACATGATGCTGAAGATCGGGAAGGAAAAATGAGTTCATGCTTAAAGGAGAAATGAAGGAAGGAAGGGAAGGAAGTGGCTGTGTATTTGGCCCCCTTAATTTTGAGTGGGTGCTGGTATATCCAAAAACAGATGGCACAGCAACTTTCATTCTACATGCCCTTCATTTCAAGGCCTTCCTCATATTTCCATATTTTGTTCAGCATTGTTCATGTACAGCTATTAACCTCCAGAGTTTGTCAGCAATCGCTGAAGAAATGCAGAATACACCAAATACCCACTTTTTTTTTTTTCCTTCCAGAATTCAATTTTATTTTCCTTCTTAGGTCTAGGATTGCAAAAGTCTTGTTTCCTTCAGAAAATGAGATCATAAAGGGAAGCCAACAGATTTGTTTAGCATCTTGGGCTTTGTTGTATGCTAGCAGTTGTTAATTTATGCTGTGCACCTGCCTTTTCTCCCAGTAATATTCTTTCTCGTAGCAAGAGATCTGGGTAAGTGTGAGGCAAGTGACTTCAGTCACAGCATTCTGCAAGGTAAAAGCATATTGTCATTAGCCAGCAGAAGATACAGTTATGTAGAAGGGCAAGAGTTAGGAACCAGAGAGTTAGGAACATCACTGCCATTGCAGTATCACTTTTTGCAAAGTTACATCAATAGATTTATGCAAAGATTGTCAAAACTATTTTTTCTTGTCTGTACAGTTACAGTTGGTGCCGTGCTGGATGTGGCACGGACGCATACGGCTCCCTGCTGGCTTTCCAGTGTCTGGATTTTCTTTATCCAAAGCTATGCTGTAATTCTGGCAAGAGTCTGTTCCATGTGAGAAGCTATGCTGAGTGCACAAAAGCTGTGTTTCTGGTAGGAAGCCAATAGTTCTTCCTTATCTATAAATGGTTTGTCACATATGTAGTTAATGCCAAGTAGCTGAATATCCACAGCAATAAATAACTTGCTAGTTACATGTATTACGTTCTTTCTTTGTTTTTCCATAGCTAATTACATATAACAAAAACAACATGTCAAATGTAGATAGCCCAGAAGTTATTTATCCTGTTTCTTATTCATCTTAGATGGCTTTTAACCAAGAACATACATTCAGAAAATACACCTGTGAACCACAAGTTAAATTGATGGCAAAATCTGAACCTGTAAGTACATGTGATCTAGTTTAGAACAAACATTTAGCAATTACCAGAGAAGAAATGACACTGACTTCTCACAACTGTGTTGTACGTTAATTAAAACGTACTGCTAAAATGTCAAAATCGGAAGAACTTCTGAGTCTCTCATAATTTCTAAACAAGTGCAGTACAAAATACATTTTAATCTTTCCAATTGATTGGGCCACAGAAGAGAAAGGAATGACAGTTGAAGTCAGTAACATTATGTCGTGGACCAAATGTAGTGAGAGGAAACAGAAATTATGAGTTGTCTGGATCAGCAGTAATTCCCTAAACCATTTGACGTATTGTTAGGCTCTGCAGATCTTCATAAAAAGCAGAGTTCATCTACTGTCTCATTAGACTATCTGAGTCTGACTAACGTCATCCAGAAATACTACAGATCTGTATAGCTCTCAGATATAGGAAGAAATGGCAAGTACACACAAATCTTTCAGGAAGGTACTTTTAGAAAGCACAGATTCATGAGAAAAATATTAAAATAAGATTTATTTTTGGGTGGCTATAGCTAACGTAATGGTAATTCAAGTTTTAAAACTGATCTTTCATAATGGCAAGTATACATTTCTGTACTATAATGCCACTGGGACTGATAGTCTGTTCATTCCCATTCCTGATTGAAACAGGAGGTTTTAAATAAATAGAGAAACATGACCTGAAATTTTCTATGGATAGATCTGAATGTTTGGCTCTTTAAATTGTAGAAAAGCTATTCTAAAATAATTTTGGAATACACTTCCAAAGTTTACAACTAGTTTCTCCTCTCCTGTGTTTATGAGGCCTAACACTGATACAGTTGTGTTCTGGTGGTAGTACTTCTGCATCAGAATTTATACTTGTGGCTGTTGTACCAGTGATGAAACAGATCCCTGAGCCCACACCATCATCATCCTGGACCATAACAGACACGAATTTGTATTGCTGGTGCTAGGACAGGCTTCCTGTCATTGCAGGCACAGTCGGAGGTGTTGCTATTCCCCTCCAAAATGTGGAGTTTCCAGTTGCCAGTGTCTGAAACTCACACGGTCATAAGCCAACAAAAGGAAAAAAAGAGAACACATAACATGGGATTCAGAAATAATTCATGATGATTTAGTTTAATTTGAGTTATGATAACCCTAAAGCTCCATTAAAACCTAAAATGAATGCTATTTCCTCCTGAGAGCAGAGAACAATCTGCTAACTTTTGCCAAGATGAGAGCTATTATGGTGTACAACATGAAGGCATATAAATTACTATATTTGCTGTTTTCCCTAATGTTAACTTTGACTGGCATGTCAAATTAAAAGCAAAAGGAAAAAAAAGAAAAACCTGCATCAGATTAAGAAACATGTAAAGAAGTGTAATTTCTAACTACAAAACACAAGACCTTCACACTTCAAATAATCCAAACAGGTTTTCTTTTAATGATTAGGTTTCACTTTTTTCCCCTTTATACTCGAGATGCATAGAGAACTACTGTAGTATTTGGAAATAATTCAGTAAGCTGAGTATCTCCCTTTTTCACAACTCGAGTAATACTGGGGATGTTTTAGGTTTCCTACTGTTAATGTTTGGTGAACGGAATAGAGGAAAATGAAAGTAGGTTGAAAATTCCTGATTGAAACCAATGTAGAAAATCAAAGAAAATTTTATATATCAGGACATGACACTGAAATTGTCCTGAGCACACTTGTAATGGCACTTGCAGCCTATTGCAGGTAAACAAATAGGAAGTGGCTTTCCATTAAAGAAGACAGATGCTTCAGAGAGCCCGGCTCTCCCTAGAGCAGCTGCTTTATCTAAGATCCAAATAGGTCATTTAAGCCCTGATCCTACAATGAGAACTATTGGGTCAGAATGTGCCTATCCAGGGATTAAGTCATGACCTGATGAAAGTGAAAAACCGGGATTTATACTTAAAGCATGTTTTCAGAACATGAATATTGCAGGGGGAATTTTTTTCCTGCCTCACTCTTTATATTTGATACAAAGAGCTTCAACTTTTGCTCATTTCAATTCAGCTGATTTTTGCTCCCATTGTTCAGTTCTTTTTTCATTCAGATAGTTTAATTTACCTGCTCTTTTATACACACAGCTACTGTGTTTATGGATAGTGAAATGTTTTTCTATATGTCAAATGAGCTTTTTAAAAATATTATACTCTGCAGGCACGCAGGGGATGATGTTTAAACATAGCATTCTCCTGCCTAGGCTTCCAGTCGATTGAATTTTGAATCTCCTATGAGCTAAAAAAATTGATTATGGCACATTTTGGATAGAGGTTGGAACATAACTGTATAGCTGTTTATTGCTGTGCGTTACCAGAAGCATCGTAAAGCAACTGGGTCTGGAATGTCCTTTTAAGGAGATTATTGGATAGGGAAAGGCTTAACGTTTCTAGCTTCCTGTTAAATATTTTGAAGAGGGAAGAGTATCATTCTAAAAGACCACATTACTGGAATATGCTCTTTTCTCACTTACAGAAGTTGATAACGTCATCAATGTCTAGCTGGAAAGGCAGCAACTGCCCAGCAACCAAGGAGCAGTTGGGGTCAGACTCGCAGAGACTGATTTGAGGCTCACCTTCTGCCTTGGCAGTGAGCTGGGGCGGCTGGTAAGGATGGTGGGGGAGGCTGCCCATCCCACTGCCCTACATGACCTCACCCCACTTGGCTTCTCTCTCAGGGACAGGAGAAGCTGGCTTAGGCTCCTCTATGGTCTATAAGGTCACTGTGCTTGTTTTTGCCATCCCACCTCTGACTGCTGCCCTAGGGAGGACCAGAGTAGAGATGGCATTATAGCCTTTGGTAACATTGGCCCAGTCACAGTTAACTGCAACTATGATATCGACAGGCGTGAAAATATACTTTATCCATATGGTGAGCTTTATAAGAGGTCTCAGATTTGCTCAGTGTTGGCGTTAAGAAAAGTCTGGATCAAAGAAAGTTGTAATTTTGCCTTTTTTCCTTCTCCTGCTCTGTCATTTACACTTTAGCCATTTCCTTACCAAAGAAAATAGGAGTTTATATTCCTTGTGGCTTTGGTCCTTCCCTATTCATACTTAGAAGGAGAATGAAATTTCAATGCTCTTAGTGAGTCTAAAATATTTTCCAAGTCTGTTAATAACTTCATAACTGTATTATTTCCAATTGCACAGTCATCAGTCTCAATTCTATGACTACTTTTGGTGCTCTCTCTCTTTCTCTTTTTTTTTTCCTTCATAGCTTCAAGTTCACTCTTTTATCGCTGAAAAATCCAGATTTTTATTCCTGTTCTAAATCTGGCTACTTCCACATCCCTGGAATTCCAAGTCAATAAGTTTGGTAATGACTTCAT
This sequence comes from Chauna torquata, assembly GCA_013399475.1. Taxonomy (NCBI): domain Eukaryota; kingdom Metazoa; phylum Chordata; class Aves; order Anseriformes; family Anhimidae; genus Chauna; species Chauna torquata. Next base: position 73,968 of record VXAL01014741.1, read on the forward strand.
AAGAAGGAAAAGGAAAAGAAGTCAATTTGTGTTTTCCATGGTTGTGATAAATGCATATCTGAACTTTCAACTGGTTTTGGCTTCAAAAGTTAAAGTTGCTTTGCTTGGCAACACTATGGTCTGAGGAACAAACCATGCCATGAGGAGTACTGTGATACTCCTTTTTTTGTTTCTTTGTTTTTCTTTTTCTTTTTCTTTTTTTTTTTTTTTCAGTGGTTCGGTGACTTCCCCTCCTCATCTGAAAGCAAAAGTAAGAGATGCAGGCATAAAACTGAAAAAGGGGATTGCCTTAAACCCAAAATTAGGATAAGGCCCAGGCACTGAACAAAAATTGATGGGATCTTATAAGAGGCGCTGCATAAAATCCTACAAAGGAAGGTCATGCCCCTAAAGAGAGCACAGATGTAGTTATGATGAAAAAAAACATTTAATGTAACCATCAGAAATAAGAGTTCTAAGCAAATCAACATTTTCCATGGGAAGATACCAAAATTTATCAGGATTTTCTGTCATGTGACTTGTTGTTCACATGCAGTGTGGTACAAGCCCTCAGTCAGAGCTATTGGTATCCCTGATTTTTTGCATGATGCTCTCTTTTTACACTGTTTCTTGATGTGACTGTATTCTCCATGAGAAAGGCTTTGCAGTCACCTGCCTCATTGTCCCCTTTCCTTTTATCTTTCCTTGTAGTTTAAAAACGGGATCTCATGTTACTTTCTTGAGAGTTCATGTAGGTTTATATCCATGCAAATGCAAACTGAACAGAACACACATGCAGCCATGAAAATGAAAAAAATAAAACAGAAACAAATATAGCTCCTAACCTTCATCATCACCACCCCTTCCGCAGTCAGTGGCCAAGTTTTCTGTATTGGGAATGTCCCAATATATTGTGTGTACAACTGCATATCTGGACACACTGTTTTGGGGGCAAAGCTCCCAGTGACCCCTCTAAACTCAGAGCAAATTTTGCATTTGGTGCTTGCTGCAGTAGCCCCATCAGCAGTAGTTTGGCCTGAGCTGGCCGGCATGCAGCAAGCTCATGTATCTCTGCGCTGTGATGCAGTCACACAAAAGTGACATTAATGTAGATGTACTTAAGTAATAATATAATTCCAAGTAGTGTCCTCAGAGGATGAATTGTACTGAGAGCCAGTATACTGATGCTAAATTGAGCACTAAATTGAAGGCTTAAAAATGAGGAAGCTAGTAAAAAAGATGTTAAGGTGAAAAGTGAGGAAATTAAAGTGTTGCAGCTCAGCATGGGGGCTACTTAAACATCCCATAAAATGAGTAATAAATGACTACCCCTAGGAAAAAAAAAAGAGCAACTCAAAGAGCAGGATTGCAAATTAATAGGTATAGGTAAAGGCAAAATTCTGGAAAAGCTGAACATGTCTCTTTACAGGAAGGGAAGAACTCAGCTTGTAAAGAGGATTATAATTGATGGCAGGTAAATGTGAGACAGAAATGTGGGGATACTAAAAGACATTTTGAAAAGCAAACAGCCAAAAGCATATAAACAAATAACAATGAATTGTTTAAATCTACCAAGAGCAGGAAGCCTGCTGAAGCAGACAGAATCAGAGTCAGCTAAAGGACAAAGCACTACAAGAGGGGACAGGATAGGAAACAGCTGTGTGGTAGCTCTCCTGGCTGCATCTCCCAGCCGTTCTCATTCTGGTCTGGTGTCCCCTGCTCTGAATATTTCTTTTTCTTGCCACAGGCCTTCTCAGAAGATTTTTGTTTGTTTGTTTGTTTTTCCTATTTTTCTTTGGTCTGCAGACTTTCCTTCATTGCTGGGCAAAGTCTATGGCTTGTGTTTCCAACTGTTCCCTGGAGAAAGGAATATTTCCCCAAGATTATTTAAGTCTAGCAGTATTTTGAAAATAGAATGCCTGTAAAATCCGAGATCCAAAAGATCCTTAGGGAATTTAATCTCTATAAATGTTTTGTCAACATTTTCTTTTACCTCTTTTGTGACTTATATTGCAATGATTGAAATGTGGGAGCATATGGTATAACAGAAGATATTAAAATGATAAAGAATACACAAAGCATCCTTGCAACAGCTTTGTGCATCTGCTTAAGCATCTTGGCTAAATTCCAATATGGGTTATTAGATTCCTAAATTCCCTACTCCTTAATTGTCACTGTGATAGGGTTGAATTGCATCTATTCTAGTGTCCTGTGCATCTGTGCCTCAGTTTCCCAGCTGTACCATCCTCTGATTAAAGAGCTGATTTAAGATTAACCCTCGAGCCAAACTGCTGAATCTTGCTATACCAAAACAGTCCTTGAGAACAAATTAGTCCTTTCAGCCTCTCTTTTGGGTTGCTGGTACTCTGCTGGTGTCTTTGGAAGGCTGAAGAGAGTATTTCTCTCACCTTTTCCAAGTATCCTGAACCCTAAACAATGGTAGCCTTGCAAAGATAAAGCCTAGATGCTTGAAAGGTGAGACACACTGACACCGCCTGCTGTCTTACCTGTGTTGCTAGCAGCTTGTTCTTCTATAAACATGGCTACATTGAAATATAAAAATCACTGCTGCGTGTATGTAGCACTTCACAAAGGGCATATGTGCTATGTGTCATGAGGAAAAGCACAATGCTATACTGACTAAACTGTTGCTTATATTCTCTTCAGGACTGAACTGGTACTGTAGGGTTGTGGAGGTTTGCTATAGAATTTGCAACACCCATGTGGGATTCTCAGCCATGTAGCCCTGCACAGTTCAGGTCTGACAATCTGGAAAGGAAAGGGAAAAGAGGAGTGGTTGCTGTTTTAGAGAGTTTAGATTTTACATGATGATTCTTCATGGAAATTTTAGTATTGCAAAATAATTTGTGAATTTGGAGGGAAAAGAAATGTAAAAGAATGTAAGGTTACAGTGTGCATCCTAATATTTTTCTACTTTGTTCACTGAATAATTTGGGAGTGTTTGTTATTTAATAAGTAGAATTGTGCTTTCAAGTACTTTCTTTTTGCCTTAAGCTCTGAAGATATTATTCGGGCACTGAAAGCAGTGGAAAATCACTAGTTAATGAAGAAAACTGATTTTTAGATGAGGTAACCACTCTATTGTATAGGGTTTTGTCCTATATTACACTATATTTAACAGTAGAGATGGATTTGGGGATGAAGGAAGGGAAGTAGTTGCTTAGAAAAAATGATGATAGATGTCCTTATGTAGTTGTGAAAATGACATGTAGAATCTTTTCTCTTGTACAGGAGGAAAAATAAGCTGTGGATTTGAAATGTAGCTTAAGGGAATGGCTGGTAACAAAACCACTGAAAAAAGTTAAGGGTGTGTGCCAACGGTAAATGCCTGCATTTGTTTTGCTTTCAGTTAAAAGTCATTTTAAATTTGAAAAGTAAAAACTAATTTAATTGGGGATTTTGATAGTGCAAGAAGATAAACTGTAGAGTAGGAAGCTAAACCTTTAGAATTTCCACAGCCCTTGAGAGAAGTGGAGATTTTTTATTGCAAAGCATATGTTTAAATGATTTGAAATTATAACAAGTCTAATAATGTGTGTGTGTGTGTGTGTGTGTGTGTGTGTGTGTAAGTGGGCGACATCCAGGGAAGGCAAGGGTAGGAGGAGCAGAATTTCCAATAACTTGGCAGTCATATAAAAACAAACAATAATCAGAGAAAGTTAAAATTTCAAGACAGGAAATGTAGAAAGGCAAATCATACTCCCTGTGCACCACTTGAGTAACCACACAGTGCTCTGGGGAGTCCTGGGGCCAAAGGATCTTACCACCCAGATGTTCCACAGCTGCAGCAGAGTAGGCATAATGCGCTGCTTCATTGAGGAAAACATGATCATGTGGGGAAAGTGTTCAGCTGAGATTTGCAAAGCCACAGAAGGGAAATGCTCAGGTCCATTAACTGGCATTCAAACCAAGGTGACCTGGAAAGTCCCAGGCTTATCTGATATTTTTTACTCTTTCATGGACAAAAGAAATCAGAGCTGTAATGTGACTGAGGGTGGTCAGAGATAAGGTGCCTAGCCTGTCTTTCAGCCCACTCCTTGTCCACAGTTGGTAGTATTATCTCACACTGCTTTTATTCTGAACAAGTACAGCTTACCATAAAGCTGGAGGCCAGACATCACATTTTTATTTGCATCTGACCTTCCCCGGAATCAGGAGCATTTGAAAATAGGTCACTTTTACAGCCTCAGTCATACCAAAGAAAATATTTAGTTGTGCATGTAGTATGTACTCTTAATGAAAGTGTTTATCACATGCGTCTTACTTTGTGCTGTAGGATAGTTGTCTTCCCTCTTCCATCTCTTATCTCCCATGTTATTGCTAATGTAGACCAGACAGCTCTGAGCACCCATGATGGAAATCTATCTTTTTAGTTTACACAAGCCACTTTAGTGTGACAATGCTTAAAATAACCACTGTTAAAAGAAAAAGCTTTTATGGGAAGCACTTATTTATTTCCTTGGCTCTTTTTTCTCATGCGTTTTTGATTTTAGCTGTTAACAAACCACTGCAGTATTTCTTCTGTGTATTAAATTTATGGGCTTAAAATTCCTCATAGAGATGATCAGTTCTATGCTCTAGTAAAATCTTGAGGAAGGGAAAAGAAACGATAGTGAAAATAAGGGTCACAAAAAAAATAGGTGGCAGAGGAGAAGAAAGAAAGCACAGTATCAAGAGGCAGGCCGTGGTAGTTATGTTTCTGACTTGGGTGTGGACCTCATATTTCATCTTCTGTGCTTCTTGGCATGTCTGTGTTGTTCACATAGATACAGATTTGTTGTCTCCCATTCTGTGTACACCATGTGCTTAGCCTGATGGGGCAGCTCAGATGGCAATACTTGATTCTACTCCAACAGTTGTCAAGTCATGCCTGTATGGTCGCAGCCTGAAGAGTGCCTACCATAAATGTAGGCATCCAGCCCCAGGACCATGGAAAAACATTAATAGTTCTATGGCTGTACCAGACAGCCTACAAGTTTGTGATGAATCAGTGCTTTTTTCTCACTCTATATTTGCAACAGAGCAGTTCAAAGATTTTTTAAACCCAAGTGTGTAAGGTGAGGTCCCCGGTGCCTTTGGGCATCTAAATTCTGGTTGGATTCTCCAAGATGCAGAGCATCTGCAGGTCATGTTCCAGTGGCTGCTTTTTCTTCTCACTTGCACTGGGCCACAGGTCCTCCGTGTCTCAGAAACTCATGCTACTTCTACTCAAGTGAAAACTGTTGTTTGCAAAGCAAATGAAACACTTCAAAGCACTTTACATTCTTCATGTTAAATTTTCACTCTGTTCACTAGTTCTTTCACAGCATGGGAGACAATGAACTTCTCTAACTTGAGATTTACCTTCCCTTCTCTTCCTCCTCCCCACATTGTGCTATCCATGAGATACTAAGGCTAAGAGCAGCCAGACCTGTGCGAGGAAGAACAGCATGGATCAAACCTTGCAGAATGAGATCTGGGAGACTGCACACAATGTGAGAAACAACGATGGTTTTTGACAGTTTCTGGCTGACTAGGCAATCCATCTGGAACCCATTGAAAAGTGCATGTTGGTGAGATTTGGCGGCTGTCTGCCTTCCTCGTGTTTCCTAATTCACATGCTGTGAGCTCTGTAGCTGTGAACATGAGGACACTTGTGGGATCCCAGAGTTGTATGGTGAAATGTTCAAAACTAAATGCATTTTTGTCAATGCTGCTAATGCTTTTCTGCAGATTTCAAAACCATTTTTTTCAGCCTTAGATTGCAAAAAAGTTCTGATAATTTATGTTACCCAGATGTTTTAAAATTCAACAGCTTTCACTACTCATAAATTTAATAGCATTAAACACCTGCTGGCTCAGAGAAGCAGTTCTTGCCAAAAAGAAAAGCAGGAGCAGAGAGATACACTACTAATGTGCTCTCTTTCTTACCATCAGAGCTAAGGCTCTGAGCTGAAGCCCAGCACAGCGTTACCTCATACAGAGCAAGTTTTTCTTCCTCTGTGCTTCAGAGTAGAGGACTCGCAACAACTCTAGCCTGCCAAATAAATTAAAAAATAAAAATAAAAATAATTATGGAAAGTTAGGAAGGAAACTTTTCTTAGGCCCTTACCAAAACTCAAAAGGCCTGATTATTGAAAACCGTGGAGAAACCTTTGATGAAATATCAAAGCCTTAGGGCTCCTGGCTGAAGTTAAGGGGCACTGGTCTGTCACAGCCAGTGGCACTTACACCACACTGAGGATTAGACCTGGGATGTCCAGAGGAACATGAAGGATCTGACTGTAATGAGCAGGTATCACAGTAGTGATGAGCTTCAGAAGGACAGACGTTAAAATCTGTGGAGAAACTCATGAAGAGCAGGTTGAAGGGAAAAGTGAAATGCTTAAACAATTGAATGAGATTGGAATTTAAGAGTGCAGTTTTGGAATCAATGCCTACAAACTAAAAACAGAAAGTAATGAGCAGAGAGTTTTAACAGGCTTGGCTGAATGCAGCAAATAAAAGGTTTCAGCAATGTCTTTGCAAACAAAATCTTCAGCTTGGCGTCACTAGATTTACAAGCCCTTTATTTTTCTGATTAATGAGCATTTGAGTGGATATTTATTTATAGCATAGTTGTTGGAAAGGAAGAGCATAAACAGTGATTCAGAGAGGTGAATGTCACCAGATTGCTGTGGGTGAGTTGCTGATGAAGAAATTGAGGGTCTCAGAGAGATGCACAAGTGTTGGGGGAGGATCCTGAGGCTGTGAGGGAAAGACAGCAGCTGCTGCCTTCTTGCTGATGGACTTTGGAGGCAAGAGTAGGGAAGCAGAGCACATTTATAGAATAATTTTTGTAGGTTTTGCTTTGGTATTTTGGATGAATGGCCTAGCAATCAGGCCATGTTTGCAAGATGACATTAATAAATAAAATGAATAGAAACGTTTCAAGTTAAAGCTCTGGCAGGAGAAGCAGTCTTCTCTGTTCAACTGCTTTGAGAATGTAACAAGCAAAAAACCGTGTGGTTCAGCCACTGTGAGCAGCTTGGAATGTGGCTTGTGGTCACTACCTTCTCCCAGCAGGGAGTAATGTACAGAGCCAGGTGATTGCTCTTTCATATCTTGCTCCCTGCAGAAGGACTGAACTGAAACAGCACCACTTTTAGGAGCAGCTGATTGACAAATCAATGGGAACCACACACCTCAAACCAAGTAATTTATATGGATGATTTTTTGCAATATAGCTTATGGTGGTCCTATGCTTGTATGTGGTATCTTAGTTTAATTTGTGTACAGGAATAGTTTTGAGGTTTTTGTTTCAAGAAAAATCTCTAGGTAGAAGCTATAATAATAATGTTTCACAAATAGAAGGCAGTTTACTTGGGGTTTCTACTCTTGGAACAAACCAATAACGTACCTCACACTCCAAAGGGAAATGTATTATTAATGGAAAAATTGTCTTCATCCTCTCTTTCTATTTAAGGCAGCCTTTGCTGCCAGTTTATCATGAACACATAAGGTCTAATGCAGCATGGATTAGACAGTATAAAAGTGAAACAGCAACAAGTACTCCAGATGTTCATTAGCGGAGTGGCTATTGTACAAGGCCACTGAGGAACTGCATCTGTTCTGTTCCCTCAAAGGTTTCCAGTCATTAAATAATTTTCAAGGGGCTCATATCAGCAGATTCTATTTTCTTTTGTAAAACCTTTCCTTTTGAACATTGTGGGCTGAGTTCGCCACTGGCATCGGCTAAACTGTTTCACTGTAGTTGTACCCACTTATGCTAGTGCTGGATTTAGCCCTCTGCCATTGTGTGCACACACTGTGAAGGCCACTCAGGTGCAATGACGGATGGGGCCTTCAAATTTTGTTGCCCTATATCTAGAAATTTAAGTAATAGTCAATTTTGCATAGCTGTAATGTTTTTAAAAGTAAACCTGGTTTTTGGATTGTATTTCATTCTTACTTTTTTAATAAAGTGTAACAGACACCAGCCTTAAAGCTACATTTACAGGATTAAATTTTCCACTTACATAAAGAAAGGCATTCTCTTTCCAAACAAGATGCATTTGTGCTTGCATTTGCAGCCTGCCACCTTAACTTTTTTTTTTTTCTCCCCGCCAATGTACCCTGTGCTGTGGAGAAACACCTCATCTACTGAGAGAGAAATTCAGTGTTGATCTTGTTCAGAATGTCAGGATGGCTGTAGCTATAGCTAAATAAGAGGCTGAATACTTATTTATTTTGTTTCCATTTTGTTTTGTTCATTTGCACTGTATGCATGTGAACATGACTGGATGAGATGTTTAGATAGTTTTTATTCTACCTGAAGTAGAATAATATTCCTCGGGGTCACCCAAAGATACTTACTTGTTCGCTTTTCCAAGTCTGCTTCTCTTTTTCTCCTTCTGTCCGCACCATCTGACCATCTGTTCTTTGCTTTTAAGTACTAATCTCATCCTCAATTTGCATAATTATTTCTTATGCTGTAGGTGTACAAAGAAAAGGACTTATTTTCTATATGAAATTTAGGAACAGTTTCTTACAAGAAGCCAAGATGTGCTTTGTAGTCTCAGCCATCAAAGCAGTTAACTTTAAGGAGATGAGTAATAACATTGCCCTTAGTAGTAAGCATACAAAGCTAGACTAGGTACTGTGAAAGTCCTGTCACTTTGGTTGCCATTTCCCTTCCATATTAAAAAATGCTATTTTCTGCTTTAGGTCAATGAATCTGTTACTCATAAAGCTGTGGAGACAAAAATTCTGTTTTGTTCATTGAATATACAGTCCTCAAATCCAGACTCGTCCGGAAACAGGAAGAATTTGACAATTACCCTTGCTTCTTTAGAAAGTTCTTCTTTAGAACATTGTAGCAAGTTCTAAAAGCAATCTTTTATATATATATATATATATATGGAGAGAGAGAGGCATACTCTTAGAATAAAAATACAGCATTTTCATAATGGTGGAAGTCCAAATGACATAATGCCAAATATTGTTAGCGTTTTTCATGACAAAAGTTCTTAAATATATTTTTCTAATGCACATAATCAGGTAGTGACAGGACAGAACATTGTTTTTGACTTGTATGCTTTCATGAAACTTCTGCCTTTTATTAGCTTACATTTGATCAAAATAACACAAAACCACTAAGCCTCTTCATTCTAATTAGAAGGCACACAACTTCTTGTGGAATAAATTTTTAAGAACTACAGATTAAACTTTCTAGTTTTTGCTTCAGAAAGGTTTCTAACGCAGTTTAAGATCTTCTGTTACAAAAAAGAACCAACTGCTACTTTTTTGTTTATTGTGTTGAAACATGCAGTACAGAAGGCACAACCTTTCCTCAGTCTTTGTTGTCACAGGTATTGACACCATGGTTTGAGGCCAAATTCAGTCCTTGACGACGACGAGAGATGGGTGTATATGCCTTTGAGGGAAAAAGAGTTTTGGATCTCTCAAGACTTTTTGATTAGGCTTATCTTCTAATGTGTATATGTATTTAAAACAAGACAAAACAAAACAGAACAAACAAACAAACAAAAAACACACAATTGTTCAACTAAGAGAGGAAGCCAGACATAATACATTGAGCCGTATCCTTACATGATTTCACTTGAAACTTGTTGTACTGGAGCACATAATTCAAAAGGCGTACTGGAGCATATTTATGTTGGTAGAAGATCTCAGTCACACAAGTGCTGTTCCTAGCTCAGTCAGGGCAGATCAATTCCACTGTTTTCTTTACAATGTAATGAAATTACAGTCCTGGCAAGAAAGCGTATACCTTTGAACATACAGACATGAAATTTAATCAATAACTGCATCATTGTAAATTATTCCCTAATTAGATATATATGTTTATGCTGATAAATAGAATAGAGCTGGTCCCTAGTTTCAAGACTCTCGGCACTGTAACGTAATTTAACAGTAAGTAGAATTCTCAAATTAGTTGTCACTTTAAGACTTTCACTTCCCATATTTTGAAACCTGAAAGACGTTGATTATTTGCACCCAACCCAATGCTAAGCCCAATTAGTTCTAGGTGCCATGTTAAACTTTTGGGCAGCAGCTGCTCCAAGCAGAGTCCAAATTCCTGGTTTAACTACGTGTGGTTCCTGTATAGCTCCTGGGAAAAGATGAGTTCCTCCAAAGGGCAGATGAAAAGCAAAAGGAGGGAGGTGCCTTCAGCTAACCAGGACAAAATTCTCAACAAAGCATTGATTTTAACTCCTGTTGCTCTGCAGAGCTTAGGTGTCCATATCATCTGTACAAGACCCAGAGACTGGCACCCTTTCCTGAGGATAAGTGCCTATAAGTAATTCTTTCACAGGTCCGATCTGGGATAACTCTCATAAAACATAGCCAGCGGTTAAAGCAAACCTTTTGTAAATTAGCCTTATGATTAATGTACTCATCCAGAGGCAAAGGCTCTGTGTTCCCCTCCTCCCAAAGGAGGTGCATAAACACATCTCCCATGTGAATTCCTTAATCCCAGGGCGTGAAGGAAAAACAGCCTGACCTTTCACGTGGTATTGGGCAGTGAACACAAGCTGGGCAAAACTCAGAAGTCTGGCTTATACGAAGCAAGTTATGTTTATTGATTTTTTATGCTTTGGTTGCTTAAATGTAGATGAGTGTCCTGTGTTTCTGATCCTTGTTCTTGGAGCTGTGCATTACATTAAACTACAACAAACTAAAAAGCAAAAATAATTTTAAGCTAGATGCATGCTTTGTTCCGCTGCTTCCCCCCCACCCCCACCCCCCAGGGAAAAAAACTGGCAGGTCTTTTCAGAGCTTCAGGACAATGATAATCCTTTCTGACTTCAGAGGAAACCATGGGAACATCACACTTTCCAAAACAGTAAATCATCCATTTCATGTTGCATTTGCCACAGGAAAGCTATAAAACTGGGATATTTGTAAAAACTTGGACTAAGGAGCTGATGGTACTTCAGCTCTTCCTGGTAGACATGCAGTGTCTTCCAATAAAACAAGTTAGAATTGCCAGGAGAAAGTCAGAGTAAATCCAAGTCTCACAGACTTGGTGTCCCTAAATAAGGGTCTTTGTCATCTGAGCTAAAGCCAAGACTTTAATGGCAGAAACCTGGAGAAAGCATAGACACTATTTTGTAGTGCATAGCATTTGTGAAGCTAACTAAGTGAGGACCATTTAGAAATGGTTATTTTTTCCCTTTTTTTGATCATCTTGTTTGTCTATTTGATTTATTCTCCTGTCCTCCTTACACTGTCTACACTTTAATCTGTTTCTGGTTTATGGGAACTATAAAAAGTCTTTTACATTTAGAGATTTACTTTATTTGAATGCAAATTAAAACTATTATCTTTCAGTTACAGGCCAAAGATTGCAAAATAATGCTTGTTTATAACTTGAAAAACTATTGTTCTTTCCCCCTGTAATGTCAAGTAAATTCTTCAGCTAAAGTAGAAATATACAGTTAATTTTTGCCAATCATTTATGTTTTATATGTTAATTTGCTGAAGAAGAGAACAAGACAAAGAGGGAGTTAGATCTGAGTGATATGAAACTACAATATACTTTGCTGCTGATGACTGTATATAAAAACACAGTCCTGGGCTCGAATTCCCTATAGTGGTTCCACTGAAATAAAAGAAGCCAGGCCAATGTAAGTCAGCTGATAGCCTCGGTCATATTTTTAAAGTTGGTGGTTATGAGGAGATGAAAACAGTAAGAAAACCTCACAATTCATGGAAAAGAGAGAGGGAAAAGAGGAAGAACATATGTTAGCTTTACAAATATAGTAACAGACAATATTTTGAAGGGAAAAAAATAAACAAAATGCATTTCCCAGTCATTGGCACTGCTCTTTGTCTATGAGAAACTCTTTGGTATTCCAATCAGATCCTTTTGTGGGGAAGAAAACATAATGATCCAGCAGCTGTGTATGTAGTGTGCTTCTGTCCAGGTACTGAGAAGCATGTGCTACTTTACTCTACGCCGCATAATATCTTCCCCAAACCAAAATAATTCTGTATTGTTGCTGTAAACATCAACAGGTTTTGCTTTTCTTTTTACTTTTGCACTTCTAGTGGGTTGACTCAGATGTAGGAAGAAAGAAACTTGCCGCACCAAATGCAATAGGTAAGCAATATTATTACCTTTATTTATCATTTACAGATTGCCTTTTAGGAAGATGAAAACCCGCCAAGACCCACAGAACAAGGCACAATATAAGACATTAGGGTCTTTGAAGGGGCAGGAGGAGCAGGGCAGAAGCAGAGTCAGAGACCTCAGGCCAGTTTTCTTTGAATTTAGGCACACTAGTCCACTATAAGGACCCAGTAGGTCCCTAAAACCAGAACTTGTTATGAGGTGTCAGTCACTCCTTGATGTTGAAGTTCACCAGCTTGTGCTACAGCTTCTATGGGGGCTGTGGGCAGCTCTCAGCTCTGCACGCTACCTGGGGTACATCTGTCTCTCGGCATCCTCATCCTTCGGTACCCAGGTAGAGCAGCCTCCCTTCCTCCACCAGGATGGTATTCTCCATCAAGATGGGGCTTGGTCTAAGCAAGGAACCCTAAACCATGTTTCTTATCACATTTGTCTTCACTGCTCAGGGCAGAATCATCATCAAGGCAATGATGATTCTGCTAGGGGCCTGAAATCCCAAAAGTTCATCATGCATGCATTTATGAACCTGGCCTGGGTGATTTCATGAATGTCATACAGCATACATCTGTGAGTGCCAGAGTCAGAGGTAAAAATCCAGCTTCTAACTGTCCTCTTATTCCTGACAAGGCATATTCATGTCTTACTTATTCCTTAATCACTCAGAAGGCTTATTCCTGCTTGTTGTTCTTGTGCCTTTTTGAAAAAATAAACATTTCTGTAAAATAATTTTTCTCTAATGTGTGCAGCAGGTTGCTAGATAGACTGCGAGGGGCTTGCTTTCAAAAATGGAGTCACACTTCTGCTGGAGACAAAACTGGTTCTGTGTGTCAGTACAGGGCTTTTGTGTCTTGTCTTTTTGTTACAAAGCATAACTGGAATTATACCCATATAGAAAGGGGTACTTTCCTTCTCCCAGTTTCTCTAAATTGCATTAATTTCTACCTCTGGCAGCCAGAGCAGAGACAGAGGTGAATCAAGGACTGGAGTATCTGTTAACTCCCAGACTGTTTTGGGAGTAAATCGAGAATTTATCTTTATATCTCTGGATATGCACATCAGAAGAGAAAAACAGAGAAGAAAGCCTGAATATCTTAATTTCCTCTGGAAAAAGACTCTTAGATCAGTCACACCTTGCTCAGACATAGTGACACAGAATAGAAGGCCCTAGGATTTCATGTTGCCCAAATAAGATCGTTGTAAGGGGAGCATTCGTTCATTCACACATTGAGAAATTACTGCAAATCAAGGCCATACTGGTAACACTGGCTCGATTTAATTTTTTCAGGGCTGACCAGACCAATCTGTGACAGAAGAAAAGACATTCTTAAAGGTCAGACATCTCCAAATCACATGCTTTTTCTGTATCACCAGCGCTGAAGTTAGTTGACACGGAATATTTTTGGAGCTGGTTACAGAGGGGTTGGAGAGTGAAAGCGGCTCTTCTTTAGCAATGACAACTGCTTTTGATAGACGGCATTGGGTTGTGGGCTTGGTGTTGTGCTAGCAGTTAGGTTGGCTGAGGAAAGGGTTGTCAGGCTGATAATCAATAACATAACCAATAACCGTGCCTTACGTTCAAGAGGTTTTGCTTCAGCTGAAGCTAACGACTTAATGTGAAATTTTATAATCCTGAATTCATTTCAGAACTTGGAGAAAAGCCACTAGATTGGTTTCTTTCAATAGGTCTCAGTGGGTTTTCACTGTATGAAGCTAGACCCTCAGTTAGCACAGAATAGGCTAGCTTTTGCGAGGTGGAAACTTGGTTAGTGTTTTTGATTGCATTTGGTAAATTCATTCATGGGACATTAAGGTCATTGCTAAAGAACACAAATCAGAAACTTCAGAAGGAAATAGTGAATTACATTCTCTGTTTCTCTTTCGTACTGGTCCCGTCCTGTTTTCCTTATGTCAGTCAAAAATAATATTTAAACTGAAAGTATGTAGGGTTTTCCTTTGTGGAAAAATGTAACGAAAGCATAATGCTGCTGTAGTTTCTCAGTGCTTATGGCAAGACAGGGAATTCTCTTTCAGGAAATTACTTTTTCTTGTTGAAAGTTTTCTTGCTAAAAAATAAGTTTACATAACCAAAATTCACAAGAAAAGGAAGGTCAAAGACAGTTTTAGTGAATTCTATCAAGAGAATCAGAAGCAAAGACATTGATTCATGCTTTCATTTGGAAATAATTTTGTGTAGAGTTTTGTGTAGATTTGGTGTAATTGTGTTACTTAATTACATTATTTTAAGTTTAGAATACCTGGAAATGGAAATGTTCCGTGGAAATATTGGTTCAGTATTAAGAACAAATGTTTCAATTTGGAGGGAATCTTCTGTGTGTCAGTTTACTTTTTCTCTGGAAAAATAGAAGTTTTTGTAAAAATTTTCTTTAAAAATGTGGTTTGCAGATCATTTCTGCTGGAGCTTTTCTTGATCACTGCTTTATATAAACTGACTTGATTCCTAAATAACTTGAATGGATGGGAAGGGAACTGGGGAATACAGATACAATCTTAAAATGTTGTTTCTGCTAGTGCTATAAGAAGCAGTTTGGTTCATTTTGACTGGTATACTCTTATGCTCTGTTTTGAAATATTTTAGTTTGAATCTTGAACTGTGAAATAACAGGACCAGAGGAATTTCCCTTCTGGTTTTTACTGCTTTCCAAATTAAGTCATATGGGTAAAGATCTAAAATCCGGCGCCAGTGTGTGGCTTTACTAATAGTATCTATGTGATCATGTCATTCCCGAGAAAGGCATGTTTCAAATAAAAAGGAAATGTCAACCTTGAGAATCTTTTATTAAATCCCTTTTCTTCTCCTCAAGTTCAGCTTTAGCTGACCACTTCCTCTGTCTGGTTTATTTTTATTAGAAATGAGTAGATTCATTAACTGTGCAACTCGGTGGTCAGGCAGTGACTGGATATGTCCAATAATGGGTAATAGTTGTATTTTTCATTGGTAGACCAGTGTTTGCTTTGGAGATGGCCTGGGGAACAGATGTAATCTGAGACGGGTCTATGTTTACCTCTTGTTTCACTGATATGCTGCGCATGTTTGAAACCAGTGAGAAAGAAAAACAAACATTTCAGAAGAAAGTACCTGCGAACTGTTTCCCCAGACTGCTTCCATGGGCTTCAGCCAGAAACTCCACAAACACAAGACTGCACACACAAACATACACGTGCAAACATGAACACACATGCATGCACATATACATACATAATTCATGACTCACTCATGCCCTCAGCAGGCCTGCTTCCAAGAATGTATTCCAACTGATCCAATGATCCACTTAGCTAACTAAGGGCTTTCCTGCAGAAAGAAAAGCTGTAGCTAAGTAAATACCCTGTCACCATAATTAGTAAATTCTGAGGCCACTCTGCAATAGAACTGATGTGTACTGCATTCTGGTAAAGAGTAGGTTGCAAACCTGAGCAGCTCTGAATCTAGCATTTGCTCCAAGAGGGATCTAGATTTGCTACAGGAATTTCACTCTGCTGGTTGGTGGAGCAACTGCCTTGTAGTAAAACTGCTGCCGCTGAGGAACAGCGTACACCTGGTTTATTTCCCAGTGAGAAAATGCTCCTCCATTGACTTTTTGTTACATCTAAAAAAGCAGAATTTGGATGAAAAGGGGATACTGTGAGGCAAGCTACTTGGGACATTTTTCAGTGTAGATGCTGTTAGATTGGCCACTATCCCAGAAACAGCCTGACAATTCAGACTGCACCACCAGGTGGAGAAGAGAGACAGGACTGGAGAGGAAAGATGGTATTATAATGGGCACATTATTTTTCTCACTGTAAGAAACAAAATAAAGATATGGTCTAGTTGTAAACGCAGTGTATTCATACAGCTGGATCTACTCTCTCTTCCAAGAGCAGGAAAAACAGTTCTGTGCTCAAAATCAAGGAAGCACAGTTACTCCTGTCCGGTTCTGTGGCAAAACTGAAGTCAAATGTCATAGTTCTCACATCTGTATCTGCTTTATTCTGTTACAGCCTCCTGGGCAGCTCTCCTGAGTAGTCCGTTTTCTAGCTAGTAATATTGTACTAATGTCTGTAAGGTCTTGGCCTGCTAGCTGGAAGCCAGGAGCTGGCAGCTAGGGACTAGAACCTGGCTTCAGAGGAAGGGGTTTTCCTTGTCCTCAGGGTGAAGATGTCATCATTTTGAGAAGGTTCTTACATCTATTGCATCCTTTCTGCATAAGCATAACAGATGGCAAAATCCTCCTCTCAGGCAGAAGTCTTTGCCAAACTTGTTGTGTCCTTAGTAATGAGCAGAACTTAGTTCGTTCCTTGTCTCATGTTCATCTGTCACCTGTGTCAAGAGCGGCTGCTGCATCGTGGTTAGTGGAATAAGACAAGGCTGGGATACCTGTGAGAATGAGGGTTAGGTGTGAACTTGCATCATGCTGCATTTTTCCCATAGGAACTTTCAGGCAGGGTAACGGTACTCAGTCTGTGGACAACCCCCCACATACTCCACTTACTGACGTGCTGTGGGAGCACATTGCCTGAGTGGGAGCAAAGCAGAAAGGCCAGTTCCAAGGTCAGAGTGGACCTGTCCCGTCTGTGCCAGGCCAAAAAAAACTGCAGGAAGGGACAACATTTTCTGACATAAGATTTCAAAGTAAAATGGGGCTGGTGACTCCACTGTTGCCTGCAGTGTGTTGTCAATAGAGGGAGGCACTGAACTGATGATGAAGAAGGAGCGTAGTTTGAAAAGGGAAGGGGAAGCATGCAAAAGAGACAGAAGCCTGGCAGACACATAGGTGTTACCAGTCATGTTGTGTTGAGGAAGAGGGTGAGGAAGACTTTGCTTGTATTGGCATAGATAGCTTTTCACATGGAACCTGTCGTGCCAAGAAGTTACATCCACCAGTGTCTCACCAAGATGATTAAAGGTATTCCAAAAACCTATTCATCATCCACATTTGGTCCTGACAGTAGGTGGTGTATATGGTCTGTGACAGGCATGAGCTTAAGGTCCATATTCTCCAGTTGCTCAGGTATGTTTGGATACATTAGAGAGGAGGGCCTTTGCTAGGTGCAACTCACATCATCTTGAGGTGAAAAGAGTGCACAGCACTGTGATATCAGTTCCTGTCCTTCCCTTTTTTCACTCTTCTGGAACCTAACATGTCCCAGACTCGCAATGCATTGGCTGAGGGAGATCTTTACAACTGATGGACGGAGAAACACTTTTTTTTGAGCATGATATAAGTGCTTCTATGATGGGCCAGTTGCTAAAGGTGCCTATATGGAGATGCTGCATGTGTTTGTTATATCAGTACCAAGCTCAACGTGGTGTTCATTGAGCATGCAGGTTAAATGCTGTAGAGATATTTAATGCATGACATTTCTTCTAGCTTTAGAAGCAAATCAACAGAGTATGTAATATCACTGCAGATGACCTGAGAGGACTTTGGTAGTGTGTTTGGTAAACCACCAGTGAACAAGCAATTCCTATATGACACATTACACAAATTGCTCTCTTTTCATCCTCTTCTATTGCTATTGAAATTATCTGAGAAAACTTTTACAGGAAAGATGTGGTTGATCACTTTCACGTGTCACCATATGTACTTTCACATAGTCTATGTGACAGCTTCTCTGCTGTGTGTTGAAAATAACTGAGTGTGAATTTTGCAAAATAACTCTCCTTCCAGTGGACACAAATTTACTTTTGGAAGTAAATAGACTGTTGAGTAAGTAACTCCTCTTCCCATTTCCTTAAAATAAAAAAAATAAAAAAGAAAGAAAGAAAGAAAGAAAGAAAGAAAGAAAGAAAGAAAGAAAGAAAGAAAGAAAGAAAGAAAGAAAGAAAGAAAGCATGAAAAGCAATGTTCAGATAAAACACCTGAATATTTGATTCCTTCTGTCAACTCTGTTGCACTTGGGGTTTCTGATGGAGCACAGTGTAACCTCTTGAGGCTAGCTGGTATCTAGATGCTGTTTGGTAATTTTATGGCCTCTCTTTCTTTTCTAAGGGGACTTTACAGACAAAGAATGTTGAATTGCTTTGCGTTGTTGAATCTGTAATTGTGGTCACATTCAGGTTTGGAAACAACAGATGAAACAATTTCAGCAAAAAAAAAAAAAAAAACCAACTGGGATGAAACATAGCCTAGGTGAAGATTATAATAATTATGATAATTAAATAAATGCACAGTACAGCACAGTATTAAATAGCAGCTGTGCTTCTTTACAGCTAAATTTTTGTCAGTTTCAAATTAAAACCAAGGTCAAATTTCCGGACTGATTTACATCCCATGCTATTTCATTAAATCTAGAATGGTTCCATGGCATGTAATTTGGCACTGAAGTTAGTTTTCAGTACATGGTTTTATGGTTCAGGTGCAAAATACTGCTCTGGCTTGCATGTATCTAAAGGTTATTATACCTTGGACTGTACTTCTTTTCTTTGTTTCAAAATTTAGCAGATCAGCTAAACTGTTAATTTTTTCAGTTCCCTTCTGCTTGTTCCCCTTAATTCTTCCTTTATTGAAAACAGGTTCATTAAAGAAAATACTGATTGTTAGCCCAGAATGAGGACTAAGGTCAGTTGGCAATTTTAGAAAATTAAATCAGACAAATGAATCATATTTGCAAATTGACTACTTGAGTGTACATGCATATTTGACCATCTTTTTTTTTAATGTGCAGATCAGTAACAAGAATGTGATAGCTACTATTCATGCAATGGCAGTAAGAAGACAAAGAAGAACAAATTCTTTTCTTTTTCTTTCTTTCCCATGAAAAATATGATGGCGAAAATACTTCAAGTAAACATGAATGTTATGGCTTTGCCAAAACACATATGCCAGATACAGGTATCCTATAATTAGGAACTGTTACTTCTCAATAAATTTTTTAGGTGCTTAACTATACACATCTAGCATTAAATTCTTACATATGAAAATGTTTTGTGCACAAGCATCATCACTGCAGTTCATGCACACATACCATTGCACACATCTGCAATGTACCTCAACATAACAGGTTATTTTATGTGACTATATTATTCATTATTAGCTAAGATTGTTTTTGCCTCTGTTTCTTGAAGTCAGAAGAGCCTTCGAAAGCTCTTAATATGTTAATGATTCTGCATTCGTTCTCTAACATTTCTCTACAAGGTTGCTGATACGTTACTAATAAAGACGTACACCTTGTACATCTCTTGTTGTGCGTGGATGCTTACCAGTCAGTTTTGAAGTGTACAGTTACAATAATAAAGCAGTTGCCTACTTTCATTTAGTTTTTAAATATCAGATGACCTCAGCCAGGATTCTGGTCTAACAATCTGCCAAATATCATTTTAAACTTAGCTAAAAACTTTTATGAAGAATTTTTATAAGGGCTGTATGCAGTTTTGGTACCTAATGAGTTTTAAAATTCCCCAAACTATAATCCTGTTGGAGGGCAAAAGCTGGACAGCTGAACACAGATGGGCAGATAGTGACCCTGATGTTATGTTGGGGTCTGCAATAGCAGTACAGCAACACAGAAGACATACCTGCAAAAACTGGTTAACCACTTGCTCATGTACTATTTAAGCATGACTTTACAGGACTTGGTCCATCTCAAGATGAGGTCTGTGGGAGTGTTGCTTTGTTTTCACTGGGAGCAGAGCTGGGTCATGAAGTGGAGCTTTTAATTAAGCTGCCTTCTTTGGCCGATTGACTGTCCACTAAGCACCTGACTCACTTGTAAGTTGATATGCAGAAGGAAAGTGTGGAGGCCCAAGAAGGTCCTTAAATAGAGTCATTGAGACCACGTTAAATTGCCAAACTAAGCTGTAAATACCAGAAAATCCCCTTTCTCTTGGGATTCCCAGTGCTTTGTGCTTCTAGATAAGTGGAAAATGTTGAGTGCTTGCCTTCTCTGTGCCTGCCCTGCTGTTCTACATCTGCATTTAAGGAAGAGAGAGGGCATTTAAAAGTAAGTAAGAAAACAGTATGAGTAGTACATGAGGACTGGTTTTCAGTGGCTTTGTATTTGATACTTAGCTTATCCTGGCTCTACTAAGGTGTAAGTTTTGTTTGAAGCTTTTGCTATGGTTAGGCTGTTCATGATGTCTTACCTCTGTGTGGATCACCTTAAGCCTTCTGCAAAATATGTATGAAATGGGCTAATACCTGAGAATAAACACAGTGTGTGATTCCATTAGCTTCATTTCCTTAAGAAGCCAGGATTAACTCGTATAACTTTGTAATAGCTATAATTGGTATACATATATATATATTATTTTAACTGAATTGGTTTATTTATATATTCTCACAGAGAATGAAGTAAGTGAGTCTGACCCTGCTTTGACAGGAGGTTAGATTTGGTCCCTTTCAACCTGGACTGATACATGATCCTATGGTCTAACAGTTCATTTCTATCTCTAGTTCCTACTGCTCTAATATTCTTCCTGTGCAGAGGGATGTAAACTGGTGAAACAACAGAATATTTGACAGCATGAGCTGACATGCCTCTCTGAGATGTGAAAATGTCTCTTTATCACATGTATTTGGAAGTTATTCTCACAGTAATAGTAATACTCCCTTGTCACTTAATTGTATCTGTCTTTCCACCAGAACTACCTGATGTGGATGACACCTATCACCTAGCTGCCATCAGCTCATTGTGCATATGACTTGTGTTAAGAAAATTGCATTTCTGATTATGTTAATGACAACAAACCTGGGCTTTGAGATATGATGGGTAATACAGCTGAGGGAACAGCTAAGCAGAAAAAAGTAGGAAATTCAGTCACTCGCAAGATATTTTTTTCATTTGGCAGAGTTCATTCTAAAGACCATGTGTTTGTATTAGCCCTGTTGGGACATAGTTCAGCACATTATTTATACACAGTTATTTCAGTGGCTGATTACTATTAATTACTATCCTGAATTCTTTGCAAGTCAAGCTGGACTCCAAATGAAATTTGGTTTCCAAAGTAATTAGGAGTTAATGTTGCAATGTGTGTTGCCTGTTGTATTGTGCTCTTGCAATAACATTGAAAAAAAGCATATTCATTTGCTTGAAAACCTCCAAACCAATCTCTAAAATGGGGAAAGTATTTAACATGTATTAGAAAAGACCTTCCTCAATCCTAAGCATGCTCGACTAGATGAAAAGAATAATATCAAAGAATCCAAATGGCATTCTCTTCATTCTACTACTTTATTGTTTTAAGAGTCCTCACCAAAAGTAGGATGCAATTTTGAACAGATCTTACACTGTATTAGGTAATTTACACTGTATTAGGCAAGGAGTCACAATCTACACACCTGTAGCATAGATTCCTGTTAGATTGTCTTACAGAGACATTCTTTGGCTCACCAGTGATCAGAAATTTGGTTTCAAGTTCTCAAAGTGTGACTGCTTAATTTCTTTTTTAGCCAGCATCTTTCAGTCCTGTTTCTTTGCACAAGGAAAGCTGATGAAATGATGAAAAGGTGATGATATTTTGACTATCTAAATGATTAGAGAAGGAATAGCTACCTAATAACGGATTTTCATGTTTTAAAGATTTCTGAAACCTTATGTTTTCTCCAGAGTTTTTGTTTGTTTGTTTGTTTGTTTTAAGCTAAAGAACCATAGCCCTGGCTGTGGGCCATATGACTCAATGCTAGGGTAAAGAGTTTTGATGGAAAGGATGAGAATGGTGATGTGGAACAGTAACTTTCAAAAGGTACTGCTCTCATTAAAGTTTGGCTAATAGCTCTCATGTGTCTACTGTGTTTTAATCACGATATCAGGTTTTCTAGAATTATTCTGTTGTTACATTTTTGTGTACAATCAGACAAAAGGCTGTCATGTATTTTCTGTGCATTGAAATTTACAACTGAATTGAACATTTTTTTCTCACATTTTCTCCCAAAAGGTACAGGAGTTTCTGCCCTGGTCTTTGTTGTGTTTTTATAAATGCTGCCAGAAATGATAAGTGGCAACAAAATTTCTATCTTCATAACTAATGCTTCCTGCTGGTACTGCTTTTTTACATGCTTGGTTATGACTTTGTAACTGAGTGCTGGGTCAAAGGTTGCTGAAAAAAAATGCAGTGACCTTCTGGCCTTTCCTTACCCATCTTCTGTAAGAGAGCAACCTTTCAACCAGCTGTGAGTCTCTTCAGCAATTTTGTTGTGATACTATGTCTGAAACTCAACTATCGTGGTCTTTAGATGAGAAAATTCTTAGGTGGAAATGTGCTTAACCTCTGAAGGTATCAACAGAGATCACAAGATTAAGATCCTACTTCTTCTAAAGGTGTACTGTTCATCAGCCGTCACAGTTCTTAGTTTACCAAGGTGTAAGGGAACATACACATGTTGCTTAGAAAACATAATGCCTAGTTTAAGAGCAGAAAACATAGACCACAGAAATACAAGTTGACACATGGTAATCCATTATGGTAAAAACATACTGAAAATGACTGTGAGGACTTCTCACACATACTTTATACCTTTGACTTCACAGAATGCAGTTGCTGCAAAATCTTTGGGAAGTGGAATCTGATTTCTTTGTTGGTTTCTTTCACTCCGAGATCTTTTTGCAACTACCTGAAGCCAACAGATCTCTGCAAGACCTGTTCCAGACTGGCTTCCCTGTACACATTGCTAACAACGTGATGGCTTTTGAGGTTGGGTCGATTGGTGATACAGGCAATGCAATGAGGGCTCTGACAGCCATTTAACATGTAATCTATTCCTTACACTATAGGGCTCAGAGCTATGCACACCAGGAGAGCTTATTCCTGGTGTCCCTATTGTGTTATTTACCTCTGCTCTGAGCAGTTAAGTCCACCACAGCCATTTAGTAAATTATCAGTTTTCTTATTGGCCCTAAATTGCGCCTAATTAAAAATCTGACCTCCACAAAATAGTCCTCTTCCTAAAGAGACAGAACATAAACAGGAAAAATCAGCTAATTGCTGCAAAAACTGCTTTTGTGGCACTGTAATTGGACCTCAGTGAAATGAATGAACCCACTGGGGATTCCCTAATGAATGTTTAACTGCAAACAGTAGTCGGGCACTTAAGCAGCTAGGCTGATGATCCCTAATGAAATCAAATAAAATCAAATAAAAGAATCTGGCATTTTAGTAACCAGATTTCTTGGCACTGGGATATAAAAATAATATAATTCTGGATAAGTAAGGTGTAAAGAAAAGTTGTTAATAAAGCAGTGAAAACTTAGCGATTCTTGCTTGGGTTCTTTATTTTTCTTCTGAAAATATACCCTCTGAAAACTCTGCATACTGTGTTGAATCTTTCTAAAGAGAGCTTTCTTTTGTTTTCCTCTTCTTTCAAAAGTACTAAGATCTTTTCTGTTTCCAGATAATCACATCCTTTGACTTTATTTTGCAAGGAGTTTTTCAGAAGCTAGCTGTGGAACTGCATGACGTAGGCAATTGATTAAGATCCTTTTCTTTTTCCAAATTGTAGCAAGAAGCCAAATTCCGATGACCTCAGTAATATGGGCTGTGCTTTGCCTCCAAGTATCTATTCAACTCAATGGGTAGAGTTCTGGCCTTACTGATATCAGCTATGTAACTTAACTTTGAAAAGCATATCAGTAAACCACACTAGTGTACGATCTCGAGATTTTGCTAATGCATAAAACAAGCATAAAACTGAAACAATCAGGGACATGACACCATGAGATAACTTTGTTTATTATTATTATTATATTTTATTGCTCAGTTGTACAATGATGAGACCTTGTAAATGATTTAGCATGTGGTTACATAGATTATCAACATTCAAAAACATCTTAAGTGATTTTGTTTTTCTTATATTACTATTCAAAAGACTTCTTAATATTGCTCTACAGTACTTGTAACATTGATGACATTAAAACATGAAAAACTCCATTTTCATTAATACGTTTTAATTCTTTGCTGAAACTTATTTAGGTTATGGAGTACTTTGTGAGTATTGCAATTTAACCAAGTGAGAATTAGAGAAAATTTAATTTAATCATGCACTGCCAATTTTATTTAAATAGAGAATAGTGCTATTATCTCTGTGTCCAGCATTCAAACACATATAGTTTGTTTACATATTGGAAATAAAAAGACCATTGCAATAAATTTTCAGAATTATGAGTTAGCATATCTGCTGGCTGTTTCTTGACAGATGTGAGAAATGGACTTTCAAACTTTTTATTAAGAACAAGTAGCATTATGATTACTTACCGCTACCAATGAAAACATTTTTCATGAGTAGTTAATATAAATGAACTAAATCTTTCAGTAAAACTTAGTTTCTAAACAGCACAGAGCGTACTAAGCCTCCATTCTCACGTGTTAGTTGTAACTTAATAGACTTACAATGCTGAAAAACTGTGAAATACAAAAGCATGAATATATATATACATATTTGCATATACATGGCAGAGGGAGAGGTTTGATTAATAGCTTTGCATTCTGAATGATGAGTCGTGGCATAGAAAGGAACCAACAAATGGTAGCTGTTGCTAAGTAGCTATTGCTGAGATCTGAACAGGTAATCTGAATTGATTATCTGTTTCTAGGAATAATCACTGAAACTGAGGAGTGAGAATAAAGCAAATTTCAACTAGAGAGGGATCTAGATTGCTTTGGCGGAACCAAAACCAGTGCTATGGGTCAACAGAGGAGTTTGGAATATAGCAAACAGAAGGTGTTATTGCTGTCCTTGTTATCATTCCTCCATTCACGCTAGGCTTGGCATATGAGAGTGCAGAAGTTGCTACAGACTTGTCAAGTAAAGTTCAGTGAGAATTATTAGCTGAGAATTATTTCAGGTGCTGGTAAGAAGGGAAAAAGGGATTGAATATTGGTAACATCATTCATTACCAATCATCTTCTGGTTGTTACCCATCCTGGTTAGTACAGTTAGCAATTGAGTAGCCCCATCTAAGTTTGTCCTACAGATCCAAGAAAGCTCCTGAGTGAACATTCTACTTGCAGTGGTGAATCTGGAAACAAAAAATCTGTCCCTTAAGGATCTCTAAGTGAAATAATAGTTGCCAACTCCATTTGCAAAAGCATCAATTACTTACATTTTCAGAAAGTAGTCAAGAAGAAGTTTTAAAATAAATCAAAGATCACCAGCTGTTATCCATTTAGGATTTATTGAAATATAAAAATGAGTGGTTAATGTAGCCTAAAGTAGGAATATTCTTAAGAAATTAAGACAGTAAACCATAGGGATGTAGATTTCATCATTGGCTAAATCACAGCTATGAAAGAAATCCCTCATTCTTCAAGGAGGGGGTCTCTTTTGAAGACTGTAAAAGCTGAGAAGTGCTATGTTGGAGCCTGCAATGAAGAAAAATCATAGTTCTTGTAGATGAAATGCACCCACAGTGTTGGCTAGTTTGCAATGTAAATACTTTTGAGTGTTTGGAAGGGATGTTGGGGAAACCTCTTTGAGCTCGTTGTTCAGTACATTGGTGCTAAGCTAGCAAGGCACCATTCTTGGGCTTCATACATAAGCACAAGTGTTTGGTTCATTATGGATGTACACAAATTGTCTGTATTGGAACTGAGTATAGAAGAACAGAAAAAACATCCAATGTTTATAATCATCTCTAAAATTGCAACTATTTGCCACCGTTGCAAGATCAAATGGCATTATTTCTCTATGTCTATTTTTCAGTTGCCAGATCACGTGCCTTTCAAGATGCACATTTTAGCAGTATTATTGTTAACAGTGTCATATGGCATTGTGCATAGTACCACATTTCCCCAAATAGATTCTTGCATATTTGTGTCTTATGAGAAAGGACTTTAAAATTTTTCTGATATTTTGTGAAAAATACTGGGGAGCACTTGCTAGCTTTATTATTTTCATCTGTTATCAGTACCATGAGCACATAAGAACTAGAGAAATATGTAACCCTCTGCTTTTTGTTATGCTTTGAGATCTCATGAACAGAGATAGTTGGGTGCTTTTGCATTGAAAATAAAATATTTTCATCTCCTTTTTCTTGAGCACAGCTTTCTAAAAAGAAAGTAATGTTGTTATTAAAGAAAAGTTGGAGGATATCAACTGTCAAAAATTTACTTCATTTCCTTTGAGGCTAGACAGAAAAGTTGAATAGGTAGTAATAAAATTAGTGACATTATGTGATGAGAGGCTGTTTCAGGTCATTTATGATAGTAATCAATCAATGGTATAGAATAACGACAGTTTAAATATTCACACGCAGATGCTTTCATCATATCAATGCCAAATTCAGGATGGAAGTCCATCAGGTAATTGTGCAGAGCCGCCACAACATCCCCAGCAGGGAAGTGCTCAGTCCACATGCCATCCTGGAAGCTGATTTAATTGGTGAATCAGGAACTTCAATGGTGAAAGCTGCATGTTTTCAATATCCAAAGGTAAAAATGTAAAAAATAAATACTGAAAATGATTTAAGAACATTTTTTTTACAGAGAAAACTTTAAATGATTGCTGAACGTGCGTTAGCCAGATTCAGCTATTTATTCAATGAGTGTCTTGAAAATATGCAAGTTCATATGGGCAATATAAAATGCATTACTTGATTCAGGGTTTAAGAAGAAAACTTTGTGCACTTCTCCTCAGTGTACTACTCTGCTTCCAGATATCTCTCCAGTCCTCCAACCTTTTCCTATTTGTTGCCATTTGCCCAACTTTCCAGTCGCATTCTCTCAATAAGCGGAAGGTCATTCTTCATACGCAGATTAAAACTCTTTTTTGTTTGGAGAGGAAGTTGTCATAAGAATTTGATGCATCTCCAAGCATAATTTTACTCATCTAATCCTGTGTCAAAAATCGGACCTGTCTACAATTGCTACCCAGCAGAGAACCATGAGCCCACTGGAGTGGCAGCTCTGTGAGTCTCAGTCTCCTCTTTATATTGCTGATTAACAAAATTGCGGCATTCTCTCCCTCCAAAGTAAGTTTAATTTAGTTGAGCTGTTATTTTTGTAGCTATTTATAATTGATACAGGGTGAAATTCATTGTTTACAACAAACACAGTCAGTGACAAAAGGTGAAATTTATTCTTGTGTGTAAATTAATGAATTGGATGTGAATGTGCACATAAATGAAAATTATCATTTTTGTGCATACAAATATCAATGCTATTTATCTAGGGGAAAAAATGACTACTTCATTCCATAATCCCTTTTCACTTTCTCTTTTCCTCCTCCTCCTCTTTTTCAAACATCAATCTTTTTGCCAAATTGGTGACTGATTAGAATTTTTTCTATCTATTTTTTAAAAAGAAAATGGTTTGCATTACTCACTTGCAAACAGGCAAAGAACTGGCTAGGAAGTTCAAGAGCACTGGTGAAACACATTGGGCGCAGAATTTTTGCTGGCAGAATTCAAGGCTCTTCATTTGTCTGTGGTTTCCTCAACAAGTTGGGCTTGTGGGCCGTGTCATGCCAAGCAAATACTTACTGCATGTCACCGTAACCACTTTGCGTGTTCCATTTCTTTACTCTGACAGAAAAAAAAAGATATACATATATTTTTTTAGAAGATTAACTGGTAAAGGTCAGTGTTACCTCTTCATAATTATACCTGTTTATGAAAATACTCTTTTTTAACACTTCATCTGTTACTACTCTGGCCCTTCTGCTCCCATGAAAGTCCACAGCAAAGCTACTGTTTACACCAGTTCACAACTTTCTTTGTGTGGAAAGCAATACATATAAGCAAAAATAGGAAAAATAATTGTTTCCTTATTATTGGAAAATAGGAGAAACATACTGTAAAAATAATACAACTGTAGTCCTCATTTTTAACCTCAAGTTCTTCTGCGTTTGTAACAAAGAAAACCAAAATATTTCATCAACTCCATCTCCAGTGAAGGAAAAAGATATTTAATCTGTAAAGGTCCTTAATGTGTCCAAAGACAAATGTTAGCAATAAAATTTTTAAAAATCATGTCACACCAGTAGAAGTCATTTAACACTCTTATATTCAACATTTTATATATAAATACATGGATATATATATGGATTTAGTTGTCTGTACTGTGAACCAGTTACTGGTCTGATAGCTGGTATGTGGGTACCTTTTGTCTGGACTGTGACCCTCTGGGCTGAACGAGGCTTGCAGATACCCATGTGTGACCTGTATACCAGGGAAGTTGGGCGTTAGACTCCAGTGCATGAAAGAAGTGACAAGTCTGGAAAAATACGTAACTTAAGGATCATAGATTCATGAAAACAGAGCTTGTGGATTTAAGGGGAAAGGAATCTCAAACCACTATGTTTTTAGGGCACTGGAAGAGGGAATGTGGGGAGGTTAATACCAAGACCAGTGTGTTTGATGTGGGCTGTGCAGTAAGTCATGAACTGAGCCCTGCTGTTCATGCCCCTTGCAGTATTTGTCAACACCTTCTCCCACCTTCAGGGCCAGCAACATTCAGCCTTGGAGCCTCAAGCACGGCTCTGCCCCTTGTATGTTTGCTGTTCTCAACCCTAATCATGAGCAGAAGGGAAATGACATTTTCACCAGAGCTATGTTACATGTTTCATTGACTGAAATTACACATTTCTGAGGCAGCTCTTTATTATAATTCTGGCAGTGAATCACTGCTCTAGATTCCCCCTAGCACAACTGAGATCACAGTCCCTTCCACCCAATGTGTCACTATTGGAATACTGAAAATGAGATCACAGTCCCTTCCACCCAATGTGTCACTATTGGAATACTGAAAATCAATCAATGATTACAATTTGTGATTATCTGCATATTTACAGGAGTAGCACATATTGATTCCCAGTCTCTACGTTGTCCTTTATGCTGGCAGCCATATAATGAAGGAAAACGATATGCTAAAAGGAAAAAAAGGAAATTAAATAAAACAACTCCTGTACAGTCTGTGTTGCTGTAACTGAATTAAAGCAGTGGTGAGCACGTGTTGAACTCCAGCCTTACCAATTTTATATTCATTTTATTTAGTATCAGGAAACAGGGATAAAGATAAAGTATAAAATAATTATGCATTAATACATTGTCTGGAAATAAAACTTAAAAAAAAGTCTTGGTCTGATGCCATAATAAATGTAGTGTGAAAGACTAATTCACGTGAGAAGGAAAGCTACCTATAATATGAGGAGACTAGGGAGCTGAACAGCAAATGCACATGAACAACAAAGGAAGAAAATATTTTTTTTTCTTCTTCATTTTAGGCTTCTGGGATTAATAAGCAAAGGGGAACTTGAGAGCTAAATTTTTTTATGTTAAAAGGCTCATTTGCAAAAAGACAAAGTAAATGGAAGAAAAATAATTTATGCAGTGAACTGCTAATCCAGCTGTTTTGCTTCTGGGCTTAATTGGATTTACCTAGAATTGATATTTGGTGTCAGCATGTGTTATATCATCAGCACAAGCAATAGTTACCAAACATAAAGAATCCTATCTAAGGCAAAATATTAATTTATTTGACTCGTATTTATTGTAATCACCTTTTATTCACGTATGTTACTACTTAGTATTGCTGTTTGATGCTATCTCATATATATGGTCTGGTCTTAGTTATTCTATCTTAATATCTGAAGCATTTCAGCAAAGTAGAAGACTCGCAGGCGAATGAAATGGGCTAGGAAATGGTTATTCATCTCTTATTCTGCCTTCCAGGCAGCTGTGCTGACTATAAAAAGGTGTGCATTGTGTCTAATGGCAGGTGGGTGACATCTGAATTCTCGAGTAAGACATATACTGTAGCTTACAGTACCTTCAGCAATGGGAGCTTCACTGGTTCAGTCTGGAAATAGGGAGTTATCCACAGCAACTGACAGAGATTTGTCAGCTAAGAAACCCAGCTTACATGGAAATGCGAACCTGAATCTTTGCAACAAAGCAAGGAAATCGTACTCTTTTTGCATTACAGGGGAAATAGAGTGTAGGAAGGATGCACTTCATTAAGGGCATGCGTAACAGAGTCATCAGACTGGCCAAATAATGTTCCGACTGCATTAGCTGATAAATATGGTGTTTTTCTCCTTGGTGAGATAATGGTGATCCATGATTCATTGTGTACAATTATTCAACAGATATTTAGATGCTTTCTCCTGACCTGCAAGTTTTCAGCGGTCTGTTCATTTTGCTTCATTTGTTGTGATCGGTTTCCTCAGTAACAGTTTGTTCTGGCTGTCTGCTCTGGTGATGGAAAATCTTGAAAAAGACAAATAATTAATGCAGCAAATGCATTAATGAATAGCATGACATGAATAGTGCATGTTCTCATTCATGAAGGGATATCCCTATTTGCCCATGCATGCAAGGATACGTGTTCCCCCCGCCAAATGTTATTTACATCTATTATCACAGGTGATGCTCTATTTCAGGCTGTGGGTGAGGATGTGACCTCTGCACCTCCAGGACAGTATATGGTGGTCATATGGTCCCCACCTCTCAGTAGTGGGGCTGATTTTAGCTCAGCAGAGAATACCAGAGGAGGTGAATGTGGCTGAGCATTCACAAATGCTGTCTCAGCTGCATTTGGTGAGCTGTGCTTATGAACCTGGCCGTAAACCTGAACTGATGCTACATCTCAGCAAAGGAGACCACTGGCTCACTCCCCATCCTGTTCTCCTGTTTGTAGCTCATGCTGTCAGCCTGTTTGCTGTCATTCTGCGTGCAATAGATGGGAGAGCGACTAGAGAGGGTTCAGGCTCTCTTGCTTAGCATGGCCTGAGGTCCGATGGCCGCAAAGCCCCAGGGCCCACAGCCCATCCCTGCAGCTCAACTGCTGCAGCATCAACATGTGCCATGGCCCAACTCCGCACTGGGATGGGAGGAGAAAGCTGTTCATTTGTGACGTGTAACAAACTGGGGATCTTCCAAGCCTCCCGATGAAACACTTGCTGCAACATGGGCAGCGATATTGGAGCCAACATTGTTTATACGAGTTTGAACTAAATGCATACAAGATCATTCCAAAAGCAGTAAGGGAATATTGCACACGATTATGTTGTGAACTGGCAAATAGGAAAACCCGGAAGGCCCATCTTTTAAAATTTCTGTCACCAAAAGCCATACAAATAGAGCTGCTACTCCTTATTAAGCACTATAGGTAAATCTGGCTGCCTCACCGGCTGTGTAACGAAGGAAGCATTTAGATGCTTGCTGCGGCTACTGCTGATAGACTTTTGGCCGCTGTCCCCTCTCTAAAGAAAAGGGGCAGGGTGCATGTTTGGGAGTTGGAAGTCAAAGAGGGGGAGTGAATTTTTTAAAACCACCTTTGCCTTCGGGCATTCTCCAGAAGTGTTTCATCTTTGACCTCAACAGAGGTTTCTCTAGGAGGTAAATTTTAACTTCATTTAGAGTCTTATTATGTTTATAATGCAATTCATTGTTAACACAGCTCCACTGATTTCAGCATCTTCCTGTTGAATGACCTGCAGAAGGGAGAGGTGTTTAGTAACTTGGTCCATTGATGCTTGTGTTCAAGGGCTGATTATTCTATCACAGCCTGCTAAGTAAGTACCACTCTCTGCGGTCAATATGGTGTATAAAGATGAGAAACACTTAAAAAAGTAAGGGACTGGAGGGAGACAAAGTGGAAGATGCAATAGTTTTCCTGCAGGTAGCTTTAATCATTGTTAGGATAATAAAGATTTACTGATACTGAGCTCTTTGGATAGAAGAAGAGAATGTGAAAGCAAGTATTTTCCTATATACATTGCTGGTGTTTATCAGTGAGTGTAGGGTTGGGTTTCTTTTTCATTCCACTGATGTATTTCTCCTTGATATGACTGATGCTTATGTATGAGAGCTGAACTGGCCCCATGTTTCAGTGCAAGCATGAATGAGGGTTATTTCTGCCGCATCTTTACTGTCTTGAGAAGTACCTCTGCAGGTGACAGTTCAGTATTGGGAGCTGGTGGCAAGATGAAAGTGTAGTAAGGGAGGGACAATTTCTGAAAACAGACCTAAGCAGCAGTGTCCCAAAGAGGCATCTGTCAGAAATCCTACATGCTATTTTTCTCCTGTCTTCACATCCCAGCCTCTAGATACCAGATAGCTTTGGGGATCCAGATTTTTTTTTTAGTCCTGGAATTACTGCTGTCTACACTCATGCCTATCTTAATGATTAAATATGTCACTTCTTAATCAAAAATCAAAATTTAAGTAAGAAAAATGACCCCTGCTTTTCATCTGCATCTTGTCCTCTAGTGAGCATGATAACATTTCTGGAATTTTATGTTTCTGAACATGGACCATTTCTGCCTGAAGAGATGAACAGCTTCCAAATTGGAATTTTTGAAATAGTTATCATTTGTTATAGGTGACAAATACTTCTAGTACTTCTATTTCTTTAAAGTTATCACCTTTCTTTCTGCTTACATTACCCACAAGCGCTGTTCCTGACTTATCATTAGCAGAAGTGTAAAACAGCAGTGTGTGTGTGCATGTATAATATTTTTAAAGCTCCAAAAGCTTCAAATGCCTTTTTTTTTTTTAGGGATAATAGAGCTAAAATTAGACTATTGTGATTAGTTGCTTATTTATTTGGTCATTTTGAGAATGCAGGCTTGGGGATATGTGCATAGTGAATGACACAAAGAATTTGTGCTGTGTGCCTTGAAATTTAGGAAAACAGCGCAGATGAAAATAGGGCAACCCAACCCACCAAAACAATATGTCCCCCAACAAAATAAAATACAAGAAAGCCTTGATCAAATGTTGCAATAGATAACTACCATTGCAGCTTATACATCCAAGAAATAATTGTGGTAGAAGCTAGTGCCAACTTAATGTTATAGCCAAACCTATAATTTATATTCTTGTTTATTGTCCAAGAACTGCTTCATTTACTGAACGAACCATGTTGTGAGGTGATCAGTCCTGTGGTTTCCCTCGACATCACCATAGAACGCAATATCGACTGAAACTCCATAGATGGCAGCATTTCACAAAGAACTCAAACGACTCCCTCTCCTTCCTTTCCTTTTCCCCTTTCTTGTCCTTTTCCTCTTTCCTTTCCTTTCCCTCCTCTTTTGCTCATTCTTTTCTTCCCTTGCCTAAACAGTTCCACAATCTGTTGACAGGATTAAGAATTCCTGTTGTTTTACGGGAAGTAAATAAATCCTTCTGGTATTTTGGAAACCTTGAAGTACATTGGAGTGGTTACAAAATGTTTATACTACGGGAAAGGTATCAAACGAATATTTATGTCATTTAAAACACTACCTCCGATTGGTGTGGACTGGACCCTTAGAGCAGACTATTTGCATTATCCGCTCAAAGTATTCTGTTAGATCATGGTGTGATGGGGCTAGACTTCAAAAGAACAATTTTCTCCTTCTGCAGATTTTTTCTCTTGAAGATACTCTGTGCCCTGGCACTTGTTCCATCTCAAAAGTAAAGTAAAAAAAAGATTAAAATGACAAAGCCTCCACTAAATGGATCCATGTTAATTATTCTAAGTTATGTAATGCTTCATCATTATTAATATATCATATAAGAGCTTCCTTGTTTCACGGCAAAAATCTTAAAATTCTGGTTACATATGAGAATGCCCTTTCATTCTGCAAAGATTTGTTCTGAGGAGGTTGGAAGTTTTCCTCCAAAGTAACTTTTTGACTGAAATATATCTTCTTTGTCTCAGTATTTTTGGCATTTTTTTAAACCTTGAAAGAGATGATGAGAGTATTTTTGATTTATACAAGCACGAAGAATGTGATATTTGAGAAGTAAAAATATTGTTGAATCATTATTGAATATTTGAATTATAAATGGAACCATTTCATCATATAATTAGCTCTCCAAGGGTCAGCATGTTTTGATCGGATGGAAAAAGCGGCCGAGAAACAAAATGTAGAAAACACAATATATGCTGCTGGTATAAACATATATAATTCCTCTGTGACATAAGCATTTGACAAATGCAATTATTCAGTTGTTTTTACAGAGGATTTCAGCTTTATGTGAACAAATATTTCTGTGTCTGGCTATCTGCCACTATCCAGTTGAGATTGGAGTTTGGACGGTTGCATTTATTTGAATCCCTGTGGATTCTACTAAATTCTTCAAACCATAGGAATTCAATCTAAGCATGTCAGACAAATGTGGCCATCTTTCCATTCGGTTTTGATTTCTCAGTGTAATATTTTGCATCCTCTGTTGGCAAAAAGCATGAGAAATTTGAGTGGAGTATTAAATATATGAGAAGTGGTTCCTTCTGAAGTAGCTGGATATTTCTGAGTTTGTTTAGTCTGAAAAGACACTATTGAACTGGGAATGCATTTTTTTTTTTTTTTTTCCGACCAGAAAGAAGTTAGCCATATTCCATGTAATTCTTCCCTAAAAATTGCTTTTCACTTTATTTTCAAGTGTTGACATAGACTCTGTCCCTCTCTTTTGCCATCTTGACAAATAATAAATTATTCAGGCTACACTGCAGAATTCTCAGAAGAGTCTTTGAGCTACCTGAGAACAGCTGGGAGACACTTAATGGGAAGGTCACAGACCACAGGTAAAATCTCTGATTGCCTATTTTAGACATTTAAACTAGCTCTCTTGTATACTCAGGTATGTGAGAGATTGGTGACTACTTGTCAATATATCAGACTTTTTGATGTGTGTGTGTGTGTCTATTGTGCAACAGCCTACTGTGGACATGCAAAACCTTTTGTAATAAAAGTGCTAGATTTGACTAAATAATTCCCTACCAGCTATATACAGAATGCGTGGGTTCAGATCCTAGTTCTGCCACAAATTTATCACATAACCTCAGGCAAGACAATTCATCTGCCTAAAAATTAGGCATCTAATCTAAGCTAGTCATCTAGGCTCCCTCTATAGTCAATGCTGAGAGATAGGCACCTCCAGAAGGCAGCTCATACATCCTATTTTAGCCCCTATCTCTGAAGAAGATGAATCACCCCCTGCAGGTGCCTGTCTCTGCAGCCATTGATACTGAGGGAGCCTGGATGTCTAGTCTAAACTAGTTGCTTAACTTTTAAGTAGCTAGAGAAAGGTAAAAAACATTTCACTATGGGTCTTTTTGTGCCTCATTTTTCTGTGTTCACTGAGAAGAATCCATCTGAGGGATGATAGTACAGACACACAGTACAACAGGATGGTTGTGGGTGCTTTGCTAAACTTGGTTTGTCAACATTACAGACTTTTCAGTCTCAACATGTAGGAACCAACTGGATACTTTGGTCTTCAGATATCAAAGTATATCAGTATATCCCATGTTTGCAAGGGGAGGCACTTTCATTTTCTGTTAGCCCTATTAATAAAGATACAGAAGAGAATGAAACAGACATGCGTTTAATCTAAAATATTCTTGATGGCAGTGTTTGAAGAAATCAGTGGTCTACATGGATTCAGTATCTTCGGACTGAGTGTTAAATGTGAGCACTGGCATTTGTGTTCAGCTCTTTTCTGCAAACAAACCAATGCTGAATCATTTATAACTGCTTCTGCAAGAAGGATAGGAGGGTTTACTCCTCTTCTCTCTATTAGATGGCACTTTTAAACTCTTGTATGTTTGCCAACAAGTACAATGATATAACTGCCCAACAGCAGCTATAATGTGATTATTAAACCCAATGTTTTCTGTTTAATTCCTTAACCCTCATTAAGGAAAAAAAAAAAAATTCTATTTGGCAGTGAAGTGAATATGTGAAGACCTACCTGATACTCTGAATTTGATCTGATCTTGCAGACCAGTACCTGACTAGACACACAATATCCTGAGTTGCAGTTTGGACTGCCTTGTACTATAAGTTGCATGGAGCAACCATAAGAGATCAACCACAGATGTCTTTAACGGAGTTACATTCAATGGGTAGGGATATGTTTGTCAATTCAAGAGAGACAATAAACTATCTAGTCTTATGCTACAGTCTAGTCCTGTAATCTGAGCAGAAAACCAATGTTACCCTTAGGTTTGAAGATAATTGTAGGGAGAGGCACAGACATTTCTTCCTCTCCTTGTCCATATGCAGGGCACAGGTAGAGTGTCTTGGGTGGGGGATCTGGAAGCAAAATGGGACAACAGAGGGAATAGTTTTCATATTTCCTTGAGACTGCTGTGTCTTCATGCCACTGCAGCTGAGTCTCCCTCTTTCTGAGTAGAAGATGGGGGAAATATGTACTTTTACATGCATTTGAAAATACATGCATGTATGTACAGACAAGAACATTTAAAGATGCCAAATTGGGATTAGATATGTTTGGAAATGGTATTTTTCATAAACATGACATCGCTTTATCTGCAGTATGGTTTTGGAATAAAGTATACAGAAGTATGGAGAACTTTTCCATATTCATTCATTTCATTAGTCCATAAAATGGACAGCTAAAAAGGGCATAAGGCAGAAGCACTTGCTTAGCTACTGAAATATGTATTTTCAAGAAGAAAGATGTAGCTGAGTCGCTTATATTTTGAAATCAGGCCTAAGGTGTCTAAGAAAAACACTTGGCTTCTCAACTTTTGGAACTTTGATCACATGCTTGACAATAAAGATTGTTCTATAGAGGTAAAGAACAACTTGCTGATGTAAGCACACTCATTTTTCGCCAG
The DNA here is from genome assembly GCA_013399475.1 of Chauna torquata. Classification (NCBI taxonomy): domain Eukaryota; kingdom Metazoa; phylum Chordata; class Aves; order Anseriformes; family Anhimidae; genus Chauna; species Chauna torquata. Next base: position 110,591 of record VXAL01014741.1, read on the forward strand.
CCATTAAATGAAAGCTTATGATCATGAAGAGTCAGTTTCTAGGTGTCCTTTGTCTGTGTCTGCCTTTGTTTTCATCTGTAATAGAAGAATATAAAAAATGAGAAAAGAAAAAGAAAAAGTAGTAGACAGACTGAACTAAAGGAAACCAATTTCTTTATTTCCTTAAAAAACGAGGCTGCTGTTTCAAATAACATTTTTAGTTTTGACAAAATTGTCAAAAGGGATTTAACTCCTCTGTTTCCAGATCATAAGATTTATGTAAAAGCAACAGTGCCCAGCAAAGGAATTCCTCTGACTACTATTAAAGACAGATCTGATTTAGCAAACTCTGTGTTATTTTGAGATAAGAAAATTGCACAGAAATAAACAACTTGACATTTTACTTCCTCTTTACACTCTGCCTAAGATGGAAACCACATGAGCGTAGGCATATTGGTTTGGAAACATGAAACATGACAAATCATTGTTTTGCTTTGTTTTCAAACTTGAAACCAAAGAAATTGTACGCTTCCCAGTGAATTACACAGTCACGTTTCCCTGGGTAACCTCTGATTCTTCAGAACCTATTTTAGTGTTCTAGAAAACTGTTAAGCCAGGCTAGTAATTGTTTATTAGTCCTCAGTGTACAGTTCAAGCTGAATAATTACAAACATACTCATTCTTATATAATCTTAAAACTACTGATCCTGAAGGGAGCCTGTTTCCTCTTAGAGGAAAAGGCATACATACTTATTGAATTGGACAGTGAGTGACAGAAAGGTGGCCCTGCTGAAGTGGCACCTACCTGTCCTATTATATCCACTTCCATACCGTGTGAGTGCACTGCAGCGTTTGCTGGAAGCAGGACATCAGGGCTATGCACACTGCGTGGCCCAGTCCCAAAGCATACCCTGTTTTCGCTTTGAAGTTGGATTTTGAAGGATGAGAATAAGGAAATTATGATGGAAAGATTCAAGGAAACCTACCATTGAGGCTTGCATGTTTTTATGAGTTAGCATTCTAACTTCACTCTCTAAGAGCTAAGTTTTGCACAATTAAATCAAGCTACTTGCTATTCCATTGGCAGGATTTTCTACCAGGGTAAAACATTTTTGGAAAGTAATCAGTAAATTTGATATTATTTCATTATGTGCTGTTTATCTGCAAAAAATGCATAGGTTATAATTTGGGAAAGTTCCTAACCTTGCTTTAATTTGTAATTGCTTGGTACGCTCCTCAGTGATTGTAAGAAGTAATGAAGGATTTCCTATGCTTGAGTTACGATGGGCACTGCTTATTCCCAAAAAGAGCTAAATAGTTTCTGAAGAGCTAGGAGAGGAGTGAGAATGAGTTAGACTTCAAAACTGAACGTGCAGCAGATTCCTTGGCTTAGGTTGTAAGGCTGCTATGGATAAAACTCGAAGACTTGTACTATAGATCATCTCTGAGTTTGGGCTCTAGAATCACTTTAAAGTTAACTTAACCCTTTTGCCTTTCCTAATTCAGTACACCAAGCCCCTGTGAATTTCATGTAATGTTCCACACTTCTGATTGTATTGTCCTTTTGTATTTTTTTCCACATATGAAAAACTGAGATAAGACAAGTTAATTCCCAGCCAGAGGATGGATTAGTTAATATTCAGATTGCATTTTGCAAATAGTAAATATAATACCATGGAAAACTATGGAGAAATATCATTTAAGATTCTGAAAAACATCTGTGTGATAGGGAGAACTACTTTACCAGTCCTCTTTAAAAACATGGAGGCATACTGATGGAATCTGTATTAAGAAGACATAGAGGAACAAACCTACCTAAAATTACTTTATTTTGTATAATGTAGAATTTAACTTTCTGAATAATACAAAATAAATTTCTGAGTAATGTAAGACAGTAGTTCTACAGTCAGAATAATTATTGTCTTTGATGAAGTGGGAAGGACTGGTGTTTGTAGAGGCTGTTACCAGCCATGATAATATTGGCAGAAAGAATGTGGTATGTGAAATTGCAGAGATATCTAAGGAGAAAAGTCTTCAGGTAATCTACAGGGTCATTTTGGTAAATGTGAAAATGCAATTATTTTGGCTTTTTGAATTTTTGAAATGTACTTATTATCAGGTTACACTTCGTTATAATGAATCTTCATCTTTTGTAGGGGCCAATCATTAAGTTATAAGGGAGATGGGAGAACATACCTCACATTCAAAACCTGTTGGAAATTTCTAGCAATGTGATTTTCTGATGGACAATCCATTGTCTTGCAAACTCAAAATTTCATTTAGGAGACTTTCAAGAAAAGTTTTCTTGTGCCAGAATTTTGTTCATTCAACCAGTTTTATTTTAACTGTAATATTTGACCTGAATTAATTTAAGCATTAAGATACAATCTTGTTAGGAATTTTAAGTTAGGTCTGCAGTCTGTCCTGTAAGTTTGTTCTTGGAGATTCCCCTAAACTTCCTGTAGTTCAATGAAGATTCTGACTTGACTTAATTTAGTGATATGTTATGAGTGTCACAACTCTCTGAATGCCATAAGGAGCATGCAGCCTGGCCAGGAAGCCAGGTCTATAGGAGAAAATGAGTATGTTGTGCATTTAACCCTGGCATGCCTGAGTGGTATATGCATTTTAGTAACAGCTGACTACCAGTGAAGCACTTCAGATTGATTCATTAAACTAACATGAAGCATTCTGGTAGAAGAAATGCTGAAATGTTTGCTTTAAATTAAAACAAATACTGAAATGAATGACTCTGCTATTTCCAGATCTTTTTCCTTAATTTATATTGTGTGGTTTGCAATTCTCAGTTTCTGAAGGGTTATCACTTCCATTTAAAATGAAAGGAAAGATCCAACAATAACAATCATGGTGAAAATTCTGTATTTTGAATACCTCTCCTAATAAAATATGTGTAGCTTTCTGCATATCATCTTACTTACGGTAAACAGTCCTTACTGATCCGTGTGACAATGACTGACAAATGCTCTGTCTGTGGTCCAGCCAGGCCTCTGGGTGAGTGAGTGAAAAGGCTCAATTCCTAGCCATCTACATGAATTGCTAAAAGTGGGCTAGAGGCTTAGATGCGTGTAACTGGCGAGGAGGGTCTTTTCACATCCCTGGCTGTCTGCACACTTCACTATTTTGTATTAGGCTGTCATTGGAGGAGGGGCTAGTCTGTAGCTCTCAGCTATCCCAAGAGAATGCCTTCCTCACTAAAATTCATCCTTTGTAGATCCATCCCAACAGCCTCCATTTGTTTCTTCATCTGCTAAACAGGATAATAATGCTTTCCTTTTCATAGCATTGCCCCAAAGATACATACAGTATCTTAGTGTTTAGTGCCATATGATTGCAATCTATAGTATAAAACAATAATACAATCCATTTTTGTAATAAGGATATTTCATGTTTGTAAGTGTTGTAATGCAGTGAGTTAAGTAAACACTCCGCTAACTAAGTGCGTTAGCAAACCTGGATATCTGAGCATGCATGAGTGAGGTATCTGCTACAATATGCAGCACAGAAACAGCACCTAATCCTGTTTTCCCATTAAAAAAAAAAAGAGGAATTTTGCCATTAACGGGAACAGGATCTTTCTCCTGGTGCAGTGTGCAGGTTAGAAGTGTTTTAGTGGTAATGGACCAAGACACAAGGAATTAATTATGGTAAAAAATAACTGCTGGGCCTAGTTAGTATCTCCTGCAACCTAACCATGTGCTCTCAAGAGAAAAAGAGAGACAAACTTGCATGTTAATCATTTATTGTGTCTGATGGCAAAAGCAAAGTGGAAAGTAATGGCAATGCAGTATTTCGTTTCTTCCAGGATAAATTTTATTTTATTTGCTGTAAAGTTTCTGTGTACACTGATCAGCCATATTTTCCTCACTTTCTGCTGTCATTTACTAATTCAGGAGACAAATTCCACCATCTCAACCACAGCATGAAACTCACCAATTTTTTTAAAAAAAATACATAGTGAAACTTATCATACTATTCTGGAAGCCTGGCTTTTCCCATGCATTCCAATGGTGATCTCCATTTCCTCTGCTCTAATCAACACCATCAGCAGAGGAAAAAAAAATCTGCTTCCTATTTGATTTTAAAGTCTTCTACATTTTTATAAATATAAGACACTTTGAGAGGGTTTTTTAATGCCTATCCATCTAGCAAACCCTTAGTTCTGTGAGTGATCCTTTTCACAGAAATTGTTCTGTTGCCTTCAGTTTTGCTCTGAGACTGGAACAAGTGTGATGAGGGGAGGATTGTTCCATCAGCTTGAGTGGGTTTGGACCCATGAGTAGAGATTCCTCATCTGGTGCAGCATGTCGGGATTGAAGCCTCCGTGTGTGTTTCAGCCGGGTTTTGGAGTAGCCTTCCAGTTTTTTTCTAATAAGCAGCCTTCTCAGCATTCATTTTCTCAAGTCTTGATGCCAGGACTCTGGTGTCCTGAATTTGTGTCTTTGTTTATTTGGGGAGGTGGTCCTGTGAAGTGCCCAACCCTCAGCACCTGATAGAAGGATGACTGACATCTCTTATGAGCCGTGGCTTTTTACAGGCTCAGTTTCACAGGTCTGAATTAGAGGGATATTCCACTAGAGATGCTTGCATAAATAGAGATTACTTCTGCAAGTAGCATGAACTGTCCCTTCCTTTTTTTTTTTT